>JAVIAB010000099.1:6109360-6111860 GCA_032433765.1 Megaustenia siamemsis | reverse complement strand
GGGCATATTGATAGGACATATTGATAGGACATATTGATAGGACATATTAATAGGCCATACAAAAGATATTAGATAGACAGACAGACAGACAGTCAGACAGACAGACAGACAGACAGACAGACAGACAGACAGAGAGAGAGATAGATAGATAGATAGATAGATAGATAGATAGATAGATAGATAGATAGATAGATAGATAGATAGATAGATAGATAGATAGATAGATAGATAGATAGATAGATAGATAGATAGATAGATAGATAGATAGATAGATAGATAGATAGATAGATAGATAGATAAATAGATCATCATCATCATCAAGTACCGGGCCTAATGGCGTAGGTGATCATGTCTCTCCACAACTTTCGATCTCGGCAGCTATTTATATTTTCTGTTGTTGACCTTCTGCCAAGCCATTCTCTTAAGCTGTCTGGTATCTTTTCTCTTTGCTTTCCTCTGTCTCTTCGTCCCTCAATTTTCCCAGTTGTTACAATATATTCAAGCTGTTCCCTTCTCATTACATGGCCAAAAAATGATGATTGTTTCTTCCAAATATTGGAAAATAGCTCTCTTTTTGCTTTGACCTCTCTCAGACCATCTTCATTACTCTTCTTAGCTGTCCATGGTACTCTCAACATTCTTCTGTAAAACCACATTTCTACAGACTCCAGTGATTGTCTTGTCTGTTGTCCTATTGTCCATGATTCGCATCCATATGTTAAGACTGGCTCTACATAACATTTTAAAACTCTTTTTCTTGTTTCTATTGTCAAAAATGGATTGCATAGATAGATAGATAGATAGATAGATAGATAGATAGATAGATAGATAGATAGATAGATAGATAGATAGATAGATAGATAGATAGATAGATAGATAGATAGATAGATAGATAGATAGATAGATAGATAGATAGATAGATAGATAGATAGATAGATAGATAGATAGATAGATAGATAGATAGATAGATAGATGTGATGGACAGAAGGATGGATGGACGGAATGAATGTAAGGAATGAATGGAAAGATGAATGAATGAACTATATAATTTATCGACATTGATAACTTAGGTAAAAAATGTTAATATCTCAGGTCGGTACATATTGTGATATTTTAAGTCGGTACACAATGTGATATTTCAGGTCGGTACACAGTGTGATATCTCAAGTCAGTCTAGTTATCAAGAAACAAGGCTGGTATTTCTTGACTGAGGTTCTGAAACAGCAACTTTGAGAGTACGCAGCAGTCGATACACCAGGACCAGTACTATTACCTAGTGGGGAGATAATAATGACAATAATAATGTTAATTAATTTCCATTACATAATATCATCATCATTATGTGTCATACATGTTGGCGTAGGCGATTTTGTAAAAAAAATAGTAAAGTACCCCCGTCACGCCAAGTGGCGTATAGGGAATATGGTGTTAGTGACCATAAATTTTACAGACCTTCAGCATATGATTTTTGGGGTAATGTGGTCGGTATTACGCCCGTGCCGCTTTATTTTCCCAGAAAAAAAAATCCGGTACCTATTAAAGGCTGGGTGAAGCGGAAGCCGTCGATTGGGTTCGAACCCTACCTCTTGTCCTTTGTAGTCCAGTTCACTAACCACTGAGCTATCGCGGCTCCAAGTAATCTTGTTCTTGAACACATTGTTCACATTGCATGGTATCAGTTCTGTTGTTGACTGTTTACCGTGCCACGACACCAAGTTATCTAGTATCTTTTCTCTTTGTCGTCCGCGATCTCTCTTTCCTTTATTTTGTCAGTTGTAGCCAAGTATTTGAAGACTTAAAACAACTTAAAATGAAAAGAGAACTACTAAGCACAATTCAAACAAGACAAATGCCATTTTTGGGTCATGTTAAAAGACACAACCGCCTACTAAAAGTAATCCTGGAGGGGAAAATACAAGGTAAAAGAGGCAGAGGCAGACCAAGGCTAACATTGACGAGTAACATCAAAAGATGGACAAGTCAGCCTATGACAACCTGCAGCATCAAAGCAAGAGACAGAGCAGAATGGCGTTTCATGGTAGCCAACCTTCGTTGCGGAGACGGCACTCGATGATGATGATGATGAGCCAAGTATTCCAACTTTCCTCTTCTCATGATGTGCCAAAAAATGTTGATTGTTTCTTTCTGATGTTTTTTAGATGTTTATGAGAAAGAGAGAGAGAGAGAGAGAGAGAGAAAGCGATTTAGTTTTAGGTTTACTATAGAATACAATAATATCATATAGCTATACTGTTTATAGACAGACAGATATTGAAGGGGACTTTATTAAAGTCAAGGTCAGAGCAATGTATTTTTAGATAGCTGCTGAGGAACCAGAGAAGAATGGTTTAAAATAGATCATATTTCAAGGTTACGAGTGGATGTATGAATTATTATAGGCATATAGCAGACGCTACATCACCAGACGCTACGTCACCAGACGTTATGTCATCAACAAAAGCGCGGGAAAAGGAGATACTTACACCCGTAACGGAGAAGA
>JAVIAB010000099.1:6086860-6099360 GCA_032433765.1 Megaustenia siamemsis | reverse complement strand
AACAGATCTCCAAAAGAACGTTGCATTCACCACAGCCCGTCTGAAATAATCTCTGTCTCTAGCCAGATCTCCAACAGAACGCTACATTCACCACAGCCTGTCTGAAATCATCTCTGTCTCTAGCCAGATCTCCCACAGAACGTTACATTCACCACAGCCCGTCTGAAAGAATCTCTGTATGTAGCCAGATCTCCCACAGAACGTTGCATTCACCACAGCCCGTCTGAAATAATCTCTGTCTCTAGCCAGATCTCCCACAGAACGTTACATTCACCACAGCCCGTCTGAAAGAATCTCTGTCTCTAGCCAGATCTCCCACAGAACGTTACATTCACCACAGCTTGTCGGAAAGAATCTCTGTCTCTAGCCAGATCTTCCACAGAACGTTACATTCACCACAGCCCGTCTGAAAGAATCTCTATCTCTATCCAGATCTCCCACAGAACGTTACATTCACCACAGCCTGTCTGAAATCATCTCTGTCTCTAGTCAGATCTCTCACAGAACGTTGCATTCACCACAGCCCGTCTGAAATAATCTCTGTCTCTAGCCAGATCTCCAACAGAACGCTACATTCACCACAGCCTGTCTGAAATCATCTCTGTCTCTAGCCAGATCTCCCACAGAACGTTACATTCACCACAGCCCGTCTGAAAGAATCTCTGTATCTAGCCAGATCTCCCACAGAACGTTGCATTCACCACAGCCCGTCTGAAAGAATCTCTGTCTCTAGCCAGATCTCCCACAGAACGTTACATTCACCACAGCCCGTCTGAAAGAATCTCTGTCTCTAGCCAGATCTCCCACAGAACGTTACATTCACCACAGCCCGTCTGAAAGAATCTCTGTCTCTAGCCAGATCTCCCACAGAACGTTACATTCACCACAGCCCGTCTGAAAGCATCTCTGTCTCTAGCCAGATCTCCCACAGAACGTTACATTCACCACAGCCTGTCTGAAAGAATCTCTGTCTCTAGCCAGATCTCCAACAGAACGTTACATTCACCACAATCCGTCTGAAAGAATCTCTGTATCTAGCCAGATCTCCAACAGAACGTTGCATTCACCACAGCCCGTCTGAAAGAATCTCTGTCTCTTGCCAGATCTCCAACAGAACGTTACATTCACCACAGCCCGTCTGAAAGAATCTCTGTCTCTAGCCAGATCTCCCACAGAACGTTACATTCACCACAGCCCGTCTGAAAGAATCTCTGTCTCTAGCCAGATCTCCCACAGAACGTTACATTCACCACAGCCCGTCTGAAAGAATCTCTGTCTCTAGCCAGATCTCCCACAGAACGTTACATTCACCACAGCCCGTCTGAAAAATCTCTGTCTCTATTCAGATCTCCCACTTCTTCTGTTGTCATGTTCAGGATCTCCTTGATGTCCTAAAACCACCTTCTTATCCAGCCTCTAACGCGTCACCCAGGAACAACCTTCCAACCCGCTGTATCTTTTGACGTGACCCTACTATTTTAATTTCCTCCGTAGAATGCTGTTTATAATTCAGTCATTTTTAATGTTTAAATCTTTTTTAAACGTCTCCATTGCTTTTTTTTTCATGGTACTTTCAGGACTTTTCTGTAGCATTTTGTTTCCAATGAATCGATTTTAATCCTTGTTGTTTACGAGATTCTCCAAAAATGTAAAGTAACAAAATACAATTTATATATAGATATAAGGTAAAAATAAATGGAAAATAAAAGAATTTAACTGGAAATAAATTGAACTTAACTATAATTTAACTATTTCCGCACTGTGCGTCATTCCGATTTCGATCATGTACGTTTCGCCGCACAGTGCGTCATTCTCAATTTGATTAGTGTAAAATTTCATCAAACCATATTCTTTTTACACGTCTTGTATCATCTTGGTATTGGTGAAATCTAATTCCTTGTTTAATTATCTAAAAATTCACATACAATATGTTAAGTGTTAGATAAATTATATGTACACTGATATTTAAAAACATGACAAATTTTGTCGCTGAAATCTCTACCACTAGAAAAAAAAAGTAAAGTACCCCGGCCACGCCAAGTGGCGTATAAGGAAATATGGAGTTCATCATCATCATCATCATCATCATCGAGTGCCTTCTCCGCAACGAAGGTTGGCTACCATGGATCGCCATTCTACTCTGTTTCTTGCTTTGATGGTACAGGCTGTCATAGATTGACTTGCCCATCCTTTGATGTTACTCGTCCATGTTAAGTCTTGGTCTGCCTCTGCCACTTTTACCTTGTATTTTTCCTTCCACTATTACTTTTAGTAGGCTGTTGTGTCTTTTAACATGCCCCAACAATTTCATTTGTCTTGTCTTAATTGTATTTAATAGTTCTCTTTTCATTTTTAATTGTTTTAAAACTTCATCGTTTGTTATCTTTTGTTTCCATCCAATTCTACCTATTCTTCTATAATCCGCATTTCAAAGGCTTCAATTTTCTGTTCCGTTTTCTTGTCTGATGTCCATGTTTCTGCACCATACAGGAATATTGAGAAGATGTAACATTTTGCCATTCTTAGTTTCAGCCCTGTTGATATAAAATATGGTGTTAGTGACCCTATATTTTACAGACCTTTAGCACATGATTTTTGGGGTAATGTGGTCGGTATTACGTCCGTGCTGCTTTACTTTCCCAGAAAAAAAATCCGGTACCCATTTAAGGCTGGGTGAACCCGGAAGCCGTCGGTTGGGATCGAACCCTACCCCTTCTCCTTTGTAGTCCAGTTCACTAACCACTGAGCTATCGTCTACCACTAAATTGATAAAAAAAAAAAACCTTTCGTACTGAAAGCGTTAAGGGAAGAGAAGATAACTTCAACAAACAAACAAAATTCAAAAATGTATGGAAAGCGTTATATCCCTTACCGTAATCATCATGTAGTTCCATGCAATTGAGACCACTTCGGTGCTTTTATATCCTTTGTACTCAGTTATCGACTCCAGCATATACTCTTTAACGACATTTGTTATCTAATTAAAGGTATATATATGGAGGTTATTGAAGAAGATAGCTAAAGTTACAAGAATTGTTTTAAGGACTGGACATTACGGGTTTTCATCATCATCATTTTACACATCATCATCAAGTACCTGGCCTAGTGGCGTAGGTGATCATGTCTCTCGATGTTTCGATCTAGACAGTTATTTATCATTTCTGTTGTTGACCTTCTGCCAAGCCATTCTCTTTAGCTGTCTGTTATTTTTTTCTCTTTGCTTCCCTCTATCTCTTCGTCCCCCAATTTTTCCAGTTGTTACAATATATTCCAGTTGTTCTCTTCTCATAACATGGCCAAAAAAATGATGATGGTTTCTTCCTAATATTGGAAATTAGCTCTCTTTTTGCTTTGACCTCTCTCAGAACCTCTTCATTACTCTTCTTAGCTGTCCATGGTATTCTCAACATTCTTCTGTAAAACCACATTTCTACAGACTCCAGTGATTTTCTTGTCTGTTGTCCTATTGTCCACGACTCGCATCCATATGTTAAGACTGGCTCTACATAACATTTAAGAACTCTTTTTTTCTTGTTTCTATTGTCAAAAATGGATTGCATAGTATCTTCCTTATTTTTTGGAAAGCTTCTTTTGCCTGAGCCATTCTACATCTCACCTCTGTTGTACATCTTCCGTCTGAGGTTAACAAAGTTCCCAAATATTTAAATTCATTTACCTGTTTTAATATTGTTCCACTTCTCTTTATTTTACGAATTTATAATTCTGCGCCTGATCTAAGATTCATATTAGAAATGGATATATATATATATATATATATATATATATATATATATATATATATATATATATATATATATATATCAATCATGAAAAGACTAAAGTCATGAAAAGTTTAATTCCAACAAGTGACAAAATATACATGGAAAACAAAACCAGTAGAAGAGATCGATCACTTTATCTATCTTGGAAGTCACATTGATCGAGAAGGGGATACGAGCAAAGAAATTAGAATCAGACTGGCTAAAGCAGCAATGTCTTTCAGAAGCCTTGAAAAGTTGTGGAAATCAAAACTCATTAGCACAAACACAAAACTTAGGCTATTCAAATCAAATGTACTATCAACCCTTACGTATGCGTGTGAAAGCTGGAAAACAACAAGAGATATAGAAACAAAGTTGAACGCATTCGAAAATAAATGTCTAAGGAAAATACTTGGTATAGAATGGAACGAATTCAAAACAAACGAGGAAATTAGAGAAATCGCCAATCAACCACTAATATCTTCAGTAATAAAGAAAAGACGATGGTCATACGTTGGACATGTGATGAGAAGAGATAATAATCGAATAGCAAAGCAAGCCCTCATATGGGAAACAACAGGTAAAAGAAAAAGAGGAAGACCCAGGGAGACACTGAGAAGAACATTGATGAGAGAGGCAAGAGCAGCAGGAATCGGCTCCCTCAATGAGATAGAACTGCTTGCACAGAACAGAGACAGATGGCGAGATTTAATAAAATATCTTTAAAAGAAAACTGCTAGAACAAAAATTCATATAGGAGAAGGTGTATCTTGGTCTACGCCCTATGGGCCGGTTACGGCTCGAAAGGTCAATAGATATATATATATATATATATATATATATATATATATATATATATATATATATATATATATATATATATATATATATATATATCGAAAAGTAAATAAAAAAAAAAATACATAGAAAAAAAATTTGACCAAAAAATTATATTGGAAAAAAAAAAACTAGAAAAAAAGCTTTACGTAATAAGTGGACGACACACATTAGACCAACGTTCCGGCTCAGTAGGTCTTCAGCAGGATTAAACATACAACACAAACACACATATATGTTTTTAAAAAATAATATTAAAGAAATAATAATATAATTTAGTGCAATATTAGCAATTATTGTTTATTTTATTGTAAATGCTTATATGTGTTTGTTGTGTGCATGTTTATGCCTTATGAAGGCCTATTGAGCTGAAGCGTTGTTTTAATGTGTGCGGTCCACTTATTACGTAAAGCTTTAACCGTACCTTTTTTTTTTTTTTACTTTTCTATATATTTTTTTTTCATTTCTCACTTCTTACGATTAGCTTTACCGCAGCTTCGCATTTTTACGCATCCACTTTGCTTTGATCCTCTTAGATTCATACTCGTACTCACTACCCAGACTGGTAGACTGGTTGGTCTCGAGGCAGGACGCCGGCCTCGAGACAGAGAGGTTGTGGAGTTCAAATCCCCGATACACCGGATTTTTATTTTACGATTTCTCTCTGCGGCAACCACTCCTGGTCTCACAGCAGCCCGGCTTGAAACGTCGATTACCCATCGACGGAAAAAAAAATATGAGTACCTCCGAATTCGGAGTTATCTGCCTGTACGGCGAGGGACCCCTGTGCACACGGCTGCCACGGAGAAAATGGATTAACACGCAAAACTCAGTTCCTAGACTCTAGAGACTTCGTCAGAAGTAAAAGCTGGCGAACGAAAAAAAGAAAAAAATACTCATACTTTTATTTCGAAAGATCGGGACTGGGCTGTCTGGACATATGACGTTAGCCTCTAGACAAGAAGGTCCCAGGTTCGATTCTCCCTATACGAGGTGGGGAAAAAAATTAAATCGATTTCGTGGCTTTATCCACCCCTTGGTCTCTGGGTAGTGAGGTTCGATGTCTAGTCCTCTCTGGGTAGTGAGATCCTATGTCTAGTCCTCTCTGGGTAGTGAGGCTCGATGTCTAGTCCTCTCTGTGTAGTGAGGTTCGATGTCTAGTCCTCTCTGGGTAGTGAGGTTCGATGTCTAGTCCTCTCTGGGTAGTGAGGCTCGATGTCTAGTCCTCTCTGTGTAGTGAGGTTCGATGTCTAGTCCTCTCTGTGTAGTGAGGTTCGGTGTCTAGTCCTCTCTGGGTAGTGAGGTTCGATGTCCAGTCCTCTCTGTGTAGTGAGGTTCGATGTCTAGTCCTCTCTGTGTAGTGAGGTTCGATGTCTAGTCCTCTCTGTGTAGTGAGGTTCGATGTCTAGTCCTCTCTGTGTAGTGAGGTTCGATGTCTAGTTCTCTCTGTGTAGTGAGGTTCGATGTCCAGTCCTCTCTGGGTAGTGAAGTTCGATGTCTAGTCCTCTCTGTGTAGTGATGTTCGATGCCTAGTCCTCTCTGGGTAGTGAGGCTCGATGTCTAGTCCTCTCTGGGTAGTGAGATCCGATGATTAGTCATCTCACCGCGAAACGGCGAAAAACTGATCCCGTGTGCATACTGCGCACGTTAACTCTTTCTGTACGTCTCGACGCACCGTGCGTCATGCCGATTCGATCATGTACATTTAACCGCACAGTGCGTCACTCTCAATTTGATTAGTGTAAACTGTCATCAAACCATATTCTTTTTATATGTCTTGTATCATCTTGGTATTGGTGAAATCTAATTCCTTGTTTAATTATCTAAAAATTCATACATAATATGTTAAGTGTTAGATAAATATAAACATGTAGATTAACATTTAAAAACATGACAAATTATGTCTCTGGAATCTCTACCGCAAAATTGATAAAAAACAAAAAAAAACTTATGTACTGAAATAGTTAAAGAACTCTTGGCTGTCGAAAATCGAAAAGAGTCGACCAAAAGATGGCCACCGTCCGGGCAAAATTGCTGGGGGAAAAATTTATCCAGAACGTTAAAACTGTCGACGATAAAAATATGAGAGTACTTTCTGAAGTCGAAGGATATCTGCCTACATGGCAGAAGACACATGAACTCACGACTGCCAGTGTAGGGAAAAAAAAGGAAAAAAGTTATATTCACGTAAAGTTCCCCTGGACTTCGCTTCACGTAAAGTTCCCCTGGACTTGGCTTCACGTAAAGTTTCCCTGGACTTCGTTTCACGTAAAGTTCCCCTGGACTTGGCTTCACGTAAAGTTTCCCTGGACTTCGTTTCACGTAAAGTTCCCCTGGACTTGGCTTCACGTAAAGTTTCCCTGGACTTCGCTTCACGTAAAGTTCCCCTGGACTTGGCTTCACGTAAAGTTCCCCTGGACTTCGCTAGAGATATAAAGCCGGCAAACACAAAAAATGAAAACAAACATTTCAAAAGACCATTGTGTTCGTTGAGGTGAGCAGCGTGGCCGTGCGGCTAAAACCACTGCCCCGCTGGCTGAAAAGCTGACGTACGGTGTTCGAAGCCCGCGGTAGACAGAAAGAATTTTTTTCTATCGGGGGTGAAATAAAAATCCTGAGTCTCACACGTCGTGGCGACTGCTTGACCAAGCGGCCTTTATCCCTTTGGTTTTATCGTTGCCCCCCGATATACACCAGCAATGGTACTATGTGTCGTAAAGATAGTTTTTAGTTTATTGTGTTCGTAGGAAAAGGTAGATACAAGACCATTATAGGAAATCGTGGTTTAGGAAAAAGAAATGACAGAGGAGAAAGATTAATATAATTCTGTGAAGAAAACAGACTGATAATATATAACACCTACTTTGAGCAAGAGAAAAGGTAACTATACACATGAAAAAGCCCTGGAGATAAGAGGAATCAAATAGATTAGATAATGATAAAAGAAAGGTTCCGTAACAGCGTAAAGAAAGCCAGAACCTACCCAGGAGCAGATATTAATTCAGATCACAATCCTGTAATGATTAAAATGAAAATCAAACTAAAAAGAAACAAACAAAAGTCTAATTCATCAACAAATCCACTCGATATAACAGCTTTAAATTAAAAAGATATTAAAGATACCTATACAATAAAAGTAAAGAACACATACCAGAAGCTGCTAGAAGAAGGAATTGAGTAATACAGAAGAGAAAATCCTGATGAAAAAGTAAAAACCAAATGGCAATGCATAAAGAAAAGAATACAAGAAACCTGCGACAGCTTACACAAAAGAGAAAAGAACAAAAAATAAAAATGGATAACTAACACCATTTTAGAAAAAATGGAATAAAGAAGATAAGCGAAGAACACTGCCCAGTACAATAAAATAGATCATGAAATACGCAAAATGTGCAAAAAGGCAAAAGAAGACTGGCTCAGCCAAAAATGTATAGAAATAGAAACTATGTAAAGCAAACAAGAATTAAGAGGAATGCACACATAAATAGAGCGAATGACCTATAAACATAAAAAAAGCCACAGAAGATGGATGCATTGCAGACAAAAAAGGAAAAATGCTAACAGACAATAAAGATATTATAGATAGATGGCAGGAATATATAACATAACTATTTCAGGATCAAAAGGACGAGAAACCAGTTATAAAATGTACATCAGGCTATAAAATCTTAAAATCTGAGGTGGAAAAAGCTATAAAAACAATGAAAAAGGGAAAAGCAGCAGGACCTGACAGCATACAGGTAGAGATGATACAGGCACTAGAAGATTTTGGCATTGAAGTGATTACAGACATATGCAACGACATATACCACACAGGATACATACCAAATGAACTAAAAACATCAACTTTCATTGCAATGCCTAAAAAGAATGGTGCAGTTGAATGCAGTGACTTTAGAACAATAAGCCTAATGAACCATGTTACAAAAATCTTGCTAAAAGTTATACAAGGAAGGATTCAGAATAAAATCAATACTGAATTAGATGAACAGCAATTTGGATTTAGGAAAAATAGCGGGACAAAAGAAGCCATATTCTGCATGAGAACATTAATCGAAAAATACACAGAAGTAAACAAACCAATATATGTCTGCTTCATAGACTATACCAAAGCTTTTGATAGAGTACACCACAATACAACTTATAGAATGCCTAAAAGAGATACATCTAGATGACATGGATATACGACTAATATGCAATCTATCTTCTTCTTCTTTTCTCTTTCACTTATACCTAAAAGGTGTCGTGGTTTATATCATTTGTCGTTCTTGTGCTGCTCGAATTGTCTGAATTAGTGATTTTCCTTTGTTGTTACATGTCTCTGTCACTGCATCTATCCATCTTCTTCTGGGTCTTCCTCTTGGTCTTTTCCCATGCATTCTCGAGAAGAACGCCCTTGATGGTGATTGGTGAGGATTCATTCTGACCAGGTGGCCAAACCATTTAAGTTGTTGTTGTTCTATATATTCTTGGCAGGGTTTTGTTCCTACCATTTTTCTTATGGTTTCATTTGGTATTCTATCTCTTCTTGTGTTGTTTGTTACTTTTCTCAAGCATCGCATCTCACATGTATTGATCTTTCTTAAATGTGATTTAGAAAGGGTCCATGTTTGACTTTCATAGCACAAAGTTGGTATGAAGATGCTATTTATCATTTGTTGTTTAGCTGGCATAGAAATGTTTGGATGTCTTAACAATGGTGAAAGCTGGTATGTGACAGCATTTGCTTTTGTATTCTCATGTCAATTTCTCTGTCTAATTTTCCATCTTCTGTGAATATTGTGCCTAAATACTTGAATTCCTCTACTTGTTTTATATCTTTGTCTTTGATCTTGATGTTTAATGGGTGTCTTAATTTGCTTATTCTTATAGCCTCTGTTTTTGCTGTGTTAATTTTCATACTGTAGTTTGTGCAGCTTTTATCTAGAGATGTTAAATGCTGTTGTAGCAGGTTTTCATCCTCGTATATTAGGCATTGGTCATCTGCGAAGAGTAGCTCATTGATGTTGGAGTTTTCTACCTCTATGTTATTATTTGATTTGTCCTTGTTGTTGGTTGTTTCCTGATTTATTTTGTCCATATATATGATGAAGAGGAGTGGTGAGAGGACACATCCTTGTCTTACTCCTGTTGTAACCTGAAACCATGCAATCTATACTGGGAGCAAACAGCAATAATAAAATATAACAAAGAGAACTCTACACCCATTGATATAAAAAGAGGAGTAAGACAGGGATGCACCCTATCACCAAGCTTGTTCAATCTATACACTGAGCAAATCTTTAAAAACATCATAGAGATGCCAGGCCTACAAATTAATGGAAAGATAATCAATAACCTAAGATATGCTGCTGATACTGTACTACTAGCAGAAAATTCTAAAGATCTACAACAATTACTTAATGAAATAAACACGACAAGCAAAAAATATGGACTAGATATGAATATCAAAAAGACTAAAACTATGATCATAAACAAAGAAAATACTCAAAACCCACAAGTGGATATCAAAATTGAAGGAATAGACCTGGAGACAGTTCAGAACTATAACTACCTTGGACATACTATAACCAGTGATGGAAAATGTACAACTGAAATAAACAAAAGAATAGGAATGGCAAAAAGTAATTTTAATGTCATGAAGGACATACTAACATCAAAACAAATAACACCAGGTCTAAATCTAAGAATAGCAAAATGTTACATCTTCTCCATATTCCTATATGGTGCAGAAACATGGACATTGGACAAGAAAACAGAACAGAGAATTGAAGCTTTTGAAATGTGGATATATAGAAGAATAGGTAGAATTGGATGGAAGGAAAAGAAAACAAACGACGAAGTCTTAAAAACAACTAAATATGAAAAGAAAACTACTAAACATAATTCAAAGAAGACAAATGCGATTTTTGGGGCATGTTAAAAGACACAACAGCCTACTAAAAGTAATCCTGGAGGGGAAAATACAAGGTAGAAGAGGCAGAAGCAGACCAAGGCTAACATGGACGAGTAACATCAAAAGATGGACAAACCAGCCTATGACAACCTGCACCATCAAAGCAAGAGACAGAGCAGAATGGCGCTCCATGGTAGCCAACCTTCGTTGCGGAGACGGCACTTGATGATGATTATTGTGTTTGTGGGAAAAGGGGCAGTAATAAAATGTACAATTACCGTCATAGGAAAGTCTGTAATAACAAGGATCAGAGCCACACCCATCACTACCAGCAAGAACACAACACTGCCGTACTGTTGGAAGGGAAACAACTCAGTTATAACATTCGTTATACGGGTTGCAGAAAATCATGGAATAGTCATAACGAGGTAAGAACATGTCTGTCTGTCTGTCTGTCCGCCATCATTCTGTCTGTTTTTTTTTTTTTGTCCCTTCAAATAAAAAAAGGAAAAATAATTACAATTAAAAGGTATCATTTTGATTTTCTGAGACCTCATTGTCTGTACGTCTGTCTGTCCGTCCGTCCGTACTTCCGTCTGTCAGTTAATCTGTCTGTCCGTCCGTCCGTTTGTCTGCCTGTCCGTCCGTCTGCCTGCCTGTCTGAATGCATGTCTGTCTGTCTGTATGTATGTCTGTCTATCTGTCTACAAACATGCCTGCCTGTCTGCTTGTGTCTACCTGCCTGTCTGTCTGCCTGCTTGTCTGCCTGTCTGCCTGCCTGTCTGTCCGCTTGCCTGTCTGTCTGTCTAACTGCCAGCATGTCTGCCCGCCTGCCTAACTGCCTGACATATGTATGTCTGTTCTATGAAAGAAAAGTTAAATTCAGATAAAAGACATTTGACTTTGTGATACTTCAGCCACAGCCTCAAAAGCTAACTTTGTCACAGTTTGTGTAACTTTGTCACCGTTTGTGTAACTTTGTCACCGTTTGTGTAACTTTTGTCACCGTTTGTGTAACTTTGTCACCGTTTGTGTAACTTTTGTCACTATTTGTGTCACCGTTTGTGTAACTTTGTCACCGTTTGTGTAACTTTGTCACCGTTTGTGTAACTCTGTCACCGTTTGTGTAACTTTGTCACCGTTTGTGTAACTTTTGTCACTGTTTGTGTCACCGTTTGTGTAACTTTGTCACCGTTTGTGTAACTTTGTCACCGTTTGTGTAACTTTGTCACCGTTTGTGTAACTCTGTCACCGTTTGTGTAACTCTGTCACCGTTTGTGTAACTTTGTCACCGTTTCTACATGAAAAAGAAAAAGGAAAAAAAAATAAGAGGAAAACACTAGAATAAAAAAAAAGAAACGAAGAAGTAAAAAATAAACCTAAGAAGAAGAAACAGAAGTAGACGAAGAAAGGAAGAGAATAAAAGCAGAAAAAAAGAGAAGAATATGAAGAGGAAAAAGAAACAACGGAAGAGAATAGAAGAAGACGAAAAAAAAGGAAGAACAATGCGAAGAAAAGGAAGAAGTGGGAAAAAGACAGAAAAATGCGAAGAAGAGGGAAAAAGGAAGAAAAATGCGAAGAAAAGAAAGCAGAAGAAGAATACAATGAAGAAGAATAAAAAAAAAAGATTTAAAAAAAAATTATGAATAAAAGAAAGAAGCAGGAAAGAAAGAAGATGAAGAATATTTTAAAAAATTAGCAAAAGAAAAAAAAACTGAAAAGGAAGCAGAACAAAAAAAAAAAAAGAAGAAAAGAGATCAAGAAGAATACGAAAGAAGAGAAACATACTTACAATTAAAAGGCACACTCTCGACGCGATAAGACTCCCAACACTGCCGAAAATGCCAACAACCAAAAGAAATAATCCTATATATATCCCAATATAGGCCCCCTTATCAAGATACTCCGCCAAGTTTAAGTTGCTGAGTCTACCTTCCACATGCAGTGACTTAATGAAGCTAGACGATTCTGACATCATTGAGACGATCTCCTCCTGCATGCTGTCG
>JAVIAB010000099.1:6076860-6079360 GCA_032433765.1 Megaustenia siamemsis | reverse complement strand
TTCTACTACTGATAGTAATGCTATTACTGCAACTGCTACTACTTCTATTACTACAGCTACTACTGCTGCCAAACTGATACTACTACTGCGGCTACTACTACTTCTTCCACCACTACTACTATTGCTACTACTGGTGCTATTTCGACTATTACTACTGCTACCACTAATACTGCTACTATTACTACTACCTCTATTTCTACTGCTACTACTACTACTAACTATGACATGTTCTCTGTATGATATGTTATATGTATGATATTTTCTATGTATGATATGCTCTATGTATAATATGTTCTATGTATAATATGTTCCATGCATGATATGTTCTCTGTATAATATGTGTTTTATGTATGATATGTTCCATGCATGATATGTTTCATGCATGATATATTCTATGTATGATATATTCTCTGTATGATATATTCTCTGTATGATATATTCTCTGTATGATATGTTCTATGTATGATATGTTCTATGTATGATATATTATCTGTATGATATGTTCTCTGTATGATATATTCTCTGTATGCTTTGTTCTATGTATGATATGTTCTATGTATGATATATTCTCTGTATGATATGTTCTCTGTATGATATGTTTTATGTATGATATATTCTCTGTATGCTATGTTCTCTGTATGATATGTTCTCTGTATGATATATTCTCTGTATGCTTTATTCTATGTATGATATGTTCTATATACGAAATATTCTCTGTATGATATGTTTTATGTGTGATATGTGTAACATCCTTCTATACCATTTCATCTCCAATGCCTGCGTTCTTCTTTGGAGATTAGTAGTAAGTGTCCATGATTCACATCCATACATAATTACAGATGGATGATGTGGGTCGTCACTGGCACCGTTGATGGAGCAACATAAAAATTATGTTAATGAAGAAGATACAAATAAGTACGCTACAGAAGATTGGCAGATTGTGGCAGGAGTGGATGCAGCTCTTTGATGACTCTACAGTGAGCGCGTTAACCTGGGCGTACTGTCCAGGACATGCTGGTGTACACGGCAATGAAATAGTTGATATGAACTTGGGCAGCTCCGACACTGAGTGTGGCCTTACTCGACAAAGATGACATTGCCTAGTTTGTTATTCATTCATTAACTATTTCCGTTCGGGACAGGCAAATAATTGCAATGCTGCGGTAAAGCTGGTAGCAAAGAACCAGTGGTAGGGTGTGCTAAACACTCCAAAGTATGATGACAGCTTTACAAGGAAGGAACACAACACAATACTGACGTTTCGGCCTGTGGCCTTCTTCATAATACAAGAACAACTTTCTACCTCTCTACTCTTCCAGTTCTAGGCCTTCCATTCTGTAGAGCCTATTATATCTCTCTCACCCATCTCCCAGTTCACTACTTGGTCTTTTCTTTCACTCCTTCTTTTACCTCTCGCGGGATCTCTCACCTGCAGTGTTCGAGTGATTTATGGCATGGTCCGCCCCTCCGGGCATTTGCTTTTGGGCCTCTTGTAACGCTCCTAGTCATTCTAACTTGTGTCAGTACGGAGGACCGACTTGCTGCTCGAAGCTAAGTGCATTTTATGATACATTTTTATTTTTCTCTTTCTCGTTTTCAATTGTATATATCTGGACGCCCATCCTACCTCTCCTCATGTAGTATTCATTTCTCTCTCCTTTCTTATTTCTAAATCCTACCTTCCTCTCCCTCCACTTGATCATCTAACATGTAGTTATAGATAATTGTGCTTCACCGTTTGTTGTCGTTGTCCTTGTATTCTGAAGAAGGCCACAGGCCGAAACGTCAGTATTGTGTTGTGTTCCTTCCTTGTAAAGCTGTCATCATACTTTGGAGTGTTTAGCACACCCCACCACTGGCTATTTCAGTGCGTTTGGACGCACCATGCGCCATGCCGATTTCAGTCATGTACGTTTAGCCGCACAGTGCGTCACTCTCAATTTGATTAGTGTACACCGTTATCAAACCATATTCTTTTTACATGTCTTGTATCATCTTGATCTTGGTGAAATATAATTCCTTGTTTAATTATCTAAACAATCATATCTATCTATTGACCTTTCGAGCCGTAGCCGGCCCATAGGGCCAAGATACTCCTTCTCTTATCTGAATTTTTGTTCTAGCAGTTTTCAATTCTTTTAAAGATATTTTATCAAATCTCGCCATTTGTCTCTGTTCTGTGCAAGCAGCTCTATCTCATTGAGGGAGCATAATCCTGCTGCTCTTGCCTCTCTCATCAATGTTCTTCTCAGTGTCTCTCTGGGTCTTCCTCTTTTTCTCTTACCTGTTGTTTCCCATATGAGGGCTTGCTTTGCTATTCGGTTATTATCTCTCCTCATCACATGTCCAACATATGACCATCGTCTTTTCTTTATTACTGAAGATATTAGTGGTTGATTGGCGATTTCTCTAATTTCCTCGTTTGTTTTGAATTCGTTACACGCTATACATATATAAAATTATATATATATAAAATTCATATATAATATGTTAAATGTTA
>JAVIAB010000099.1:5924360-6071860 GCA_032433765.1 Megaustenia siamemsis | reverse complement strand
GTGGCTGAGTGGTTAGTGTGCTCACCTCAGTGGCTGAGTGGTTAGTGTGCTCACCTCGGTGGCTGAGTGGTTAGTGTGCTCACCTCGGTGGCTGAGTGGTTAGTGTGCTCACCTCGGTGGCTGAGTGGTTAGTGTGCTCACCTCGGTGGCTGAGTGGTTAGTGTGCTCACCTCGGTGGCTGAGTGGTTAGTGTGCTCACCTCGGTGGCTGAGCGGTTAGTGTGCTCACCTCGGTGGCTGAGTGGTTAGTGTGCTCACCTCGGTGGCTGAGTGGTTAGTGTGCTCACCTCGGTGGCTGAGTGGTTAGTGTGCTCACCTCGGTGGCTGAGTGGTTAGTGTGCTCACCTCGGTGGCTGAGCGGTTAGTGTGCTCACCTCGGTGACTGAGTGGTTAGTGTGCTCACCTTAGTGGTTGAGTGGTTAGTGTGCTCACCTCGGTGGCTGAGTGGTTAGTGTGCTCACCTCGGTGGCTGAGTGGTTAGTGTGCTCACCTCAGTGGCTGAGTGGTTAGTGTGCTCACCTCAGTGGCTGAGTGGTTAGTGTGCTCACCTCAGTGGCTGAGTGGTTAGTGTGCTCACTTCCTGACCGGAATGGTCCGGGTTCGATTCCCAGCAGTGGCGGATTTTTTTCTGACTGACAAAGCTCCGAGGTTCACCCAGCCTCTAAAAATGCGTATCAGATTTTTCTGAGAAGTAAAGACGGCCTGGTTTAATACCGACCACAACACCCAAAAATATTATGTGGTCATAGAAAAATATGGTCACTAACACTATATACCCCATATGTCTAGCAAGGCGTGGAGGGATCCTTTACTTTTTCACTACAGACACTATATGGGCCAGCCGCGATAGCTCAGTGGTTAGTGAACTGGACTACAAAGGACAAGAGGTAGGGTTCGATCCCAACCGACGGCTCCGGTTCACCCAGCCGGATTAATGGGTACCGACATTTTTCTGGGAAAGTAAAGCGGCATGGGCGTAAAACTGACCACATTACCCCAAAAATGATATGCTGAAAGTCTATAAAATGTATGGTCAATGAACACCATATTCCCTATACGCCACTTGGCGTGAAGGGGGTACTTTACTTTTTTTTTCTTTTTACTATATGGTGCACTGCAAGAATGGCAAAAGACAGTAAAATTTATACAGGAAACGAGATTGCAGATATAGAAAATAATTCAGGTGAACGAAAGGTAGATAGATATGGCAGTGAAACATGGAGAACAACAAAAATGATAATCATACATGACATTGGGAGGCTCGATAGCTCAGTGGTTAGTAAATTGGACTACAACGGACAAGAGATGACATTGGGAGGCTCGATAGCTCAGTGGTTAGTAAATTGGACTACAACGGACAAGAGGTAAAAATTCATCAGGGGAGGAGACAAAGAGGAAGACCAAAACATTCTTAGAGAAGACAGATGGTAGCAGAGATGAAGATGATGGGGAAGGCATGGAAGGATCTTTAAAAATGGAATGAACTTAATAGAACGGCTTGGAAAGTGTTTGTTGAAGACCTATTCTGCACATTAAGTTGAAAGTATTTGTTGAAGACCTATGCTCCACATTAAGTTGAAAGTGTTTGTTGAAGACCTATGCTGCACATTAAGTTGAAAGTGTTTGTTGAAGACCTATGCTGCACATTAAGTTGAAAGTGTTTGTTGACGACCTATGCTCCACATTAAGTTGAAAGTGTTTGTTGACGACCTATGCTGCACATTAAGTTGAAAGTATTTGTTGAAGACCTATGCTACGATTAAGTTGAAAGTATTTGTTGAAGACCTATGCTCCACATTAAGTTGAAAGTGTTTGTTGAAGACCTATGCTCCACATTAAGTTGAAAGTATTTGTTGAAGACCTATGCTCCACATTAAGTTGAAAGTATTTGTTGAAGACCTATGCTGCACATTAAGTTGAAAGTGTTTGTTTAAGATCTATGCTGGACATTAAGTTGAAAGTATTTGTTGAAGACCTATGCTCCACAGGGAGTTCCCTCAAATTGGAACCAGAGGGTAAAAGAAAAAGAGGCCGGTTTAGAGAAAGACTTAAGAGAACATTGAGACCAGAGACAATAGTAGACATCAGCTCCATCGAAGAGATTTAACGCATCCAGTATAGAGATGAATTGCGAAATGCGGGTCCTGTGCAAGGTCTGATGTTTGAAAACAAAGATCATCCGAGAAAAGAGTCTAGGACCTCTGTTCTATGTCTTGCCTTCAGCCCGAAAGGACAAGACAGACAGACAGACAGCCAGACATAAAGACAGACAGGCAGCCAGACTGACGGACGGATGGGCGTACATACAAACTGACGGACAGACAGACGAACAGAGAGACAGGCAGACAAACGGACATACAAATGATCAGACAGACAGACAGACAGTCGGACTAACGGATGAACAGATGGACGTACATACAGACGGACGGACAGACAGACGAACAGAGAGACAGGCAGACAGAGGGACAGACAGACAGACAGACAGACAGACAGACAGACAGACAGGTAGATAGATTATAACAGGTACGAGATAATGTTACTTTTCAACTCTGGATACCTTCCAATTACTTTCATAATGACCTTAAGTTGAAGGTTATAGGCCGTTAGAATATCGTTGGATGTTTGCTTACAAGATGCGAGTCGTTCCGGCTAGACTTAATACATGCACGTATCACGAGTTAAAGTCAAAATGATGTTCTACTTAACACACCTGCGCCGATTAAGCGGAGTCGTACGCACGGCAATATTCCTATTTGATAAATTAAGTGTTGTGAATGCGACCTTCCACCGTCTAGAGTTGATCTGCGGTTTACGTCACATTGAGTGCTGTTCAATGACCGTTGCTGGAATTGCTTGACGCAAGTTGTTTACATGTTACAACTCATTAATGTAGATCGCGCCGTCAAGTCAGCCGAAGTTTTATCTCTTTAGAGAATTTGCACCGTGTTTCGTTCGTTGTAGAATGCATTCACTAGAGTAATCAGGAATCTATGGGCGCAGCCATTGTCGTGTATGCTATGTCATAATACAGGCTCATCGTATATCCCTAGACCGCCATACGCTGATCTTACGGTCTGTTGTTTGATGTGCGACGGGGATAATCTAACGACTGTGTTTTATATGTTCGAAATTGGAGTCAAAGACGATGTCCTAACATTATCAAGCGCTATACATTTTAAAAAATATGACGATCATCATTTTCAGGAGGACGTGAACTTCCAGTCAATATGGTAGATAGGCGGCAGGAACCATTGAAGGCTATGTATGAAAATGTTCCTTGTTGCAGTTGCCTCATATTCCAAGTCCGGCTTGTTGCAGGAGCTACTGAGATACTGAGTTTAGGTGCTCTGTGCACACCGTGAGCTGTGTGTTTCATCCGTTTTGATCATGTTTCGATATCCAATTGTTTACGATGAACGACGATACCGTATGACAGGGAACAGTTGGCTATGTTCACTTTCTGTGCGTTTTCTCCTTATGTCTTTTGACGTGTGCTGAGACTGCTATGATGGGGTCTACAGCTACCTTTCTTTGTTTTGGAGATGAGTTAGTAATTCGGACGATTCCACTGGCACGGGCGGTTGAGCGATTGTGGATTTTAATTCGTTTGCAGTGATACCGGGGCCTTCCATAACCAAAGAACCAAAGAAGAAACAATCATCACCATCATGCAGGAAATAAACAGGACAAATCTGAAACAAGTGCAGAGCGTATGATACTTGGGCACAATAAATAACATCAGATGGAAGATGCACCACATAAATTACAAGTAGAGTAGCTCAAGCCAAAGTAGCGTTTCTGAAAATGAAAAAAACTCTTGTATAAAGTCTTTCAGTAGAAGGTAAAAAGAGAGCTCATCGGTGCCATATAGAGCCAATTCTAACCTATGGAAGTAAATCATGGACAGTAGACACACAATTGAAAAGACGGAGGCCACATAAATTAGATTTCTTAGAAGAATGTTGAGAGTTCTCTAGGCAGCTAAACAGACAAATGAGTACTTTTTCAAAGAGGCCAACACAAAAAGGGAGTTCCTAATGCACAGCAGAAAGAAATAACAGACATTTTTTGAGAATATCATGTGAAGATGAAAGCTGGAATATGTGGTTATAACTGGCAAAAAAGAAGGAAAGCGAGATCTAGGACGACAAAGAAATCAGATGCTAGATAGCTTCGAGTCATGGCATTGAAAACAGTCGACAACAGAATTGATACGATGTTCTGTGGACAGACAAAGAAAACTAAACGCTTTTGAAGAAAAATGTCTGAGAAAAATACTCTGTGTACAATGGAATGAATTCAAGACTAATATTGAGATAAGAGAAATGGTCATGCAACCAACGATCTCATCTACAATGGAATGAATTCAAGACTAATATAGAGATAAGAGAAATGGTCATGCAACCAACGATCTCATCTACAATGGAATGAATTCAAGACTAATATAGAGATAAGAGAAATGGTCATGCAACCAACGATCTCATCTACAATGGAATGAATTCAAGACTAATATAGAGATAAGAGAAATGGTCATGCAACCAACGATCCCATCTACAACAATAGAATGAATTCAAGACTAATATAGAGATAAGAGAAATGGTCATGCAACCAACGATCCCATCTACAACAATAGAATGAATTCAAGACTAATATAGAGATAAGAGAAATGGTCATGCAACCAACGATCTCATCTACAACAATAGAATGAATTCAAGACTAATATAGAGATAAGAAAAATGGTCATGCAAGCAACGATCTCATCTACAATGGAATGAATTCAAGACTAATATAGAGATAAGAGAAATGGCCATGCAACCAACGATCTCATCTACAATGGAATGAATTCAAGACTAATATAGAGATAAGAGAAATGGTCATGCAACCAACGATCTCATCTACAACAATAGTATGAATTCAAGACTAATATAGAGATAAGAGAAATGGTCATGCAATCAACGATCTCATCTACAACAATGGAATGAATTCAAGACTAATATAGAGATAAGAGAAATGGTCATGCAACCAACGATCTCATCTACAACAATAGAATGAATTCAAGACTAATATAGAGATAAGAGAAATGGTCATGCAACCAACGATCTCATCTACAACAATAGAATGAATTCAAGACTAATATAGAGATAAGAGAAATGGCCATGCAACCAACGATCTCATCTACAATGGAATGAATTGAAGACTAATATAGAGATAAGAGAAATGGGCATGCAACCAACGATCTCATCTACAATGGAATGAATTGAAGACTAATATAGAGATAAGAGAAATGGTCATGCAACCAACGATCTCATCTACAATGAAATTAATTCAAGACTAATATATAGATAAGAGAAATGGTCATGCAAGCAACGATCTTATCTACAATAGAATGAATTCAAGACTAATATAGAAATAAGAGAAATGGTCATGCAACCAACGATCTTATCTACAATGGAATGAATTCAAGACTAATATTGAGATAAGAGAAATGGTCATGCAACCAACGATCTTATCTACAATTAAGAAGAGAAGACGGATAGATTTCAGGCATGTAATGAGAAGAGACAACAAGGGAATTCCAAGAAAAGGCTCTTATATGGGAAACATCAGGATACAGAAAAAGAGGATGACCCAGGGAGACACTAAAAGAACACTGACAAGAGAAGTAAAGTTGGCAGGCATAGACTCATTAGATAAGCTCGAACATCTCTATCAGATTAATGAGATTAGTGATGAATTGCTAAGTAAAAACACTCAAGCCATGTGAGACATCAACGGCGCTGGAAGCATTAAGATAGAGACTGTGGACAGAGAATTGTGGAAGGACATGATTACCTAGGTCAGCTTGTATGGTATATGATGATGATGAAACTGTTGCAAGAACGAAGAAATACCTTATTTAATGTTTTATTTCGCGCAATGTCCGTTTTGTTGACAGTTGTTCTTTTGCAGTGGCGAATGATTTTACCAAAGATGGCTGGTAGTGACGTATTGACGATAATTCTCAGTGTCTTGTATGATTCGGGAAAACCCAGTGAATGTGAATGCAGACAGTGAAACGATGAGTCTTTTTCATTTATTGAGTGCCATCTAAGCATCGAAGGTTGAGTTATTTGCGGAACATGTCCATAGGTGCTCAGATCCCCTCCTCAGCAAGTCTCGCAGTGTCCAGCAACTGACGACTCCAGTTCTATGTTGGTTGATAAGTCTTCTTACACGGCCACTAAGTTTCTCATTTCTGGCTGTGCCCATCTTAACTCCCATTTCCATCATCCGAAGAAGTGACGTGGATCTAAGTTTGTCGAAGTCCTGTGCTCTTCCCACATCTCGGAGGGCATTGATGATGTCCGCCCGATCCATTGGTTGCTAGTCCTCAATGACAGCGCAGCTAGCCAACCTGTCCGCTCTTTTATTTCCCCGTACTCCCGCATGTCCAGGGACATAGACAAAGGTGACCTTACGTATTTTGGATTTCTGCAACGACTCTACCCATTGCATGCGTACAGAGCCCGCCTCCACTTTTCTTATCATGCTCATCGAATCACTCAGTATACACGCGTGGGTGTAGTCTTGTGACTCTAACCATTTGAATGCCTTGGTCACTGCCATCGCCTCCATTGTCATGCTACTCCTGGTCATGACGTATGCACCACTGTCTTCCTTGACTATTCTGCCTGCCGAGCGTGCTGTAAATGCCCATGCACTTCTTTGGTGTCGTATTACAGATCCGTCTGTATAGATGACTGCATCTTTCTCATCGGTGTTATCGCAGATGAGACCGTTGACCTCAGCATTAACCACGACCTGGTTCTGTTCCCTACTTTTCCTGTCGAGTGTGACAATACACGAGAAAGTCCCCTTGAATGACGCAGGCACCGGTATCTACTCCTCACCAACGCTGATATTGGTAAGCCTACAGACCTGTTTGATGACATCTTCTGCTCGGCCCACCCATGATTTGCCTCTTTTTAGCCTGACGCCTTTCATTGTGTTGAGCACGTGGTGCAATGGATGCTCTCTATCTGTACTAATCTTCAGGTATGCTCGTGCTCTCCAAATCTTGATTCTGTCATCCATGGTTGGAAAGTCAAGAAGATACCTCATTGCTACACAGGGAGTGCCCTTCGTACATCCCAGGATAATGCGCATGGCTTCATTTTGTATTTTCTCCAGCCTATCAATTTGAGTCGTACTGACAGTAAGAATTGTCAGGGCATACTCGATTGGTGCGAGGACTAATCCCTGGAACAGAAGAGTAAGTAGCCTCTGCTCGATGTTGGCAGCTGCCATGACCTTCAAGGCGGCTAATCCTTTGCGGGATTTTGTTATCACATGGTCGACGTGGTCCTGAAAACACGGGCTGCGATCAAACTTAACTCCGAGGTATGTCATCAACTTGTCCCTGGTCACCTCATCAGCTCCCATTCGTACTACCGGTGTGGTTGTATTAACGATATGATTCTTAAGGGAGAACCTTGAAACTGATGCTTTATTAGGATTAACCAAGGCACCTGAAACCCTACATCAGAAACCCCACATCGAAGGTTGACTACCATGGAGCGCCATTCCCCTTTGTCTCTTGCTTTGATGGTGCAAATTGTCATAGGTTGACTTGTCCATCTTTTGATGTTACTCGTCCATGTTAGTCTTGATCTGCCTCTGCCTCTTTTTCCTTGTATTTTCCCTTCCAATATTACTTTTATTAGGCTGTTGTGTCTTTTAACATGCCCCAAGAATTTCATTTGACTTGTTCAAATTGTGTTTAGTAGTTCTCTTTTCATTTTTAGTTGTTTTAAAACTTCATCGTTTGTTTTCTTTTCTTTCCATCCAATTCTACCTATTCTTCTATTTATCCACATTTCAAAGGCTTCATTTTCCTGTTTCTTTTTTATTGTCTAATGTCCGTGTTTCTGCACCATATAGGAATATTGAGACGATGTAACATTTTGTATTCTTAGTTTTAGTCCTGGTGTTATCTGTTTTGATATTAGTATACTAAAATAAAAATAGAACGGGGTGGGGGGAGGAGGGGGGGGGGAGGGACTGGTTGGTCTCGATGAAAGTCGCCGGCCTCGATTAAGAGAGGTTGTGGGTTCAAATCCCGGCTGCACCTAGGTGGGATTTTTATTTATGATTTCTCTCTGCGGCAACCACCCCTGGTCTCAGCAGCGAGGCCTTGTTTGAAACGTCAATTACTCATGGACGGAAAAAATATGAGTACCTCTGAAGACGGAGTTATATGCCTGTGCGGCGAGGGACCCCTGTGGCACACGGTTGCCAGGAAAAAAGGATAAACATGCAAAATTCAGTTCCTAGTCTCTAGGGACTTCGTCAGAGGTAAAAGCTGGCGAACACAAACAAAACAAAAAATTCAAACAAGACAAATGTGATTTTTTTTAGGGCACGTTAAAAGACATAACAGACTACTAAAAGTAATCTTGGAGGGGAAAATACAAGATGGCAGAGGCAGACCAAGATTAACATGACAAGTCAACCTACGACAACCTGCACTATCAAAGCAAGAGACAGAGGCAGACCAAGACTAACATGGACTAGTAACATCGAAAGATGGACAAGTCGGCGTGTGACAATCTGCACTATCAAAGCAAGAGACAGATCGGAATGGCGCTCTATAGTAAACAATCGTCGATGACGGAGACGGCACTCAGTGATGACGGAGACGGCACTCAGTGATGACGGAGACGGCACTCAGTGATGACGGAGACGGCACTCAGTGATGACGGAGACGGCACTCAGTGATGACGGAGACGGCACTCAGTGATGACGGAGACTGCACTCAGTGATGACGGAGACGGCACTCAGTGATGACGGAGACGGCACTCAGTGATGACGGAGACGGCACTCAGTGATGACGGAGACGGCACTCAGTGATGACGGAGACGGCACTCAGTGATGACGGAGACGGCACTCAGTGATGACGGAGACTGCACTCAGTGATGACGGAGACAGCACTCAGTGATGATGAGACAGCACTCAGTGATGATGAGACAGCACTCAGTGATGATGAGACAGCGAAACATCGTAAATCTCGACGCTAGAAGGAAATTACAAATGTTGTTTGTGTGATGGTTAGTGATCACATAAAATCACGATGAAACTCTGCAAAGGGAAATAGATAACGAAAGACAACATAGATGACACAAATAATTTCACGTTCACAATCAGCTTTACTGCAGCTCGCATTTTTATGTATATATATACTTTGAACAACCCCCCCCCCCCCCCCCCCGTTTTAAAGAAAAAATTGGCCGATCTGAGAAACTCATCATCACTATCATCATGTGTCATACCGGTTGGTGTCTGAGATCATATTCATCAAAATTCCCTATCTACAGTACATCGTATCAGTTCTGTTGTTGACTGTTTTCAATGCCATGACGTCAAGTTATAGTATTTTCTCTCTTTGTCGTCCGCGATCTCTCTTTCTCTGTATTTTGCCAGTTGTAACCTAGTATTCCAGCTTTCCTCTTCTCATGATATGCGCGAAGAATTTTGATTGTTTCTTTCTGATGTTTTTTATGAGCTCCCTTTTTGTGTTGGACTCTTTGAGAACTTCCTCATTGGTCTTTTTAGCTGTCCAGGGAACTTTCAACATTCTTCTGAGAAATCCCATCTCTGTGGCTTCTAACCGTCTTTTCATTTGTTTATTTACTGTCCATGATTCGCTTCTATAGGTCAGAATTGGCTCTATGTAACAACGATGAACTGTCTTTCTCACTTCTATTGACATAGATTTGTTGCATAAGATATTTTCATTTTCTGAAATGATATTTTGGCCTGAGCTTTTCTGCTTTTTATTTCTGTGGTACATCTTCCATCTGATGTTATTGGTTATGGAAGGCCTCGGTTTCACTGCAAACGAATTAAAATCCATAATTGCTCAACCGCCCGTGCCAGTGGAATCATCCGAATTACTAACTCATCTCCCAAACAAAGAAAGGTAACTGTAGTCCCCATCATAGCAGTCTCAGCACACGCCAAAAGACATAAGGCGAAACCGCACAGAAAGTGAACACAGCCAACTTTTCCCTGTCGTACGATATCATCATTCATCGTAAACAAGCGGGATATCGAAACATGATCAAAACGGATAAGACACACAGCTCACGGTGTGCACAGAGCACTTAACTCAGTAGCTCCTGCAACAAGCCGGACTTGGAATATGAGGAAACTGCAAGAAGGAACACTTTTCAGACATAGACTTCAATGGTTCCCGCCGCCTATCCACCATATACCATGGAAGTTCGCGTCCTCCCGAAAATGATGATCGTCGTAGCACTTGATGATGTTAGGCCATCGTTGATGTCTCCAATTCCAAACATATAGACACACAGTGGTGGTAAGTTATCATTTCCAATCCAACAGAAGCCACATGACCTGTAGTTAGTAAAACCACAGAGAGAATATGATTTTGTGACCTTCACTGATTCACTCTTGGATGTGAATGTGTGGTTTACACAAGAGGAGACGTTTTCAACTACAGTGATCCCATTTAAGGCAATTCTGTGATAGCAAGGCAAGTCTCCTTTATAGCAGCAGAACTTGATGTTCTCTGCTCCCTTCTTGTAGCTGCTGCCACATGATTCTGATGTCTCATTAACTTGGACATCATTCAAGAACAATGTCAGATTAACATTCCATAGATCTGGCTCTGCTGATGAAGTGCTTGGTGCAACAGTTTTATCAATCATACAGGAGGCTCCTGGTTTGTGGTCATTAATATCACAGACGGCATATGATGTTATATTCAGTATTTCTTTCTGGGGTGTAAATATGTGGCACACACATGGAGAGTGGTTTGTGATCACAGTAATCCCATTAAAGGCAATTCTAGGGTAGCATGGCATAGCTGTTTCAGAACAGCACAATCCTATGATGTTTTCTGTGTTCGCTATAAAGCTGCTGCTGCTACACAATCCTGACCAATTATAGGTGTGGACATTATTCACTTGCAATGACAAAACTGCTTTGCTTACATCATAAACCTCTAGAAGCGAATCGTTTATGGGACTAATAATACAATTTATTCTTCCATCGGGGATATCTTCCTTGAGTCCCCCCCAAAAAAGGTCTTTGGTTAAAAAGCACATATGCTTTTGAGTTAAACACAAAATGAGCCCACTTCAAAGATTCAAATTGATCCTTGCCAATGCCATCCGTTTGCACAAGTTAGGTCCTTAGCTACCAAGGTCACATACGAAGCCTTCAAATTAAAGACCTTATCTACAGCGAAGGTTAATGAACTGTGAACAAACATTTATGTTCAAACCCTTGAATACATTTTAAAAATCTGCCAACTCGCTGCAATAACAGATATCGTGGTGTTCAAAGTAAACATTGCTTAGTCCATGGCTCGAATATAAATAAGCTGCCATTTTGTTATTATTCATGTTCTTATTGTGCCCAAGTATCTGTCACGTTGCATTTGTTTCAGATTTATCCTGTTTATTTTTATGCTGCATGCTGGTGTTGATTGTTTCTTCAATATGACCATTACTTCTGTTTTCTTACTATTCAGACAGAAAGGGAAGGGAGTTCCTAAGGCAGTTCAGTGTTGATTTCAAAATTACTCTGACAACTCCTGTGATGCAGTTGGCACCAAACTGTTCTTGTCCTGCTAGACTTTTGGATCGCTCGGCTACGTAGAGAGAAGAAACATGTTGTATGGACTCGGCTGCGTGGAGAGAAGAAACATGTATGGACTCGGCTGTGTGAAGAGAAGAAACATGTTGCATGGGGTCGACTTCTGTGGAGAGAAGAAACATGTTGCATGGGGTCGACTGTGTGGAGAGAAGAAACATGTTGCATGGGGTCGACTTCTGTGGAGAGAAGAAACATGTTGCATGGGGTCGACTTCTGTGGAGAGAAGAAACATGTTGCATGGGATCGACTTCTGTGGAGAGAAGAAACATGTTGCACGGGCATCATTTTGCCTCTTTCTTTTTCTGCCTGGTTCGCACCCAGGAGAGGACACTCCAGCTTCGCCTCACATTGGCCAGTCTTTCTAGACGTGTCTGGCAAAACAACTAACTGACAACTAAAACAAAGGGCGCAGTTTACAATGCCTGCATCATTACTATCTTCCTGTATTACAGCGAATCATGGATAACTAATGCAAAGCAGGAGAGAAGGCTAAATACATTCCATATGCGATGTCTGTGTCATATTCTAGGTATCACCCGGAGGATAAAATGACAAACGTGGAGGTCATGACTCGCACAGGCCTCCCGAATATCTACACGCTGCTCAAACAATGTAGGTTATGCTGGCTTGGCCACGTACACCACCAACAACAACAACAACAACAACATATAACAAAAACTAATGTTATATTAATATACACACAATAAGACCAAAAAAAAACAAATTTATTTGTTTTCAATATACACACAATAAGCCAATTTTATTTCATTTTGACAGGACAATAGCCAGACTTATGTTAATATTCGCACAATGTGACCAAACACAAATTTATTTGATTTCAATATTCATACAAATACAGGATGTTCCTAAAGTCGACTTAAAAAAGTGAATTTTACAAAATTATTTTTAGAAAAACTTCATTTTGCAAAAAAAAAAAAAAAATGTGGAAAAGGCTTTATTTAAAAAAAAATTATAAAAAATGTAAATAATAATTCATTCTGATGGTTTCTATAAAGCTGGATATTTAAATATAGTTCATTTTTGTCATTCTAATGATAGGTTTCTTCTTCTACCTTTCAGTTCCCTGTGGAGCATAGGTCTTCAACAAACACTTTCAGCTCCCTGTGGAGCATAGGTCTTCAACAAACACTTTCAGCTCCCTGTGGAGCATAGGTTTTCAACAAACACTTTCAGCTCCCTGTGGAGCATAGGTCTTCAACAAACACTTTCAGCTCCCTGTGGAGCATAGGTCTTCAACAAACACTTTCAGCTCCCTGTGGAGCATAGGTCTTCAACAAACACTTTCAGCTCCCTGTGGAGCATAGGTCTTCAACAAACACTTTCAGCTCCCTGTGGAGCATAGGTCTTCAACAAACACTTTCTAAGACAATTTGTCTCTTAACATTCTTTTAAGATCATCAATGTCTTCCCCATCATCTTCATCTCTGCTTCCATCTGTCTTCTCCAAGAATATTTTGGTCTTCCTCTTTGCTGCATCTCTTTATCCACTGGTGTTTGACTGGTACATTTCCATAATTCTATGTTAGTGATTTTGTCCTGCCATTTCTATTCTTTTATCCTGCGTAAACATCCATTAATGAAAGTCTGTATCTTCGTGATTGTCAATTTTGTTGTTCTCCATGTTTCACAGCCACATAATAGGACCGCCTTAACATTTGAGTTAAAATTTTTATTTTTGTATTTAACCTAATTACTTCTTTGAATAGGAATTGAAAAAGAGTAATTTTAGACCGCAAATCATGCATCTTAACCTCAACGCTGCCGCAGCACCAAGAAGAATATATTACAAAATAAAGGGCCAAAGAAAAAAAGCAAGAGGAAGACAGAAAGGGGGAAAAAACATAGGCAGAATAAAAATGTGGTTGAAAAAGAAAAAATTAAAGCAAAGTAAGAAATTGATGACAAAATTAATTGCTTGAAAAGAATTGATAATCAATATTACAAAGGGAGTAATGTGATGATGATTCCTAATGAGGAAGATGATATCAGTGTCAATTTTCACAAGCTAATGTTGGACATTGTAGCTTTTCTCCTTCCGCAGTTCTTGGGTTGGCAACGCTCATCGTTTTTATTGGTTTAGGTGTAGGAGCGTAACCAACAGGGGACCTGCAGGCAGGACTTTTGGCCTGTAATAGACCAAATAAAATTATTTTGGTTAAAAGTAAAAAAATGATTTTAGCTCAATTATTGTATATATGATCTGAAATTTATGTTATGAAATGTAAATAATATGACTTTTATAAGACAAATTAATAAAAGATTATTGGATAAATTATTGAATTATATGTCCTTCACAAAAAATTACATTCATCACAGCCCATCTGAAAGAATCTCTGTCTCTACCCAGATCTCCCACAGAATGTTACATTCACCACAGCCCGTCTGAAAGAATCTCTGTCTCTACCCAGATCTCCCACAGAATGTTACATTCACCACAGCCCGTCTGAAAGAATCTCTGTCTCTACCCAGATCTCCCACAGAATGTTACATTCACCACAGCCCATCTGAAAGAATCTCTGTCTCTACCCAGATCTCCCACAGAATGTTACATTCACCACAGCCCGTCTGAAAGAATCTCTGTCTCTACCCAGATCTCCCACAGAATGTTACATTCACCACAGCCCGTCTGAAAGAATCTCTGTCTCTACCCAGATCTCCCACAGAATATTACATTCGCCACAGCCCGTCTGAAAGAATCTCTGTATCTAGCCAGATCTCCCACAGAATGTTACATTCAATACAGCCTGTCTGAAAGAATCTCTGTCTCTAGCCAAATCTCCCACAGAACGTTACATTCACCACAGCCCGTCTGAAAGAATCTCTGTCTCTAGCCAAATCTCCCACAGAACGTTACATTCACCAGAACCCGTCTGAAAGAATCTCTTTTTTTGACCACGATCGTCCACTTCTTTTGTTATTGTTATTGTTATTGGTTATGGAAGGCCTCGGTATCACAGCAAGCGAATTAAAATCCATAATTGCTCAACCGCCCGTGCCAGTGGAATCATCCGAATTACTAACTCATCTCCCAAACAAAGAAAGATAACTGTAGTCCCCATCGTAGCTGTCTCAGCACACGCCAAAAGACATAAGGCGAAACCGCGCAGAAATTGAACACAGCCAACTGTTCCCTGTCATACGATATCATCATTCATCGTAAACAAGCGGGATATCGAAACAGGATCAAAACGGATGAGACACACAGCTCACGGTGTGCACAGAGCACTTAACTCAGTAGCTCCTGCAACAAGCCGGTCTTGGAATATTAGGAAACTGCAAGAAGGAACACTTTTCAGACTTCTTTTGTTTTCATGTTCAAGGTAACTTTGATCTCTTGAAACCACCTTCTTCTTGGCCTGTCTCTGTCTCATATTCCTAGAACTATGCTTTCCATTATTGTTCTTTCAAGCCCACTGTGTCAGTTGTTACTGCCTTTGTACTTTATTTTTCTCTGAAAGATGTTGTTTGTAAGCAATGTTTAGGTCTTTTATCATGTCTTCATTGCTCTTTTTTATTATCAAGGTATCCTAATGAATTTGATTTTTCTGTAATGTTTTATTTCAAATGTCCCAATTTTCTTCTTTGTTTTTTGCTAGATTGACCATGAATCATAAAAATATATTGTTAATTTGAAAACACATCTGTCAGTAATTTAAATATTTAACTGCCTCATACAAGGTAAAAGAGGCAGAGGTAGACCAAGACTAACATGGACAAGTAACATCAAGAGATGGACAAATCAGCTATGACAACCTGTACCATCAAAGCAAGAGACAGAGCAGAATGGCACTCCATGGTAGCCAACCTTCGTTGCGGAAACAGCACTCGATGATGATGATGATGATGAATTGCCTCATGGAGGAGTGCCTCGCCGTGTGGCTGCAGACATTGTTTTGCTGGGTGAAGAGTTGGTGACAGTGTGGGAAACCCGCGGTAGACAGAAAGGATTTTTACTATCGGGGGTGAAATAAAAATCCTGAGTCTCACACGTCGTGGTGACTGCTTTGACCAAGCGGCCTTTATCCCTCTGGTTCTATTGTGAGCCCCCCCCCGACATACACCAGCACTGGTAATTGGTGTCTTAAAGATAGTTTTTTTTTTAAATTGCCTCATCCGACACCTTAAACATAGAATGATGACAGTGTGGTCTTCATCATTATTGATCATCCGCTTCTTTCCTTCCTCATTTGCCTTTCAGCGTCGAAGGGAGATATAATTTGCAATCTGTCGCTCTTCTGTTGGCCTCAGCTGCTGTTATGTTTCCTAGTGTTTCTATTATTCCATCAATCCATCTTTTCCATTGTCAGTACTTGAGTCTTGTGTTCTCACAACGTTTATTGAAGAATCGTTGCGTTTTGATCTTACTGCCTTATCATGTGGCCAAATAATTTATATAGGTAATATTACATTAGTGACTATAAATTTTACAGACCTTCGGCACTTGATTTTTTTGAGTAATGTGGTCGGTATTACGCCCGTGCCGTTTACTTTCCCAAGAAAAAATCCGGTACCCATTTAAGGCTGGATGAACCCGGAAGCCGTTGGTTGGGATCGAACCCTACCTCTTGTCCTTTGTAGTTCAGTTCACTAGCCACTGAGCTATCGTGGCTCAGATGTAATCTATCTATCTATCTATTGTCCTTTCGAGCCGAAGACGGCACATAGGGCAGAACCACAATCTTAAAAACAGAAACCTTGCGTGCCAAATTGGCACATATTGCAGAGATTACTGCTCTATGACTCTGTTTCCATAACAATACTTTTCTACAATGACAGCTTGTCAAGCCATCGATCAACCTCCTTAGTCACCTCTTACATAATCTATGTAATCTATGGCAGGGATTATTATCAATATTGACGAGCGGACAAAAACAAAAACCGGAGGCATTTACCTTTGGCCACATCAGGCACTCTTGCTTCTCTGCGGGATCCCTGTAGTTGACTTTACATTGAGTTGTGTCCTCTGGGGGACACTGAGTCCCACAAACTGGTGGCTCAGTCAGGACATTCTCAGGTCTCTCAGATGGGATAGGCTCATCCTCATCGGGTGTGTCAAATTTGACTGGAAGTGGGTCAACAGTCTAGAAAATAAATAAATAGAGAATGTGATTTAAGGTATCTATCTGTCTGCCTGCCTGCCTGCCTGCCTGCCTGTCTGTCTGTCTGTCTGTCTGTCTGTCTATCTATCTATCTATCTAATCTATCTATCTATCTATCTATCTATCTATCTATCTATCTATCTATCTATCTATCTATCTATCTATCTATCTATCTATCTATCTATCTATCTATCTATCTATCTATCTATCTATCTATCTATCTATCTATTGACCTTACGAGCTGTAGCCGGCCCATAGGGCAAAGACCCAGATACTCTTTCTCTTATCTAAATTTTTATTCTAGCAGTTTTCAATCCTTGTATAGATTTTTTATCAAATCTTGCCATTTGTCTCTGTTCTGTGCAAGCAACTCTATCTCATTGAGGAAGCCAATTCCTGCTGCTCTTGCCTCTCTGATCAATGTTCTTCTGAGTCTCTCTCTGGGGTGGCCTCTTTTTCTTTTACCTGTTGTTTCCCACATGAGGGCTTGCTTTGTTATTCGGTTATTATCTCTTCTCATCACATGTCCAACATATGACCATCACCTTTTCTTTATTACTGAAGATATTAGTGGTTGAGTGGCGATTTCTCCAATTTCCTCGTTTGTTTTTAATTCGTTCCACGCTATACCAAGTATTTACCTTAGATATTAATTTTGTTATGTGTTCAACTTTGTTTCTATGTCTCTTGTTGTTTTCCAGTACGAAATACCATTACAATACGTAAGGGTTGACAATACGTTTGATTTGAATAGTCCAAGTTTTGTGTCTGTGCTGATGAGTTTCGATTTCCACAACTTTTCATGGCTTCTGAAAGACATTGCTGCTTTAGCTATTCTGATTCTAATTTCTTTACTTGTAGCCCCTTCCCAATCAAAGTGACTTCCAAGATAAAGTGATTGATTTAAGGTTTGTTGAAAACAATATAAACAAGCTAAAAATGCTTGAGCAAACCACTATCTTCAGATTTAGACAAGGTCAATGTGGCCCCAGACCAGACTCTCACAAAATGGCTGTTAGAGATAGCCACTTGCAGCCAAGGAGCACCCAAATAGACTCATGAGCAAGAACTACAAGACAGCAGTTCATTACCAGTCAAAAATAAAGAAAGTTTGACTCACTAAGGTAAGTTCAAGACTATCAATCTTTAGTGGTTACCTGTGTCACACTGGACTGCTTCACACATAACTCGTCACTCTTGTTATCTCGTCTGGCCTCCCATCCTATCACGTGACTGGTTTCCCATCAACCTATGTGTTCCATTTTACTTACATTTGAAAATTCATTTTCCCTGTGAGCTGTGCTGTTGGAATTCACCATCCGCTAAGTCTTGCTTCAATTTTATACATATTTTACTTACATATTTTACTTACATATTTTCTCTCCATGGCTTTCTTTGGAATGTTACGTGATGAGGCTCCAATCTCTTTCACGGTGGTCTGCCATATTCATCTTTCATGTTCGGAATATATGTACCACACACATTGCTGTTTTCGCTTTCTAGACCATTGATCATTTCTGATTCTTCCGCCCCATCCACCATCACAGACTTTTCACATTCGGGTGAACATAGCTGACTGGCGCCATTGTTGTCATACTATGTGTTTGCCTGTTGAACAGCGAACACACGACACAAAGAAGAATAAATCATATTCCACTTAAATATTGGTAAAGTCCACAGTCCATCCACTCTACACAGGGCTAAAACTAATAATAGCAAAATGTTACTTCTTCTCAATATTCCTGTATGATGCAGAAACATGGACATTAGACCAGAAAACAGAACAGAAAATTAAAGCCTTTGAAGTGTGGATATATAAAAGAATAGGTAGAATTGGATGGAAAGAAAAGAAAACAAATGATGAATGTTTCAAAACAACTAAAAAAGAAAAGAGAACTGCTAAATACAACTCAAACAAGACCAATGAAATTTTGGGGGTATGTTAAAAGACACAACAGCCTAATAAAAGTAATATTGGAAGGGAAAATACAAGAGGCAGAGGCAGACCAAGACTAACATGGACTAGTAACATCAAAAGATGGACAAGTCAACCTATGACAATCTGCACCATCGAAGCAAGAGACAGAGCAGAATGGTGCTCAATGATAGCCAACCTTCGATGTGGAGACGGCACTCGATGATGATGATACATATTTTCAAATATTATATATTTTCACCCTCTGATATGGAGCACGTCTCTTTCTCTCATTTCACCATTTCATCTCTTGTCCCTCTGTTTACTTCTCCTCAACTTACCTGCTCGATCATCCTAGATGTAGTAGTATTTATCTGTTTTTCATTGTTTGTTGATGTTGTTCTCGTTTTCTGAAGAAGCATATAGGCCGAAATGTCAGTATTTTGTTGTGTTTCTTTTTTTGTAAAGCTGACACCATATCTTATAGGAGTGTATGTTACACACCCTACTACTGGCTCTATGCTACCAGCTTTACCACAGCACTGCAATTATTTGCCTGTTTCCCCACTCAAGTCTGTCAAATGGGAACTAGACAAGGCCTCAAGTGTGCTGCCCGTTTTATGATCCCTGCTGGTCTGTATCAATATTTAAAGGTTGATCACTAAAGAACAAGGGAGCCATGATAGCTCAGTGGTTAGTGAACTGGACTACAATGGACACGAGATAGGGTTTGATCCTGATAGACAGCTTCCGGGTTCACGCAGCCTTAAGTGGATACCGGATTTTTTTCTGGGAAAGTAAAGCGGCACAGGCGTAATACCGACCACATTACCCCAAAAATCATGTGCCGAAGGTCTGTAAAATTTATGGTGACTAACACCATATTGCCTATACGTCACTTGGCGTGACGGGGGTACTTTACCTTTTTTTATGTTTACTAAAGAAGAGGTAATCTTTTGTAGTATTTCTTGTACAGAAACAGGTTTGCAGGTCGCAGACACGTCCACCAGCAACATAGAATGAATTGTCAGCAACTCATAGCTGATAGTTTGTGCCAGGATCGGTGAACCAGAACTATCCAGACCCTACTCCACCTCTTCACAGTGCCCCAAGTAACTGACTAACTAGTCTAGTCTGACCAAGTGAGTAAGGATTGAGAGGGAAGCCAAACTGGTACTATAAAATGCTGTGATAAAATCGGATGTGTTGGGCTGAAAGGCATAAATATCACATTTCTACTGCAAATCACAACACAGCGCATACACACTGTCTTCGCATTCTTTAAAGGATGGATGATGAAGAGGTATATAACTATTCCTTTAGTTACCGGGTAATCAGTCAGGCTTAAACAGACAGATGCCTTCGTGAGAGAGTCTGGAATCCTACTCTGGAAGAGTCATGATCGCAGAAGAAGAAGAAGTCACCGGGTGAACGCAAATGAAATGAAAAAAAATATAAAAAACAATACTCTTAAGCATAGCTTTACATGACGTTTCTTGAGGGCTCCACTGAGAACGACATCACTTTTTTCTTTGGCCTTCTTCCCTTTCAACCACGCTTCTTCTGACCTGGCTGTGGGGTTCTGAACCCGGTTGCCTGTTAGGACAAACATATTTTAACATTTTCAGCTTCAAAAGGTAAAATATGAAATAAAGTATTTCATTAGTGAGCATTTGTTGTCTGAAAACATTTGTTAAGATTATTCCATCTGTCCGTCCATCCATCTATGTGTCTGTCCGTCTATTATTCTTTTGAGCCAAAGACAGCACACAAGGCAACAATTTTAGACTGCCTATGTTTGATGATCTAATTTTCCAAGTACCAGAACCTCTTTCAATAACAATAGATCATGATAGGGGAGATAAGAACAAGTATAAACTATATTTAAAAAAAAATAAAACTATCTTTACAACATATATTACCATTGTTGGTGTATGTCGGGGGGGCTCACGACAGACCAGAGGAATACAGGCCGCTTTGTCAAAGCAGTCATGACACAAGATGAGCTGGTCACATGGTCAGTACTTGTATATGGAGGGGTAGGAACAACATCATGACACAAGATGAGCTGGTCACATGGTCAGTACTTGTATATGGAGGGGTAGGAACAACATCATGACACGAGATGAGCTGGTCACATTGGTCGGTACTTGTATATGGAGGGGTAGGAACAACATCATGACACAAGATGAGCTGGTCACATGGTCGGTACTTGTAAATGGAGGGGTAGGAACAACATCATGACACAAGATGAGCTGGTCACATGGTCGGTACTTGTAAATGGAGGGGTAGGAACAACATCATGACACAAGATGAGCTGGTCACATGGTCGGTACTTGTAAATGGAGGGGTAGGAACAACATCATGACACAAGATGAGCTGGTCACATGGTCGGTACTTGTAAATGGAGGGGTAGGAACAACATCATGACACAAGATGAGCTGGTCACATGGTCGGTACTTGTAAATGGAGGGGTAGGAACAACATCATGACACAAGATGAGCTGGTCACATGGTCGGTACTTGTATATGGAGGGGTAGGAACAACATCATGACACAAGATGAGCTGGTCACATAGTCGGTACTTGTAAATGGAGGGGTAGGAACAACATCATGACACAAGATGAGCTGGTCACATGGTCGGTACTTGTAAATGGAGGGGTAGGAACAACATCATGACACAAGATGAGCTGGTCACATGGTCGGTACTTGTAAATGGAGGGGTAGGAACAACATCATGACATAAGATGAGCTGGTCACATAGTCGGTACTTGTATATGGAGGGGTAGGAACAACATCATGACACAAGATGAGCTGGTCACATGGTCGGTACTTGTAAATGGAGGGGTAGGAACAACATCATGACACAAGATGAGCTGGTCACATAGTCGGTACTTGTATATGGAGGGGTAGGAACAACATCATGACACAAGATGAGCTGGTCACATGGTCGGTACTTGTAAATGGAGGGGTAGGAACAACATCATGACACAAGATGAGCTGGTCGCATGGTCAGTACTTGTATATGGAGGGGTAGGAACAACATCATGACACAAGATGAGCTGGTCACATAGTCGGTACTTGTATATGGAGGGGTAGGAACAACATCATGACACAAAATGAGCTGGTCACATGGTCGGTACTTGTAAATGGAGGGGTAGGAACAACATCATGACACGAGATGAGCTGGTCACATTGGTTGGTACTTGTATATGGAGGGGTAGGAACAACATCATGACACGAGATGAGCTGGTCACATGGTCAGTACTTGTAAATGGAGGGGTAGGAACAACATCATGACACAAGATGAGCTGGTCACATGGTCGGTACTTGTAAATGGAGGGGTAGGAACAACATCATGACACAAGATGAGCTGGTCACATGGTCGGTACTTGTAAATGGAGGGGTAGGAACAACATCATGACACAAGATGAGCTGGTCACATGGTCGGTACTTGTAAATGGAGGGGTAGGAACAACATCATGACACAAGATGAGCTGGTCGCATGGTCGGTACTTGTAAATGGAGGGGTAGGAACAACATCATGACACGAGATGAGCTGGTCACATGGTCGGTACTTGTAAATGGAGGGGTAGGAACAACATCATGACACGAGATGAGCTGGTCACATGGTCGGTACTTGTAAATGGAGGGGTAGGAACAACATCATGACACAAGATGAGCTGGTCACATGGTCGGTACTTGTAAATGGAGGGGTAGGAACAACATCATGACACAAGATGAGCTGGTCACATGGTCGGTACTTGTAAATGGAGGGGTAGGAACAACATCATGACACAAGATGAGCTGGTCGCATGGTCGGTACTTGTAAATGGAGGGGTAGGAACAACATCATGACACAAGATGAGCTGGTCACATAGTCGGTACTTGTAAATGGAGGGGTAGGAACAACATCATGACACAAGATGAGCTGGTCGCATGGTCGGTACTTGTAAATGGAGGGGTAGGAACAACATCATGACACAAGATGAGCAGGTCACATAGTCGGTACTTGTAAATGGAGGGGTAGGAACAACATCATGACACAAGATGAGCTGGTCACATGGTCAGTAATTGTATATGGAGGGGTAGGAACAACATCATGACACAAGATGAGTTGGTCACATGGTCGGTACTTGTAAATGGAGGGGTAGGAACAACATCATGACACAAGATGAGCTGGTCACATGGTCAGTACTTGTATATGGAGGGGTAGGAACAACATCATGACACAAGATGAGCTGGTCACATGGTCAGTACTTGTATATGGAGGGGTAGGAACAACATCATGACACAAGATAAGCTGGTTACATGGTCAGTACTCCTATGTGTGTGAGTGTTCTGTTTGTTTACTTTAAACCTGGGCTGCAGCTGACACACTCCATCTTCGGCAGACTGAATCTTGATTTCATGTGGGAGTTTTCCTTCTTGTAGAGTGGATGCCATCCAGGGCTGTTGGGCCTACCCTGGTCATGGTTTCTGTCTGGGTGATTTCCCATCATCATCATCAAGTACCGTGCCTGCTGGCATAGGGTGATGTCTCTCCAAAACTTTCGATCTTGATAGTTATTAATCATTTCTGTTGTTGACCTTCTGCCAAGCCATTCTCTCAAGCTGTCTGGTATCTTTTCTCTTTACTTCCCTCTATATCTTCGTCCCTCAATTTTCCCAGTTGTTACAATATATTCCAGCTTTTCCCTTCTCATTACGTGGCAAAAAAATGATGATTGTTTCTTCCTGATATTGAAAATTAGCTAGATCTTCCATAGCCTTTCTTTTTCCCAATGGTAACTGCTAGGCAGCAGTGGTTTGTATTCAGGGGTGCCCTTCCCCATGGATGGAGCTTTTAACTCTTTCCATACGGAGGCATTTTATCAATGCAACAGAAGAGATTTCAGAGACAAAATTTTCCATGGTTTTAAAAATCAATCTACATATTTATATTTATCTAACATATAACATATTATATATGAATGTTTAGATAATTGAACAAGGAATTATATTTCATCAATACCAAGATGATACAAGATTTGTAAAAAGAATATGGTTTCATGCCATTGACACTAATCAAATTGAGAGTGGTGCACAATGCGGCAAAATGTACGCTGCCGAAATTGGCTTGATGCGAAATGTACAGAAAGAGTTATTGAGGCTCTTACTCACATTTCCTGTTCAGTCATTGCACAGCAGGTGTTTTTAAACTGATACAACAGTTAAACCTGTTGACCCCACCTAGTTCTAGTCATAGAAGTCTTCCATTTGGTCTTTAGTTCATAAGGTCAGATCTGCAGTCTCACCTCTGTGATGAAGCTAACCATTCTTGCCAGGTTGTGGTGGCTGCCACATAGTATCTGCCTCTGTAATGCACCCTCTGGCCAGATTTTGCACCATTGTAAACACTAAAAATCATGCCTACAATTATACGAGGAATAATTCCTGCCATAGAATACATAAAGATACAACAGATAAAATGGTTTTGTCACGTGATTAGACAGAACGATCAAAACACAACACAATGAGACTTTAATAAATGTTACGAGAACACCAAACTCAAGGCCAACCATAAAACTGATGGATTGATGGAATGTTAGGAACACTAGGAAACATAACAGCAGGAGAAGCTAACAAACGATTTGATGGAATGTTAGGAACATTAGGAAACATAACAGCAGGAGAAGCTAACAGAAGACCAAAAGACTGAAAATTATATCTCCCCTCAAATTATGAAGGAAAAAAGAAAAAGAAGAAGAATTATACCTGGAATATTCTTTGGCATGTCCCATGTTCCTACATATTTCCCCCATGGTGATGACCTGTCCTTTGGAATATTTGGCAACAAATGACCTCTATCATTAGCCTTGATTCGAGTAAACCCTGTAAGTGCAGTGGGACGCTGAAATCAAATGTATCAATTTTAGTTACATGCAAATTCAATTTGTGATATTTTATTTCATTTATATTTGTACTAATTTTTTAAAATTTTTATTGGGGGGGGGGGGTGTGTGTGGAAGCTGAGTGGTCTAGTGGTAAGAGATAGGTCTCTGGAGAGGAAGGTTCTAGGTTCAATTCTCACTACAGGTGGTTGGAATTTTTCAAAAATTGAACCCGTGGTGTCTTCATGGCTTTGCTCTCCCCTGGTCTCTGGGTAGTGAGATTCAAGTTAAGTGCTCTGTGCACACTCTGAGCTGTGTGTTTCATCCATTTTGATCATGTTTCGATGTCCCAATTGTTTACAATGAAGGATGATATCGTATGACAGGGAAAAGTTGACTGTGTTCACTTTCTGTGCGGTTTCGCCTTATGTCTTTTGGCGTGTGCTGAGACTGCTACGATGGGGACTACAGCTACCTTTCTTTGTTTGGGAGATGAGTTAGTAATTCGTATGATTCCACTGGCACGGGCGGTTGAGCAATTATGGGTTTTGATTCATTTGCAGTGATACCGAGGCCTTCCATAACCAATAACCAATAACCAATGTCCAACTCTCTCAGAAAAAGACAAAAAAACAGGAGACCTTGTGTACACTCCTGCATGTTAAAGAACCCTTGACATGCTGAAGTCAGATGTGTTGGGCCGAAAGGCGCAAATATAACAGTTATACTGCAAACCACAACACAACGCAGACACGCCCACTTAACATCCTTTTAATGGCGGATGACGAAGAGGAATTCTACAGTCTACGAATACTCTAGAATACTTTAGTCATCGGGCGAACGTAAGTAAGTAAAGAACCCTTGCCAGTTTAAAGTTGAAAAGAGCAGGCCAGAACGGCTGCTGTCCTGGCCAAAATTATTAAGCAAATCTACCCATCTAAATCTACCCATCTAAATCTACCCATCTAAATCTACCCATCTAAATCTACCCATCTAAATCTACCCATCTAAATCTACCCATCTAAATCTACCCATCTAAATCTACCCATCCATGGCAGAGATGGATCTCTCTCTCTGCAATCAGGACTCAATCAGAGTAGGAATCCAGACTCTCATACGAAGACCGCTGTATGTTTAAGCCTGTTAGATCCACCCGCTTGAATACATGTTAAAACGTTGCACTGTGTTCTGCGCCAGTGGCCCAGTGCATCCGATTTAAGCCAGCATTTTGTTGTTGGTATGGATCCAGTGACCTTTGAGCTGATGCCCTTCGGCCCAATGCCATGTAGTGGTATCTGCAGGTATTTTAAATTCTGCTGTTGTTCCGTACAGAGTGTTCCATTTGGAGGGTCTTTGGGGAAATAGTGTTGTTCTGATGTCAGTGAGCTCTGGACATTGAAACAGGTGATGTTCTGATGTCGGTGAGCTCTGGACATTGAAACAGGTGATGTTCTGATGTCGGTGAGCTCTGGACATTGAAACAGGTGATGTTCTGATGTCGGTGAGCTCTGGACATTGAAACAGGTGATGTTCTGATGTCAGTGAGCTCTGGACATTGAAACAGGTGATGTTCTGATGTCAGTGAGCTCTGGACATTGAAACAAGGTGATGTTCTGATGTCAGTGAGCTCAGGACATTGAAACTGGTGGTGTTCTGATGTCAGTGAGCTCAGGACATTGAAACAGGTGGTGTTCTGATGTCAGTGAGCTCAGGACATTGAAACAGGTGGTGTTCTACAGTTTCTTGTGGGTGATTACAGAGTGGACATACTGGGGTATGTTTTTGTTGTATTCTATTAATGTGGTTATTCAGCCTAACATGTCCTGTTCTCAGTCTGAAGATGGTGGTTTGGTCTCTTCTTGTTAGGTTGTTGATGTTGTCTTGTGGGTGATCACAGAGTGGACATACTGGGGTATGGTTTTGTTGTATTCTATTAATGTGGTTATTCAGCCTAACATGTCCTGTTCTCAGTCTGAAGATGGTGGTTTGGTCTCTTCTTGTTAGGTTGTTGATGTTGTCTTGTGGATTTGGTCTTGCCATATATTTAAAAAGCTCTCTCCCTGTTTTCCCTAAGGCCCATCCATTCAGCCACTCCTCCCTACTGTTGGAGTTTATGGCTTGTTTGGCTGTGTCTAGTGTGATGGATGTATGTATCTGTGTCTGTTTAGATCCTCTCTTAGCTAATGTATCTGCCTTATCATTTCCTGGTATATTTGAGTGTCAGCCAGCATTTTGTTCAGGTTTCCATTCCTTAGCCTTTGATTGTCCCCAATCTTCCTGCAAGGCAGCAGATGATCTTTTCTGTAGGGGGATTCTGCCTTAGATGGTCGGCCCTCCCAGGTTTACGAGCACCATCTGCCCTAGAAAGAACTAAAAAGTCACTTTTGTTTGAAAACTAAGCAGCTGTGATTGATCTTGAAGACCTAGTATCACAGTCAACCTAAGATGGACAGTAGAACTTAGGATATTCATTACAAATGGGAACCATGACTCAGGTGGGCCGGTGACCATACTCCCATGAGTGACAAAAACTAAATGGCCAAAACACTTGCCTAAAAGAGTCCAGTTCTGATGATCAGATCTCCTCTGTTGCTGTGAAGCTCTGTATAAAGTGTTTCTTATCATTAGAATTGCTGTATCAACCTTTAAGGTCTAATTACCAATGGCACATGCCAATACTGTGGCATTTGAATATTATTATCATCATCATTATTATCGTCATCATTATCATCAATACCACTATTATTATTATCATCATCATAATTAACACCATCAGCATCATTTTTATTATCATCATCATCATTATCATCATCATCATCATCGTCATTATCATCATTGTCACCATTTTTATTATCATCATCATTATTATCACCATTGTCATCATTTTTATTATCATCATCATTATTATCACCATTGTCATCATTTTTATTATCAACATCATTATTATCACCATTGTCATCATTTTTATTATCGTCATTATCACCATTGTCATCATTTTTATTATCATCATTATTATCACCTTTGTCATCATTTTTATTATCATCATCATTATTATCACCATTGCCATTATTTTTATTATCATCATCATTATTATCACCATTGTCATCATTTTTATTATCATCATCATTATTATAACCATTGTCATCATTTTTATTATCATCATCATTATTATAACCATTGTCATCATTTTTATTATCATCATCATTATTATCACCATTGTCATCATTTTTATTATCATCATCATTATTATCACCATTGTCATCATTTTTTATCATCATTATCACCATTGTCATCATTTTTTATCATCATTATCAACATTGTCATCATTTTTATTATCATCATCATCATCATCATTATCACTGTTGAAATCATTTTTATTATCATCATTATTATCACCATTGCCATCATTTTTATTATCACCATCATCATTATTATCACCATTGTCATCATTTTTATCATCATCATCATTATAATCACCATTGTCATCATTTTTATTATCATCATCAGCATCATCATTATCACCATTGTCATCATTTTTATCATCATCATCATTATTATCACCATTGTCATCATTTTTATCATCATCATCATTATTATCACCATTGTCATCATTTTTATCATCATCATCATCATTATGACCATTGCCAGCATTTTTATCATCATCATCATCATTATCACCATTGTCATCATTTTTATCATCATCATCATTATTATCACCATTGTCATCATTTTTATCATCATCATTATTATCACCATTGTCATCATTTTTATCATCATCATCATCTTTATTATCACCATTGTCATCATTTTTATCATCATTATCATTATTATCACCATCATCATTATCACCATTGTCATCATTTTTATCATCATTATCATTATTATCACCATCATCATTATCACCATTGTCATCATTTTATTATCATCATCATCATCATTATCACCATTGTCATCATTTTTATCATCATCATCATCACAGTGGCAAGGAGTTCCCTCTAACTAAATCCAATATAATTGAACACAAAAGCTATGTGACTTACGATTCCTTCAACACTCTTTGGGGTCTCCCAGTTTTGTAATCTGTGAGGCGTAAAGGCCTGCTCATACTGAAGGATAAAACAAGTAAACAGTAAGGTAATAAATATATAAAATGAAGTATTCATCATCATCAAGTGCCATGCCTGCTGGCGTAGGTGATCATGACTCCCCAAAACTTTTGATCTTGACAGTTATTTATAATTTCTGTTGTTGGCCTTCTGCCAAGCCATTCTCTTAAGCTGTCTGGTATCTTTTCTCTTTGCTTCCCTCTATCTCTTCGTCCCTCAATTTCCCCAGTTGTCACAATATATTCCAGCTGTTCTCTTCTCATTACATGGCCAAAAAATGATGATTGTTTCTTCCTAATATTGGAAATTAGCTCTATTTTTGCTTTGGCCTCTTTCAGAACATCTTCATTATTCTTCTTAGTTGTCTTTGGTAATCTCAACATTCTTCTGTAAAACCACATTTCTACAGCCTCCAGTGATTTTCTTGTCTGTTGTCCTATTGTCCATGATTCACATAAATATTTTAAGACTGGCTCTACATAACATTTAAGAACACCTTTCTTGTTTCTATTGTCAAAAATTGATTGCACAGTATCTTCCTCAATTTTTGGAAAGCTGCTTTTCCCTGAGCCATTCTGCATCTCACCTCTGTTGTACACCTACCATCTGAGGTTAACAAAGTTCCCAACTATTTAAATTCATTTACCTGTTTCAATATTATTCCACTTGTCTTTATTGTGCATTGCGGTGATGTCTTTTTCTTTGTTGCTACCATTACTTCTGTCTTTTTGCTATTAAGGCTGAGTCTTTTATTTTTGTTTGCCTTCACTATAATGTTTCTCACTCTCTCTCTCTGCGATCAGGAATCAATCAGAGTAGGATTCCAGACTCTCACATGAAGTCAGCTGTCAGGTTAAGTGTACTGATCGCCTCCACAGACAGAACATCACACTTAGAGTCTGCCCACTCTGATTGAACACCCATTAAAACGTTGCACTGTGTTCTGCATCAGTGGCCCAGTGCAACCGATTTCAGCCAGCATTTTATTCAGGTTTGCTTTCTTAGCCTTTGATTGTCCCCAATCTTCCTGCAAGGCAGCAGATAATCTTTTCTGTAGGGGGATTCTGCCCTTAGATGGTTGGCCCTCCCAGGTTTACGAGCACCATCTGCCCGAGTACTATAATGTCTAACATTTCTTGTTACTCATTTTTACTCATAAATCAAACCTAAGCCAAGAAGTGATTCCCATGTCCCTCCTAGTTCAAACACACAACTGTGTAGCAAAAGTTCAGAGAAAATACTATTTTTAGAATTCCAAATGCAACATTGAGGGGTCATTACGATGGTGTAATAAAAATGTGATTCATGGACATAATCTAAGGTTAAATTAAGTGATACTTGTTCTTTAATTATTATATTTCATATATTTTATCATTGTCAACTATGAAAAATAGACAATTGGAATAAAAATTGTTGAGAGAGGGGAAAAAACTGAGGGGAAAATTATTGCAGGGGACAGAGAGAAAAAAATAACATAGAAAAAATAGCAGACAGAAAAAATAACAGAGAAAAAAAATAACTGACAGAAAAAATAACTGACATAAAAAATAACAAAGAGAAAACTACTAGACAGTAAAAATAATGGACAGAAAAAAAATAACAAACAGAAAAAAATAACTGACTGAAAAAATGCAAGACAAAAAAAAATAATAGATAGAAAAAAAATAACAGAGTGACAAAATAACAGACAGAAAAAAATAACAAAGAGAAAACTAACAAACAGAAAAAAATAACAAACAAAAAAATAACAAACAGAAAAAAATAACAAAGAGAAAACTAACAAACAGAAAAAAATAACAAAGAGAAAACTAACAAACAGAAAGAAATAACAAAGAGAAAACTAACAAACAGAAAAAAATAACAAAGAGAAAACTAACAAACAGAAAAAAATAACAAAGAGAAAACTAACAAACAGAAAAAAATAAAAAACAAAAAAATAACAAACAGAAAAAAATAACAAAGAGAAAATTAACAAACAGAAAAAAATAACAAAGAGAAAACTAACAAACAGAAAAAAATAACAAAGAGAAAACTAACAAACAGAAAAAAATAACAAAGAGAAAACTAACAAACAGAAAAAAATAACAAAGAGAAAACTAACAAACAGAAAAAAATAACAAAGAGAAAACTAACAAACAGAAAAAAATAACAAAGAGAAAACTAACAAACAGAAAAAAATAACAAAGAGAAAACTAACAAACAGAAAAAAATAACAAAGAGAAAACTAACAAACAGAAAAAAATAACAAAGAGAAAACTAACAAACAGAAAAAAATAAAAAAACAAAAAAATAACAAACAGAAAAAATAACAAAGAGAAAACTAACAAACAGAAAAAAATAACAAAAAGAAAACTAACAAACAGAAAAAAATAAAAAAACAAAAAAATAACAAACAGAAAAAAATAACAAAGAGAAAACTAACAAACAGAAAAAATAACAAAGAGAAAACTAACAAACAGAAAAAAATAACAAAGAGAAAACTAACAAACAGAAAAAAATAACAAAGAGAAAACTAACAAACAGAAAAAAATAAAAAACAAAAAAATAACAGACAGAAATGTAACAGATGTTCTGAGAATGGTTTGGTAGGGATTCAACAATATAACTGGTAAACAACTGTAGGGATAGAAGGTTGTGGAGATACATGATCTCCTACACCAGTAGGCCCAGTACTGGTCACTACTTCAGTGTGACTACTTCAGTGTCACTGTTTCAGTGTGACTACTTCAGTGTGACTACTTCAGTGTGACTACTTCAGTGTGGCTACTTCAGTGTGACTACTTCAAAGAGAGACATTACTAGATAGCTTGGTGTCATGGCATTGAAAACAGTCAACAAGTTGAACAACAGAATTGATACAATGCACTATAGATGATTGTGGAGGGACATGATGAAGCTGAGGATGAATGTATTTGAAAGGTGTGAAGTCTGAAGATGAGCAGTAGAGAAGAAAATTAGATCACTTCTCTCTATACTTACAGTACATACAGACTGTGACCCATTACAGTATTAGACTACATTACTACCATACTGGGCTACATTACTACAGCACCAGACTACATTACTACAGTACTAGACTACACTACTACAGTATTAGACTACATTACTACAGTACTATAGCTCGTTTCAAATCATGTGCCCAACTTCAAACCGCTATTACTCAGTAAACATTTGTTAAAAACTGTTGAAATTTTCTAAATGTTATTAGAATGCAAAAGACCCTTTAAATGTATATTTAAAAAATATCTTGCAGCTGCAGTTTTCTTAAAGCGGCGAATTTCTTTGATGTTTGTCAAAATTGTAAATTGTGAACCCCTAAATAATAGAAATTACCGTAAGTTGCTGGTCTATGATTAATTTTCACTAGGTAAAGGTGTGGCCGTAATGGGGAAATAACTGGATAAAACAAAACACCAGGAGAATTATTGTCTGCTCAGTTCGAGGACGGACGATAATATCAAGGTATACCTGTATGTCCAATTTTCATAGTTGTGTGGTCCTGAAAAGGACCGTTTGTTGAACTAATTTAAGGTAATATAGGGGCCAACATTGTGGGGGCTATATACTTTCATTCTGAATCAGACGAGTCTAAAAGATTAATAACTGTTTGGGGTTGAACATTCCACAAACCATCATTTTTCCAATATTCCTCTTCCTGTTTTAAGACGAGGTCTTCACATTTAGCCACGAGTTATGAAACAGACTATAGACTGCATTACTACAGTACTAGACTACATTACTACAGTACTAGACTGCATTACTACAGTACTAGACTACAAGCAAAAAGTTAGCTAATTTCCAGTATTAGGAAGAAACAATCATCATTTTTTTGGCCTTGTAATGAGAAAAGAACAACTGGAATATATTGTAACAATTGGGAAAATTGAGGGACGAGGAGATATTGGGAGGCAAAGAGAAAAGATACCAGACAGCTTAAGAGAATGGCTTGGCAGAAGGTCAACAACAGAAATGATAAATAGCTGTCGAGATCGAAAGTTGTGGAGAGACATGATCACCTACGCCAGCAGGCCCGGTACTTGATAATGAGACTACATTACATTCAACCAATGATGTTAATCAATCTCATAGCACAATGACAATCACTATTCTGTATTCTCATCCATTATTATTATTAAATATATAGATAGATATACCTATAATATAATAAAATAATATATGATAGTCTAACTCTGAACAAACAACGAAAAATAGTCTGAAAAATTGAATGAATAATGTATTTAAAAATTAAATTATTAATATTAATAATTATTTTATTACTATTAATTAAAAAATTATTAAATATAATTATTTATAAATTATAACAATAATAATAAATAAATATTTTTTTTAAAAAAATAAATTATTAATTATTTAAAATTTAATTAAAAAAATTAAATTAAATTGAATAATAATAATAATTGATTTTCATTTATTGAACGAACATATTTTCATCAAAACAGATTATGCTTACCTGATTGGCGTGGAAATTTATGCTCATATTGTATAATATATGAATGTATATCTCCTCGTTCTAAAAGTGTAAAAAAAATGACGGGTCTACATTAAAATGAAAGAAAACTTGAAGACTAAACAATCTTCAAACCGTTACCAGCCAAAACAAACGGCCGTTGCTAGGCATAATAATCTCGCATAAAATAACTTAATTCCATATAGCAAACATATTTAATATAAATAACATATTAACATAATATATATTTACATTTTATTAATTATAAAGTGGCACAAAAAGCCATTTTATTATAAAATAATTAATTTCTTTGCTTCGAGTCTATAATAATGAAACGTGATTTGATTTCCGGTCAAGTTGACGTCTGTAAGCGTCCGGTCTTTGGGATCATGACGTTCTTTCATTTTGGAAATTGCGTGGCTTTAGCTTACGTGCCTTATGTTATTGTCTATAAGTGTTCTGGCCTGTAAGTATATTATATTATAATAGTTGCAAATGTTGATCATCGTTTCCTTTGTTGATTTTGGAAATTCACATTGAATCATTGATTGATTTCTTTTCCTTAAGTCAGTGAGTAAAGTCAGTCTGTCTTAACTATGACTTTATCATCATGACTTTACTAACTTCTTCTTCTTCTTCTATCCTTCCTCTGTTGCCGTTGGCGTCGAGGGGAGAAACAATCTGCGATTCTTTGCTCTTCTGTTGGCATCTTCTGATGTTATAGTGAGGGATAACATAGGGAAGGCATAGAAGAAGAAGAAGTGAGTAAAGTAGTAAAGTCATGATGATAAAGTCATAGTTAAGACAGACTGACTAGAGTGACTAAGAGTCTTCTTATGTATTATTATTATGTCTTATACTATACTTATATACTATACTTATATACTATACTATCTATTTATTGACCTTTCGAGCCGTAACCGGCCCATAGGGCGTAGACCAAGATACACCTTCTCCTATATGAATTTTTGTTCTAGCAGTTTTCTTTTAAAGATATTTTATCAAATCTCGCCATCTGTCTCTGTTCTGTGCAAGCAGTTCTATCTCATTGAGGGAGCCGACTCCTGCTGCTCTTGCCTCTCTCATCAATGTTCTTCTCAGTGTCTCCCTGGGTCTTCCTCTTTTTCTTTTACCTGTTGTTTCCCATATGAGGGCTTGCTTTGCTATTCGATTATTATCTCTTCTCATCACATGTCCAACGTATGACCATCGTCTTTTCTTTATTACTGAAGATATTAGTGGTTGATTGGCGATTTCTCTAATTTCCTCGTTTGTTTTGAATTCGTTCCATTCTATACCAAGTATTTTCCTTAGACATTTATTTTCGAATGCGTTCAACTTTGTTTCTATATCTCTTGTTGTTTTCCAGCTTTCACACGCATACGTAAGGGTTGATAGTACATTTGATTTGAATAGCCTAAGTTTTGTGTTTGTGCTAATGAGTTTTGATTTCCACAACTTTTCAAGGCTTCTGAAATACTATACTATAATAATACTTTATAACTCTATTCTATATTATAGTCTTCTCTTCTTAGCCTTAGACTACGACTTTAAGTCTGAAGTAGTCAGTTACCTGACTGTTAGTGTTAGTATTGGTCGTTTCAAATCTAAATGTTCACGATTAACATGAAATATCTCCTCTTTCCCTGCACTTACAAACATGATTTTTTGCATCTGGCCTTGTTTTTCCAAGGTCCCACCGATTTCACAAAATTTAATGATGTAGGAAGTATGCTTCATCATGAAGCAGCACTTTCCTTTGATCTCAGTGAATTTACGGATCTTTTTGCTCCTGGAGAAAATAATTTACCGTACATTAATGGAAATCAGCTTCTCGACATAGGCGTCTCTACACAACTTGAAAGTTGGAGGCGTTTATCAACTGTTTACTTTCTATTGTTTACTTTCTTTAAAATACTATGAGAATGTCAATGTTATAGCCTTTACAGACGGTCTAAAACAAATCAGCGTATAAACAGTTCCATTGATGAAAACTATTTAAACAATATACAACAAAGAATACATTTAAAAAAATTAATTATCCGTTGCGAGCGATAACGAGCATGACATATCAAGCAAAGTTATTGTTTATGGGTACGCATGTGACTAAAGAGTCCGATGTAAGCACGGGATCCTCTTCACTGTAAAGAGCTACATTGTTCGTTTTATGTCTTTCCATGTGACTTTCATTATTTTACGTAAACAAGACATATGAAAGTGATTTAGTTTCTTTGCATGCCTGCAGTACACATATCAAGAATCTTTACATTTTCAAAACGTTATCAACTTTAGCTAAAGATTGATCATGCGGACATATAAAAACGTCCATTATTATTTCATTTATTCTGAATCAGAGGAGTCTAACATATTGATTACTAATCTGGGCTGAACGAACGATAGTCCATCTTTTTTCTAATAGTCATTTTCTTCTTTTAAGACATGATCTTCACATTTGCACCAAAAATCTTTGTCAATCTGTGATAGAGCAGCATATGTCAGTCCTTTTATATCGCATAGTTTAAAACTTGTATTCTCAGCTGCCACCTGCCCTTTAATTTTTGCCCAAACGAGTTCAATGGGTTTAATTGTGGATGATAAGGGGGCAGTCTCAAGCACGTATGACCATGCTGTTGAATGATTTTGTCTATTTGGAATACTTTGGTCTTTTGCGATTTCTTAACAAGTGACAGTAATTCAGGTTTCAAAAATCCCTCGTTAAATGGAATTCCTTCCTTTCTTAGCCAAATCTTTATAACATCTTTTGTACTGGTAGATGTAGGAATTTTGTCTTCTTCTGCCACAGCGTTGTGGTACGACGCGTTGTCCATTACCAGACAGGATGGTCTGTCTAGAATTGGAAGAAGAGTATTTTCAATCCACTCTCTAAATATATGGCCATTCATCTCGGTGTGATAGTCCCTGTTGTCAGTATAATTAGAGGTGAATATAAGTTCTGCATTTTTCACCAACCCTTCTTTTCGGCTGCCTGCATGTGCCATTATAATACGCTGTCCTTTTCCAGTGGGTACACATCTTTTAATACTTCCATCTGATAACTGCCATTCCTTTGCACTTGTGTGGTGAGAATTTATCCAAGATTCATCTAGAAATACAATATCATAACCTTGGTTACGCATTTCCCGTACTTCATGTAAATATTTACTCCTCATAGAAACTAAGTGCGGCTTCTCGCAGATGACATTTCTACCACTATCGTACTTTCTAAACGTAAAACCGATGCTTCTAACAGTTCTCCATAATGTTGTTTTTGACACAACAATGTCATTTTCTGCTCTCAGTCGAATTTTCAGTTTTCTTAAAGTCACAGTTTCTTTGGAATCGAACATTTTACAAATTGCTCTTCTAATCACTTCCTTGTCAAAACTATCTACTACTTTCTTTCTTCCTAGCGTCCTAGTCTTGATTGAACTGGACACTCCGTTAGCTTTAAGCACTTGTTTGAAAAAGCGTTTGCTTATACCCAATGCGTGAATAGTTCTCTTTTCTGGCTTTGAGATGCTTCGATACAGTTTTCCACGCTTAGCTTCTATGCAAAAATATTTATACACCTTTATTGCCACTGATTGCAATGTAAGGAACTTTACTTTTATACCCATTGACTAACAGATCACAAATTTAACGAAATTACCCAATAATTAGGATACGCCGTTGCACATAAATCACAACAAAACGACAGGAAATGGGATGCACCGGATATAAAATTATAACTATGACGCGTTTTATGTGTTTTTTAGTGCTTAAAACAGGGAAATTGGCGCGCATTACGTTCAAGATGACAAGTCCGTGGGTGCTCACTCATATGAAGCGGTAATTCCTCCAAATATATGGTTTGACCAAAATGCCTTAAATTTGTATACTTCAAATAAAGAATATTTAAAACTGTACGTTTGTTGGTGAGGAAATGAATGTACTTCTTGGGACCAAAAAATCACAAGACCATATGCAAAATTTCAGCATTATCAATCAATTGGTTGCAGAGATATGGAATTTTAAACACCTTCAAAATATTTTGAAACGACCAATAGTTGTTAGCTACCGGACTAAGCTAAGCTTTAAATTAAAATCTTTAAATTTAATTAAAGTTTAAAGTAAAGTTTAAACTTTTACTTTTACTTTCAACTTTAACACTTTTAATTACAGTCTGAGTCTAGAGTCTAGTCTTTAAAGTTTAAAATCTTTCTTTTCCATCTCATCTATCTATTGTCCTTTCGAGCTGAAGACGACAGATAGACTAGAGGGCAGAACCACAATCTCAAAAACAGGAACCTTGCGTCCCAAAATGTCACATATTGCGGAGGTCACTGCTTCTAAAATCTATGGCTCTGTTTCTATAACAACACTTTTTACAATGACAGCTTGTCAAGCCATCGATCAACCTCCTTAGTGAGTTAGTCGCCTCTTACGACATGCCTGGAAGGTCACAGTGTCACTATTCTTTACCTCCCTCATAATGAGGCCCCGGTAACACACTGGATACTTTTCTTTTACTGACCTTTAATCCAAATTACACTACATACATACCCGGATAGTCTTTTACTTTTACTAGTATTTCAGCTTAGCTTAATTTTAAAATTAATTACCACTACCGTGACTACCTACTACTAGATAACTAGGACTGTACTGTTACTTTTTTTACATTGCACTACTTTTGCTCCTGTTACCAGCTTTAGCAGCGCAGCATTGCAATTATTTGCCTGTTTCCTACCCTACTTAGCTTATTAACAACTTAACTCAATGGAGTCAACAACTGTTCTGTTTTAACTACCTTACTTTATCAATTTAGTTACAGTAGTAGCTGAGAATTGAGTACTAGACTACTATTAGTACTACTATTAGCACTAGTACTACTACAACTACAACTGCTACTCAGTCTAGTTACACAACACCGTCTGTGAGTTAGTTAGAAAATATGGACGCAACACTAACTCCATGTTCCTCATAATCCTTACTGCACACAGTTGTTCGTTAGTGCTGCTTTAGTTAGTTTGCTCATGTGTGCCTTCTCAGGGAGATAATATACACATACTCCTTCAAATATACATTCAAAGTGTTTAGAAGTTGTATCTCAAAATAAACAATAAAAACTTTTGTAGGTAAAAATGGAACATTTCACCCCCTGAAACTCTCAGATTTGCCATACTTTGATCTTTTTTGTTAAAAGTATTAACTCTTTCCATACGTTTCGCTGCACCGTTTGCCGTGCCGATTTCTGTCATGTATGTTTCGCCTCATAGTGCGCTACTCTCAATTTTGATTTTTTTTTAGTGTGAACCATCATCAAACCATATTCTTTTTACATGTCTTGTATCATCTTGATATTGGTGAAATCTAATACATTTTCAATTATCTAAAAATTCGCTTATAATATAGGTACTTTCCAAAATGGAGGAATTATTTTTCTCCGGCTTGGTATAGATTCTATAATAGAACCGTTGATCAGAGGTTTAACAAGCCGCTATCGTAAAAACGATTTTGTTAATGAAACGCAGACCTGATACAGAATGTGTATTTTATTTAAAAGAATTGAAAACTGCTAGAACAAAAATTCAGATAAGAGAAGGAGTATCTTGGTCTACGCCCTATGGGCCGGCTATGGCTCGAAAGGTCAATAGATAGATGGATGTTAAATGTAAATATCTAAAATATGATTCATGCAGAAGTATTTACGTTTTACGTTTGCTAAAGTATTACATTTCTATGTTGGTGTCACAAATTGAAACCACTTCCATCTAATATAAATTTTAATGAGAGAAATTAGGATATCTTCATCAATAAATGCTGGAAAATTGTGGAGAACTAAAATACCATATTGAGTGTGAGATGAAAGCAAACAGTTGTGTATATGGAGAGAGTTAAAGAAAATAAAGGGGGACTGGTTTGGTCTCAAGGCAAGATGAGACAGAGAGGTTGTGAGTTTACATTTCAGCTGCACCAGCTGGGGTTTTTATTTGTGATTTCTCTCTGTCACAACCAGCCCTGGTCTCATCAGCGAGGCCTGGGTTGAAACGTCAATTACACATCAGAGGGGAAAATATGGGTACCTCCGAAGATAGTTATCTGCCTGTGTGGTAAGGGACCCCTGTGCACACAGCTGCCAAGGGATAACAGATTAACATGCAAAATTCAGCTCCGAGTCTCTAGGGACTTCGGCAGAGGTGAAAGCTGGGGAATGAAAAAAAAAAAATATATATATATATACAAAGAAAAGGAAGGAGTAATTAATATTTTATATATATACAAAGAAAATGGAGTAATTAATATTTTATATATATACAAAGAAAATGGAGTAATTAATATTTTATATATATATACAGTCGAACCTGGTCTTAGGACCACCTGTTTAAAGCGTTTCCCTGGTTATAGGACCGGGTCTACAATTTCCCCGAGTTTTTTACTATATGCTAACACTGATTACGGCGCTCACCGTATGACGCGACCAGAGACCAGGCTAATTAACCGCCGCCAATGTTATTTATCCCGTTTACGACACGCGGGTAATCCGATGGGAGCCATAAACGATCGACACAGGTGTCTACAGGTGTCGAGGTTTTCCCGTATTTAGTGAGTCCCAGATTACAGTGGGACGTGTTACGTTTATCAGTCAATACTGGTGTGAGAAAAACGGCAGACACAGATCTATGATTCGTGAAGTGACATCACTTCGCGGTTCCGTCTAGACCAGAGTAGACCATTGCGTGGCCCGTATAAATTACAGGAATTAACTAAAGAATTAGTTATTGCCCGTTTAGAGTGTATTCACGTACATGTACAGTATCTCAGTGAATTATTTTTGTGGATTTTAAAAGTGTTACACACAATATAGGAAATGGCCAGTGTCAAAAGTGTAAAACCAAAAGCATTAACGCTGGAAGAACGAATATCAGTGATTCGACAAAATATTTTTGTGTGTTTAACTATCGTGTTTTATTAAAAGTGTCCAACCAGTGGCTATTGTAGACCGACATGTGCACTATGTTCTACTCATGGATTACGCTGATTTACAGGTTAGTTTTCATAGTGCTTAGGATAAAATTTTTTTTATCGCTCTATTTATTATGTGAAACCTGTGAGGCAGGACCACCTGTCCTATGGGACCAGTTTTTGAAAGTCCCGTGAATGGTCGCCTTAGACAGGTTCGACTGTACAAAGAAAAGGAAGGAGTAATTAATATTTTATATATATACAAAGAAAAGGAAGGAGTAATTAATATTTTATATATATACAAAGAAAATGGAGTAATTAATATTTTATATATATACAAAGAAAATGGAGTAATTAATATTTTATATATATACAAAGAAAAGGAAGGAGTAATTAATATTTTATATATATATATACGAAGAAAAGGAAGGAGTAATTAATATTTTATATATATACAAAGAAAAGGAAGGAGTAATTAATATTTTATATATATATATATACGAAGAAAAGGAAGGAGTAATTAATATTTTATATATATACAAAGAGGACCTCGACTTTGCTGATGACATAGTTCTCATCAGCAGTCAGATAAAAACGATGCAGGAAAACACAAATGAACTATCATCAATAGCCAGCAAAATTGGGCTTGAGGTCAATCATGAAAAGACTAAAGTCATGAAAAGTTTAATTCCAACAAGTGACAAAATATACATGGAAAACAAACCAGTAGAAGAGATCGATCACTTCATCTATCTTGGAAGTCACATTGATCGAGAAGGGGATACGAGCAAAGAAATTAGAATCAGACTGGCTAAAGCAGCAATGTCTTTCAGAAGCCTTGAAAAGTTGTGGAAATCAAAACTCATTAGCACAAACACAAAACTTAGGCTATTCAAATCAAATGTACTATCAACCCTTACGTATGCGTGTGAAAGCTGGAAAACAACAAGAGATATAGAAACAAAGTTGAACGCATTCGAAAATAAATGTCTAAGGAAAATACTTGGTATAGAATGGAACGAATTCAAAACAAACGAGGAAATTAGAGAAATCGCCAATCAACCACTAATATCTTCAGTAATAAAGAAAAGACGATGGTCATACGTTGGACATGTGATGAGAAGAGATAATAATCGAATAGCAAAGCAAGCCCTCATATGGGAAACAACAGGTAAAAGAAAAAGAGGAAGACCCAGGGAGACACTGAGAAGAACATTGATGAGAGAGGCAAGAGCAGCAGGAATCGGCTCCCTCAATGAGATAGAACTGCTTGCACAGAACAGAGACAGATGGCGAGATTTGATAAAATATCTTTAAAAGAAAACTGCTAGAACAAAAATTCATATAGGTGAAGGTGTATCTTGGTCTACGCCCTATGGGCCGGTTACGGCTCGAAAGGTCAATAGATAGATAGATAGGTAGAAAGTAAATGAACATTGGTATCTCGAAATCCATCGAAAAAGATGTCTTGACCTCAGGATCTGATCACCTACATGGATGGTTCTGTATCCCACAGACTTAGAAGTGGTTGGGGTTTTGTGGCTTACCAACATGACAGAGAAGTGGCTAGGGAATCTGGTAATTGTAGCATTATGGTGTCTAGGGAATCTGGTAATTGTAGCATTATGGTGTCTAGGGAATCTGGTAATTGTAGCATTATGGTGTCTAGGGAATCTGGTAATTGTAGCATTATGGTGCCTAGGGAATCTGGTAATTGTAGCATTATGGTGTCTAGGGAATCTGGTAATTGTAGCAGTATGGTGTCTAGGGAATCTGGTAATTGTAGCATTATTGTGTCTAGGGAATCTGGTAATTGTAGCATTATGGTGTCTAGGGAATCTGGTAATTGTAGCATTATGGTGTCTAGCATGAGAATGGAGACAGAAGCAGCAGTGATGGCAGTAACATGGATGGTTACACAGAACGTGGATCACGCAGTCTTGGCAGCTGATGTTCAAAGTATGCTACAGAAGATTGACAGACAGTGTCTGTGGCAGGAGTGGATGCAGCTCTTGTGTCTCCAAAGTAAAAGCATTAACCTGGGTGTAGTGTCCAGGGCATGCTGGTGTACACGGCAATAAAATAGCTGATAAGCTCGCTGGCAGCTCTGGCACTAAGTATGGCCTTACTCTGAACATAGGAAACATAACCAAGTTTGTTCTTCATTCCTTAAGAGAAAAAGAAGAGAATGGGTGGGGCAATGAAGCATATACTGAGAAACCTAAAGATGGAAAAGGCATCTGCTCAATCCAGTGTTTAGTGGTAAAAGCAGATGGATCTATAATTTAACACCTTACATGAATGATCAGTTTGTATACACTTTGAGAATTGCTGGGATAAGCTGATATGGGGATGCCTCGACTGCTGATTCCATGAATAGAGTGGTATCTTTAAATGTGTTTATATTTTTGATTTCAGTGCAGAGTACAGTGCATTCTGGAAATGTGTACAAGCTGGAGGAGCCTATCTGTTTACACAGCTTTGCAAGATGTTGTTGCTAGCAACATTCTTTCCTGCAGGCGGGCTTGATATTGCGGGGGTGAGCTTGTCTTTTCTAGAATATCTTCTTCTTCTGCTTTCACCAAGTGGGTGTAATTGCTTTGTGTTGCAAGTTTACAGTAAGCTCCAATATCTGTAACTATCAGCTCAATATATCTATCTTTGGTGTGGTTGTGTTGTGTTGCAAGTTTACAGTAAGCTCCAATATCTGCAACTATCAGCTCAATATATCTATCTTTGGTGTGGTTGCTTTGTGTTGCAAGTTTACAGCAAGCTCCAATATCTGCAACTATCAGCTCAATATATCTATTGTTGGTGTGGTTGTGTTGTGTTGCGAGTTTACAATGAGCTCTGATATATGCACCTATCATCTCAACATATCTATCTTTGGTGTGGATGCGTTGTGTTGCAAGTTTACAGTAAGCTCCAATATCTGCAACTATCAGCTCAATATATCTATCTTTGGTGTGGTTGCTTTGTGTTGCAAGTTTACAGCAAGCTCCAATATCTGCACCTATCATCTCAACATATCTATCTTTGGTGTGGTTGTGTTGTGTTACAAGTTTACAGTAAGCTCTGATATATGCACCTATCATCTCAACATATCTATCTTTGGTGTGGTTGTGTTGTATTGCAAGTTCACAGCAAGCTCCAATATATGCACCTATCATCTCAACATATCTATCTTTGGTGTGGATAGATTTCTCATTTTAACAATGTTTGCTCATTTTTGATCTATTTTGTTTTACTTTTAACTGCCAAACATTCTTTAATGTGCACACAGGACCTCTTCTTATTTTGGCTTTGTCCGAGAAGGCTAGATATTGGATCTCACTACCCAGAAACCAGGAGATGGTAAAGCCATGAAAAACTATGGGTCTCTTTCTTCTTCTTTCCTTCCTCATTTGCCTTTCAGCATTGAGGGGAGAATAATTTGCAGTCTTTTGCTCTTCTGTTTGCCTCCTCTGCTGTTATATTTCCTGTGTTTTAAATATTCTGTCAATCCATCTTTTTTATGGTTGACCCTTGGATCTGGTGTTCTTGCAATGTTTCTTGACGAGTCATTGTGTTATGTTTTAATCTTTCTGCCTTGTCACATGGCCAAACTATTTTATCTGTTGTTTCTTTATATATTCTATGGTAGGAATTATTCCTAGCTATTTTCTCAGTTCTTCATTTCTGATCTTATCTCTCAGACTGTTTCCTGTCATTCGTCTAACACATTTCATCTCTGTAGAGGTTATTTTTCTTATTGTTCTTGCATCTAGGATCCAGGTCTGGCATTGGTAGCACAACGTTGGGATGAAGATTGTATTGTAGAGTGCCCGTTTTGCCTCTAGAGTTATTTCCTTGTTGGACAATAGTGGTGATAACTGTCCAATGATTTGACAAGCTTTGTTGCATCTTGAGTCTATCTCTGCTTTTTGTGAATTGTCATTTATCACTAGACTTCCTAGATATTTAAATTCACTTAAAGTGAACAACACATCACTTGATTGTCTAGGTTAGGACTGTGATGGAAATTTGCGGCCAGATATTAGTAGTAGATTTGGTCAGATATTTTGCATCGGTCAGAGTTTGCATACACTTAAAATGTGAGTTTTCAGGCTCATGCGCAGGAGAAGGTCAATGCCCAGGAGATGTGACTCCCAGGCAGATCCATCTCCACTAGAGTTTCAAGAAGGTGGAGTGCCAAAATACTTGCTTGAAGAGGTTTTCTTTTACGATGGTCAGATTATCTCCTGCTGCGAAAGTGTACAAAGTGTTTCAGGCCATTAATATGCACATTATGTAAGATAGATAGAAAGCTCACATTTTTGTGTTGTGATACAAATTGAGTCAGGTCTTGACAACTTGTATCATCAAAGCAAGAGACAAGAGTGGGATGGCACTCCTTGGTAGCCAACCTTAGATTGTGGAGACTGCACTCAATGATGATGATGATGATACAAATTGAAACCACTTCCAATAAAATTTCCATTTTAAGAATAAGTGGAATGTACTCGACTTAGAACATATGCTGCAACAACTCCAAGACTAGAAGTAAAATGTCACTTTGATATTGAGATTAAAACCAATAATTATGAAAATGGGGGCCTCGGTAGCCTAGTTGGCAAAACCACCCGACTGGCCTACCGACGTTCGGACAACCCGTGCTCAATTCCCACCTGGACAGTTTGAGTTGTAGTTGGAAAAAAAAATACCCCTGCGGTCGACCCAACCGCTGGCAGAAATGGATACCAGGGCAGTAGTACTCTGGAAAGGTGAAGAATGCCTCCTCACATCGTGAGTTTCGATGCTTGAAGCAACACTATCCAGAAGTCTCTGAACATTTCTGGATAGGTGGCCGAGCTTATATTGGCGAAAAACACGTACTAAGACGACGATTCAAGTCTCGTTCTCTACCTTTTACTCCAACTATGAACAGCTCCAGCATCAAACATCCGTAGTGAGAATGCAACAAGAGAATTCTGAGACAGTTGAAGTCTTCCCACAAGATGATGTAGCATAAAATGTTGCACAAGTTTCAGAAATAAAAAGCATCTTATGCAACAAATCTATGTCAATAGAAGTGAGAAAGATAGTTCATCTGTGTTATGTAGAGCCAAATCTGACCTATGGAAGCAAATCATGGACAGTAGACAAACAAATGAAATGACGATTAGAGACCACAAAGAAGGGATTTCTCAGAAGAATGTTGAAAGTTCCCTGGACATCTAAAAAGACCAACGAGGAAGTTCTCAAAGAGGCCAACACAAAAAATGGAGCTCCTAAAAAAACATCAGAAAGAAAAACATTTATCAGGCACATCTTGAGAAGAGGAAAGTTGGAATACTTGGGTTACAACTGGAAAAATACAGGGAAAAAGAGATCGCTGACGACAAAGGGAACAAGAATATTGGATAGCATGGTGTCATGGCATGAAAAAAAGTCAACAACAGAACTGATACGATGCACTCTAGTTAGAAGATTGTGGAAGGACATGATGCCAACTGGTATGGCACACGATGATGATGTTGTGCAAATTATTACGTATGAGACAACAGATCTCGGTCCAAGAAACTCTCGTTTAGCCAGTGACATCCAAAGCACAAAAGGAAAGTACAAAAAAAGGTGCAGTTAACGGTAAATCTTTTAACATTTGTTGCTATTTATAATACAGGAGTTCCTGAAGTCAACTGTGGATATTGCTGATCTCTTTGGCCTTCACATTGTCATGTCCAAATTTGCGGGGAAAGGTCAACTGAAGTTTATGATTGCTGGCATGGGATGGGCAACTGCAGAACTTGTTGTCACAAGGTGGGTGAAGTCTAATACCTTGTGGATGTAACTTTGTCTAGATTTATGATTGCTGGCATGGGATGGGCAACTACAGAACTTGTTGTCACAAGGTGGGTGAAGTCTAATACCTTGTGGATGTAACTTTGTCTAGATTTATGATTGCTGGCATGGGATGGGCAACTACAGAACTTGTTGTCACAAGGTGGGTGAAGTCTAATACCTTGTGGATGTAACTTTGTCTAGATTTATGATTGCTGGCATGGGATGGGCAACTACAGAACTTGTTGTCACAAGGTGGGTGAAGTCTAATATCTTGTGGATGTAACTTTGTCCAGACAGCACATTAACCCTAGATTACGATACCAATCTGTCAGTCATGTTTCCACAATACCGTTGTAAAAATTACTACCATTTAATTGTTATATTTGGAGTTCAGAAAATTTTCTTTGAACTTTTGCCAAATGGCTGTGTAATTTGTTGCACTGTGAGCTATTGTTATTCATTTGTTGTTCTGTGAGCTGTTGTTTTTCATTTGTTGCACTGTGAGCTATTGTTATTCATTTGTTGTTCTGTGAGCTGTTTTTAATTTGTTGCACTGTGAGCTATTGTTTTTCATTTGTTGCACTGTGAGCTATTGTTATTCATTTGTTGTTCTGTGAGCTGTTGTTTTTAATTTGTTGTACTGTGAGCTATTGTTTTTCATTTGTTGCACTGTGAACTATTGTTTTTCATTTGCTGCACTGTGAGCTGTTGTTTTTCATTTGTTGCACTGTGAGCTGTTGTTTTTCATTTGTTGTTCTGTGAGCTATTGTTTTTCATTTGTTCTGTGAGCTATTGTTTTTCATTTGTTCTGTGAGCTATTGTTTTTCATTTGTTGCACTGTGAGCTATTGTTATTCATTTGTTGTTGTGTGAGCTGTTGTTATTCATTTGTTGTTCTGTGAGCTATTGTTTTTCATTTGTTGCACTTTGAGCTATTGTTATTCATTTGTTGCACTTTGAGCTATTGTTATTCATTTGTTGTTGTGTGAGCTGTTGTTATTCATTTGTTGTTCTGTGAGCTATTGTTTTTCATTTGTTGTTCTGTGAGCTATTGTTTTTCATTTGTTGCACTTTGAGCTGTTGTTATTCATTTGTTGTTCTGTGAGCTATTGTTTTTCATTTGTTGTTCTATTTGAGAGGAAGAAACTTTGATAATCACCCAAATAAAATATAAACATTTATGTGTTCTAGGTTTGTTCCCCTGTGGATGGGAGCAAGAGGTGTTGAGTTTGATTGGAAGTACATTCAGATGAGCTTCGATTCCAACATCAGTTTGGTAAGATGAGTTTATCACTTCTTGTTCTCCTGTCTTCCTCTGCACACATATGCTCTTCATCACTTCTTTGGAGAGGTTCTCAGTAAATTCTCCAGTCACAATATCTAATCATGGAACTAAGTCAAAGTTTGTTAATAAAAGACACAGAAAGCGTGATGATTTTAAGACAAATTTATTTTCTTAATTTTCCTGCCCTTCAGATTTAGGAAAGTCCAGCAATAAGAGAAGTTGTTGAGAAAATAGCTTTAACCCTAGGTTGTGATACCCTTGTCAAAATTACAGCATTAAAACACAAATTTGACATTTTGCCATGTTCAAACATCTCTCTCTCTCTCCCTCTCTACCCCAATGTACCTTCCTAAGTACTACTTCTGGTGGCCTCTGAGTGTTTTATTATTTTACATTGTTGTTGGGTTATTTATTTTGTTATCGATTTAGATGTTTTCTTTTATAATATGAAAAAAAAAATTGCTAATTTTCAAGAAATTTATCACATTTTTTTTTAAGCTGTTACCAGGGAAATTAACCCTGTTATCACTGACATTAAAACAACCCTTTGTAACTTTGGCAAATGCAAAATGCAGTGAATAACTCTTTGAGGTAGCCAGACATATACTGATAGACTCACAGTGACTGTATCGATAGACATTGTACATGTCCGGTCTATGGGGTCAAATTTAGGTGATAAATCAACCTGAGTCTGGGAGTCTGAGTCCCTGTGTTTCATTTAGTGCAAACACACAACTGTGTGTCAAAAGTTCAGAAAAATTATGTTGAAAAATGTTACAATTATGTGGTAGTCATTTTTACAGGTATTGTAAACATACCCGTCACAAATAGGTATCATAATTAAGGATTAAGTAAAAAGTCAGGCTAGTGTAGAAATAAGAGAAATGACAAAAGTTTCCTAAAATGTCAAATATAATCAAGAGCAGGTTATTCAATTTGGCAAGAAGCCACCAAAGATTCTCAAAGCAAGCCCAAATGGGAACCAGAGATTGAAAGAAAAAAAGTTAAATCTAGAGGAAAATTAAAAAGAAGACTGAGATGAGAAGCGACAACAACAGGCATCAGTTTCCTTGCCAAGGTTTTAGAAACTTGCCCAGAAAAGAGATGAGTGGCAAGATACAACATAAGTCCTGTGTATGGTCTGATGACAAAGATTGTCAGACATAGAGATATGGTTTGTGCATCAGTCTTGGTGAGGGGTGGTGAGATACACAACTTAATTGCTGCAATGAGGAGATGGGTGTGTGTTGAACCTGTTGAGAAGGATGTTGGTGAATTGAAGTTTGACTTGCAAAGTGATTTCTTCAGGATGGATTTAACAAAAAAAATAATAGAAAAGTCGTATACATTGATAAAGTTGTGACACTGTGATTATCATTGATGTTCAAGTGGACTGATTGATCTCGAGGCAGAGAAGTTGTGGGTTGAAATCCTGGCTGCACCAGTAGGGATTTTTGTTTATGATTTCTCTATGTGGCAACTTAACAATATTAAAACAGGTAAATGAATTTAAATATTTGGGAACTTTGTTAACCTCAGACGGAAGATGTACGAAAGAGGTGAGATGCAGAATGGCTCAGGCAAAAGCAGCTTTCCAAAAAATGAGGAATATACTATGCAATCCATTTTTGACAATAGAAATAAGAAAAGAGCTCTTATTAGTTATGTAGAACCAGTCTTAACATATGGATGCGAATCATGGACAATAGGACAACAGACAAGAAAATCACTAGTCTGTAGAAATGTGGTTTTACAGAAGAATATTGAGAGTACCATGGACAGCTAAGAAGAGTAATGAAGATGTTCTGAGAGAGGTCAAAGCAAAAAGAGAGCTAATTTCCAATATTAGGAAGAAACAATCATCATTTTTTGGCCATGTAATGAGAAGAGAACAACTGGAATATATTGTAACAACTGGAAAAATTGAGGGACGAAGAGATAGAGGGAAGCAAAGAGAAAAGATACCAGACAGCTTAAGAGAATGGCTTGGCAGAAGGCCAACAACAGAAATGATAAATAGCTGCCGAGATCGAAAGTTGTGGAGAGACATGATCACCTATGCCAGTAGGCCCGGTACTTGATGATGATGATTATGTGGCAACTACCCCTCATCTCTGCAGTGAGATCCGGCTTGAAATGTCAATTACTCATGGATGGAAAAAATATGTGTGCCCCCGAAGACGGAGTTATCTGCCTGTGCGGCGAGGGACCCCTGTGTGCACACGGCTGCCAGGGAAGAGCAGATTAACACACAAAATTCAGTTCCTAGTCTCTAGTGACTTCATCAGATTTAAAAGTTGGCCAATGCAAAAAAAAAAAAAAAAATCATACATGTTCGGAGGCAAGTGATTATAGTTAAAATGGAATCACCTGCATGCTTACTTTCTGCCTTATGTTGATGGAAACTAAAATTCATTTCTGATGCACATTGAGTTATCTTTCCTTTCCAGATCCATCACATCAGCGTGGCAATGTTGGTCTGGCTTTACAGCCGCAGTGACCTACAGAGGTCATCCTTACCGATTGTTGTTGCCCTTTTGGCCCTGGCCTGCTACAGACCTCTCATTGTCGAGTAAGTTGTCCAGTTCTTCTTCCCACCCCCCATTATTATCTGTGGTAGGTAGAAAAGGTTGAATTGCAGGCTCATCAAAAAGAAAATTAACTGTAAGTTTATCGTATATGGAGTCTCGGTGGCTAAGTGGTTAGTGTATTCACTTCCTGATCAGAAAAGTAAAAAAAAAAGTAAAGTAAAGTACCCCCGTCACGCCAAGTGGCGTATAGGGAATATGGTGTTAGTGACCGTACATTTTACAGACCTTCAGCACATGATTTTTGGGGTAATGTGGTTTTGGGGTATTTGTGTCATCAAAAAGAAAATTAACTGTAAGTTTATCGTATATAGAGTCTCGGTGGCTAAGTGGTTAGTGTATTCACTTCCTGATCAGAAAAGTAAAGTAAAGTCCCCCTGTCACGCCAAGTGGCGTATAGGGAATATGGTGTTAGTGACCGTACATTTTACAGACCTGGGGTTAAGGCAAAGAAATGCAAGTGAATGCATAAAAATGCGAAGCTGCAGTAAAGCTGAATGCGAGGAAAAATTGAAAAAAAAAAAAAAGAAAAAATGGTATGTTAGAAGCTTTACGTGATTAGTAGACGATACGATCTGTGTCGTCTACTAATCACGTAAAGCTTCTAACAAACCATTTTTTCTTTTTTTTTTCAATTTTTCCTCCTATTTTACAGACCTTCAGCACATGATTTTTGGGGTAATGTGGTCGGTATTACACCCGTGCCACTTCACTTTCCCAGAAAAAAATCCGGTACCCATTTAAGGCTGGGTGAACCCGGAAGTCTTCGGTTGGGCTCGAACCCTACCCCTTGTCCTTTGTAGTCCAGTTCACTAACCACTGAGCTGTCACGGCTCCCCCTGATCAGAAAAGTTTGGGTTTAATCCCCAGGAGTGGCAGATTTTGTTTGTTTGTTCAAACCAACAAGGCTTCAGGGTTCACCCAACCCTCTAAAAAATTGGTACCAGAGATTTTTTGGGAAAGTAAGGTGCCCTTGCATGTTACCAACCATAACACCTAACAATTTGCCGTAGTCATGGGAAAATATGGACACTAACACCAAAGCAATCTTACATATGTCTTGGCAGTAATATAGACAAAGAGGGAGAACAGAGAATGATGTCAATATGATACAAAAAGCAAGAGAGGGCTTTCATTGCACTAGAAAATATATGAAAATCCAAAGAAATTAGGTTAAAAAGAAAAATAAAAATTGTCAACTTCAGTGTTGAGTCAGTCTTACTATATGGCTGTGAAGCATGGAGAACAAAAATGACAATCATGAAGATACAGACTTTTATTAATGGATGCTTGCTCAAAATAAAAGAATGGAAATGGCAGGACAAAATCACTAACATAGAATTATGGAAATGTACCAGTCAAATACCAGTGGATAAAGAGATACAGTGAAGACGATGGTGCTGGATAGGACACACACTGATATTTTTGTACTTCAGCCCGGTGCAGCAGTTTTGGGTTGCATTCTTTCTTCTGCCCTACTCAGTTCACATGGCTGGTTAGTCTGTTTATAGACTCGCCACATTGAAGTTTGGCAGGTTCTTGATCACTTCTGGTTCACTGATGCGGTCAGCTATAAGTTGTTATGACCACTTTCAGCGCTGGTGCTGTTGAGTGTCTCAGTTCTAGACATTGCTCTCTATGACAAGATCAGCAGTTTTTTGGAGGACATTTGGATCACGGTTCTCTCTCTACCTTTTGTAGCTTCCAGTGGAGCATAGGTCTTCAACAAACACTTTCCAAGTCGTTCTGTTTTTTTTTGCCATTCTTTTAAGATCATTCCATGTCTTCCCCATCATCTTCATTTCTTCTTCTATCTGTCTTCTCCAAGAATTCCTTGGTCTTCCTCTTTGTCTTTTCCCCTGGGGATTCCAAAAAAGGGCCTGTTGTGTAATACTCTCAGTTGGCTTCCGTAGTGTGTGTCCTATCAAGTGCCATAGTCTTCGCTTTATCTCTTTATCCACTGGTGTTTGACTGGTCTATTTCCATAATTCTATGTTAGTGATTTTGTCCTGCCATTTCATTTTAGAAAGATGATTTCTATAAACAGCTTGGATCACAGTTACGAATACGAAAATAAAATACAAATATATTTTTGAAAACCAATAGGAAAGGATAGTGAAGGGGCTAGACTTTCCTTTTAATCTTGTTCTCTTGCAATAATTCATCTTTGTTTTTACTTGGGCTTTTGTCTTGTGGCAAAGCAGACTCTCTGCAACACAATCTTTATCTCACAGCTGTGCTATCAATGCCAGACTTTGACTTCAAGATTCAAAAACAGCAAGAAAAATAAGCACTACTGAGATGAAATGTGTTAGATGAATGCCAAGATGCAGTCTGAGAGATAAGATCAGAAATGAAGAACAGAAAAGAAAGTCTTTGAGAAAGAGGTTATATGTCTTTTTTTTTGTTCTTAATTCCATAGTTGAGTCTTCTCTCTTGATTTCTCTTGTTAGAGTCCCTGTCGGTCTCTCTTGTTTTCTTGTTGAGTGTTTACTGTCACATTGGGCGAAAGTAGAACAATCTTTCTCTGTAGAATAGAATGCAACATGTTCAATCAATGCAGGAACAATCAAGAAATTGTTCAATCAGTGCAGGAACAATCAAGAACATGTTCAATCAATGCAGGCTTAATCAAGAAATTGTTCAATCAATACAGGAACAATGAAGAAATTGTTCAATCACTACTGGAACAATCAAGAAATTGTTCAATCAATACAGGAACAATCAAGAAATTGTTCAATCAATACAGGAACAATCAAGAAATTGTTCAGTCAGTGCAGGAACAATCAAGAAATTGTTTAATCAGTGCAGGAACAATCAAGTAATTGTTCAATCCGTGCAGGAACAATCAAGTAATTGTTCAATCAATGCAGGAACAATCAATACAGGAACAATCATGAAATTGTTCAATCACTGCAGGAACAATCAATCCAGAAACAATCAAGAAATTGTTCAATTGATGCAGGAACAATCAAGAAGATGTTCAATCACTGCAGGAACAATCATGAACAATCAATCCAAGAACAATCAAAAAATTGTTCAATTAATGCAGGAACAATCAAGAACATGTTCAATCAATACAGGACAGGAACAATCAGTAGGCGAATACTTTGGTGGCTGCTGGAATGAGCTGCAGAATGGATATGGGAATACCCTGACTGCAGTGTTGCCAGGCTAAGCTAGTCAGTTTTAGGCATTACTAGATGAGCACTCTTCTGGAGAACACACACTAAGGAAACCTGATGTGAGCATAGCAGATGTGAGTAGACAGGCACTATTATGGAACCCACAGGGGAAATGAAAGCTTGGAAGGCTCAGTTATACATGTAGAAAAGAGGTCATGGGAAACCTCAAGAACATTGGTGTGGACTTAAGAGATGTAGAGATTATGTCCAAGAATAAGGAGAGACCTTGTCTGGAGAGAAGTAGAGAAAATGTCCAAGAATAGGCATGGATGGAGAGACCTTGTCTGTGGCCTAGACTGGAGAGAAATGGAGAAAATGTCCAAGAATAGGCATGGATGGAGAGACCTTGTCTGTGACCTAGACTGGAGAGAAATGGAGAAAATGTCCAAGAATAGGCATGGATGGAGAGACCTTGTCTGTGACCTAGACTGGAGAGAAATGGAGAAAATGTCCAAGAATAGGCATGGATGGAGAGACCTTGTCTGTGACCTAGACTGGAGAGAAATGGAGAAAATGTCCAAGAATAGGCATGGATGGAGAGACCTTGTCTGTGACCTAGACTGGAGAGAAGTAGAGAAAATATCCAAGAATAGGCATGGATGGAGAGACCTTGTCTGTATTCTCCCAAAAGGTTCCTATAGGGCTAGGATTGATCTCATCTGAAACCTGCAGGAAAGACCTACAAATACTGAGACAGAATTAACAAATATAGTTGCATGGGGAAATGAAATGCTGTCATTGAAGGCAATCAATCAATGGATTGGGCTGACATCATCAAGACCCTTCGAGTTGTAGATAGGGCACAGGACTTTGACAACCATAAGTCCACATGGAAGTCTTTGAAATGTGGATTTACAGAAGAATAGGTAGAATTGGATGGAAAGAAAAGAAAACAAACAATGAAGTTTTAAAACAACTAAAAATAAAAAGAGAACTACTAAATACAATTAAGACAACTCTAAAAGACACAATAGCCTACTAAAAGTAATATTGGAAGGGAAAATACAAGGTAAAAGAAGCAGACCAAGACTAACATGGGTGAGTAATATCAAAAGATGGACACATCAATCTATGACAACCTGCACCATCAAAGCAAGAAACAGAGTGGAATGGCGATCCATGGAAGCCAACCTTCATTGCGGAGACGTCACTTGATGATGATGAAGTCCGCATCACTCCTTTAGATGAAAGAGATGGGAGTTAAGATGGGCACAGCCAGAAACAAGAAACTTAGTGGGCGTGTAAGAAGACTTATCAACCAACACAGACCTGGAGTCATCATTCGCTGGACACTGCAAGACTTGCTGAGGTGGAGATACAGAAAAGTGGTGACTGCTCAGGACAAGTGATCTTTATTTTCCGATCCTATATGTGTGTGCATCCTGTTCTCTCCCTCTTGCCGCAGAATCCAGTCTTCTTCTACCTTTCAGCTCCCTGTGGAGCATAGGTCTTCAACAAACACTTTCCAAGCCGTTCTGTTTCTTGCCATTCTTTTAAGATCATTCCATGTCTTCCCCATCATCTTCATCTCTGTCTCCATCTGTCTTCTCCAAGAATATTTTGGTCTTCTTCTTTGTATTTTTCCTTGGGGTTTCCAAAAAAAGACCCAGTTGTGTAATACTCTTGTTTGACTTCCGCAGTGTGTCCTATCCAGCTTCATCGTCTTCGCTGTATCTCTTTTCAAAAGGTATTTGACTGGTCATCATCACCGGTTGGCATAGGCGATCATGTCCCTCCACAATCTTCTATCTACAGTGCATCGTATCAGTTCTGTTGTTGACTGTTTTCCATGCCATGACACCATGCGATCTCTCTTTCCTTATATTTTTTGCCAGCTGTAACCAAGTATTCCAACTTTCCTCTTCTCTTGATGTGCCCGGAAAATGTTGATTGTTTCTTTCTGTTGTTTTTGTAGCACTTCCCTTTTTGTGTTGGCCTCTTTGAGAATTTCCTCATTGGTCTTTTTAGCTGTCCAAGGAACTTTCAACATTCTTCTGAGAAATCCCATCTCTGTGGCCTCTAATCGTCTTTTCATTTGTTTGTCTACTGTCCATGATTCGCTTCCATAGGTCAGAATTGGTTCTATATAGTACCAATGAACTCTCTTTCTCACTTCTATTGACGTAGATTTGTTGCATAAGATATTTTCATTTTTTGAAATGCTATTTTGGACTGAGCTATTCTACTTTTTATTTCTGTGGTGCATCTTCCATCTGATGTTATTATTGTGCCCAGGTATTTGACGCGTTGCACTTGTTTCAGATTTGTCTCGTTTATTTTTATGCTGCATGATGGTGATGATTGTTTCTTTATGACCATTACTTCTGTTTTCTTACTATTCAGACTGAGACCTTTCTTGTTGCTTTCTTTTACTATTATGTCTATTATTTCTTGTAGCTCATTCTCTGTCTCTGCTATTAAGACTGTGTCATCCGCATATTGCAAATTATTTATGTTGTGACCGTTGACTTCAATTCCTTTTTTGTCTACTATTGATCTCATAATATATTCGCTGTAAAGTGAATACAAATCCGGCGACAGAACACAGCCTTGTCTGACTCCTTGTTTTATATATTGGAATTGTCCTGTTTGGTTGTTAATTCGCATAGCTGCTGTTTGTTGCCAGTACATGTTTTTTTATGATTCACAGATCCTTGCCATCAATGTTTAATTTCTCCAGCATATTTATTATTTCCACATGCTTTACTTTGTCAAATGCTTTTGTGTAGTCTATAAAGCACATATATAGATCTTTCTTTACCTCTATAGATCTTTATATCAAAGTTCTTAAGATGTACTTCTTTCCTTCCACAAATCCACATTGTTCCTCACTTATTTCTAGTTTTTTTTTTTTACTGGTACATTTCCTTAATTCTATGTTAATGTTTTTGTCCTGCCATTTCCATCCTTTTATTCCGCGTAACCATCTATTAATGAAGGCCTGTAGATCTTTAGGCTCCAGTATTTGGATAATATTTTTGTGTGCGTGTGAATAATATATTTATTAATTAATAATATAATACATTAATTAAGAAAATATAATCCATGTGAAATATATTAAAATATTAATATATAGATATGTAATTTTGCTCTTTCTGCTCTCAAATAATTTAGGATTCTGATGCAAGCTGTTGGACTTGGCTCCTGGATGCTGCTTTTAACCAAGGCTGGATTTACATCCCTTGTTGCCCTAATTTCTCTTCAGATGTACCTCAGTATTCCATCACAGGGGACTAACTCCTACTACTGAGTTTCACAATTCATTAATTAATTACTTGGAAAAATGTTCTGCCAGTGAGAATGGGACCAGGGATTTTAAAGTTATTTATTGGGTTGCAGTAGTAGAACTCGAAAGTAGCATTCGAAAATAAATATCTTTGGAAAATACTTGGTATAGTGTGGAACGAATTCAAAACAAACGAGGAAATTAGAGAAATCGCCAATCAACCACTAATATCTTCAGTAATAAAGAAAAGACGATGGTCATATGTTGGACATGTGATGAGAAGAGATAATATCCGAATAGCAAAGCAAGCCCTCATGTGGGAAACAACAGGTAAGAGGAAAAGAGGAAGACCCAGGGAGACACTGAGAACATTGATGAGAGAGGCAAGAGCAGCAGGATTCGGCTCCCTCAATGAGATAGAGCTGCTTGCACAGAACAGAGACAAACGGCGAGATTTGATAAAATATCTTTAAAAGAAAACTGCTAGAACAAAAATTCAGATATGAGAAGGAGTATCTTGGTCTACGCCCTATGGGCCGGCTACGGCTCGAAAGGTCAATAGATAGATAGGTAGTAGTAGAACAACTGGAATTAGAGAAATTGCCAATCAACCACTAATATTTTCAGTAATCAAGAAAAGATGATGGACATGTGGTGAAAAGAGATAATAACCAAATAGCAAAGCAAGCCCTCAAGAAGAAAACAACAGGCAGAAGGAAAAGAGGCTAACCCAGAGTAACACTGAGAAGAATATTGATCAAGGAGACAAAGGCAGCAGGAATCAGCTCCCTCAGATCGAGATGCTTGCACAGAACAGAGACAAATGGTGAGATTTGATACAAGATCTTTGCAAGGATTGAGACTGCAAGAAAGAAAATTTTGAAACAGGGAAAGAGTATCTGAGTCTATCCCCTATAGGCTGGCTATGGCTCAAAGGCTTATAGATAGATAGTAAAAATTATCGCCACTTAATTACAACATTAGGAGCTCTATTAACACTGTTTTGTTGCAACTTTTGACACACAGCTGTGTGTTTACACCATGAGAGACACTGGGAACTCAGATTGTCTCAGGTTGATTTATGATCTGAATTTGACTGCAGGGGTCAGACATATTGCAATGTCTATCTGTATGGATGTGGTAAATCAGTCAGTATGTTCAGCTGCCTCATAGCATCATTCGCTTCGTTTTCAGAGTTACAAAGGGTTGTTTGATGTCAGCAACACCCGAGGAAATTTCTCTAGGGGGACCAAATTCTTGAATTTGAATATTGGTGATTTTCAGTTTTTTTCACTTCTTCTTCTTCTACCTTTTTAGCTCCCTGTGGAGCATAGGTCTTCAACAAACACTTTCCAAGTCGTTCTGTTTTTTGCCATTCTTTTAAGATCATTCCATGTCTTCTCCATCATCTTCATCTCTGCTTCTATCTGTCTTCTCCAAGAATTCCTTGGTTTCCTGGTAGACTAAGGGTGAGTCGGCAACCCGGACTCCTTGCGGCTTTCTCCGGCTTGCATCATTTGTCTCTTAGACAGAGAGCCCTTCTCTTTTTTCACTTATTTAAGAGAATATATCAGGAAATCACACACACACAAAATGCAACAGCAATTGAAACAACAACCAGCACCTGAAGTGGCAATTAAGAAGGTACATGGACGGAGGAAGTGTTTGAACACGGCAAAATGTCAACTTTTGAAGAATTTGTGTTTTGATGCTGTCATTTTTACTATGGTATTGTATTTTAGGTTTAATTACAATATAAGTAATATAATTCTCAATATTCCTGTATGGTGCAGAAACATGGACATTAGACAAGAAAAGAGAACAGAAAATTGAAGCTTTTGAAATGTGGATTTATAGGAGAATATGTGGAATTGGATGGAAAGAAAAGAGAACAAATGATGGAGTTTTGAAACAACTAAAAATTAAAAGAGAACTAAATTCGATTAGAGCAAGACAAATGAAATTTTTGGGACATGTTAAAAGACAAAGCAGCCTGCTAAAAGTGATATTGGAAGGGAAAATACAAGGTAAAAGAGACAGAGGCAGACCAAGATTAACATTGACGAGTAACATCAAAAGATGGACAGGACAGCCTATGACAACCTGCACCATCAAAGCAAGAGACAGAGCAGAATTTCGCTCCATGGTAGCCAACCTTTGTAGCGGAGATGGCACTTGATGATGATGACAATATAAGTGAATGCCCTGGGTAAAGAAATAAGTTGAAGTACTTCTCTTTTGGATTTGTTTTTTTTTTTTATTTCATGCGTTATCTGATCCCCCAGTATATAGTTTTAACATCTCTGGTTTAGCACCATTCAACATAGTTTGCTTGATTTTGGATTTAGTTAAAATTGTCAGCGTGTGTTTTGTGGATTTGACATGTACGAGTGTGCCTGTGCATATATATACGGATATGCTTATCAACTGCCAGACACTGGATTTCTTGTGGAGGCTCCTACACCTCCTTTGTGGATTTAGTTTGGTAGTCCCTCTCTGGCCGAAGATGGCCCATACATTTGCTTTAACCCAACTACCAGATACTAGATTTCTTGTGGAGGCTCCTGCACCTCCTTTGTGGATTTAGTTTGGTAGTCCCTCTCTGTCCGAAGATGGCCCATACATTTGCTTTAACCCAACTGCCAGATACTAGATTTCTTGTGGAGGCTCCTGCACCTCCTTTGTGGATTTAGTTTGGTAGTCCCTCTCTGTCCGAAGATGGCCCATACATTTGCTTTAACCCAACTGCCAGACACTAGATTTCTTGTGGAGGCTCCTGCACCTCCTTTGTGGATTTAGTTTGGTAGTCCCTCTCTGTCCGAAGATGGCCCATACATCTGCTTTAACCCAACTGCCAGATACTGGATTTCTTCTTTATTGATCACTTAACTGCTCTGCATTTAAACCAGCTTGGGTCACAAACTAGACAGTGTTTGAGGCATAGCTTGTCAGGTAGGGTTCGTTTCTGTGGGCCATATTTGTGTTCTTAATGTGTTGAGAGTGCTGCAGGATATGGATGCTCCACAGCCACATGTTGCAAAGTTGCTGAGTCCTGTCTTGTGTGGATGTGCTCTGAGTCTGCAGTTACCTATTCTCAGTCTGAATATCTATGTCTGCTGAGTTTGTTCAAGCTGTCATGTTCTGGCTGATATTTTCTGTGTAACTCCCACCATTCTGTTCTCCTAGCTTGCTTCAGAATTGTTATTTCTTTGAGGCTCTGGGGTTGATTGGACTGTTGAAGGCTCCCACCTGCTTTTGTGAGTTCACCTGGTCTATCATTTCCAGGTATGCCACAATGTGCTGGTATCTACTGCAGGACTAAGTCACTTGAACTTCCAGATTCTAAGCCAATCACAGCAACCCAGTGACATCCTCATCCTGTAGCAGGTTCTATCTATCTATTGACCTTTAGAGCCATAGCCGGTCCATAGGGCATAGACCCAGATAATCCTTCTCTTATCTAAATTTTTGTTCTAGCAGTTTTCAATTCTTGTAAAGATATTTTATCAAATCTCGTCATTTGTCTCTGTTCTGTGCAAGCAACTCTATCTCATTGAGTGAGCCGATTCCTGCTGCTCTTGCCTCTCTGATCGATGTTCTTCTCAGTGTCTCTCTGAGTCAGCCTCTTTTCCTCTTACTTATAGCTGGTTCTATAATATGGCAATATTCTTGGAAAAGATCAAAGGTTAATTTTAACAGGACAGATGTTGCTGAAATGATGAGCATAAACAGCAACGATGACTCTTCCATTTCCCTAAACACTTTCATTCATTCTTCACACCTATAAATCCCTCTTGAAGGGCAGACAATCCCTGGCAAAGATTAAGTGTGGGTTCTAGCCCCTGAATGTTTACAAATGAAGATATTATAGTTTAAATTGGCTTGGATTACATTTTTGGATTTATTATTATTACTTTGTCATTTTTATTATTTATTTATTTCTGCCAGTTTGATGTATTCATACCATATATCTCATTGTTTAATACCTGTTTCTTATTTTATTTTTTTTTTTATGTAATTTTCATACGTATTAAGTGCAGAGAGATGTAGAAGAATCACGTACGTCAATCAGAGTTTTTGTGATAAAATATGTTTTGATTTGTCATTTTTTTAATAGCAGCTATGTGTGTGTGAAATCTTGGAGTATTCTTTTTTGCTGTTTGTGTAGACTGTTGTTGTTGTTGTTGTTGCAACTCACCTGCTGCACGCAAGTGTCGGCTTCAGATTTTTCTTAGACCACCACAACCCACTCAGCTCCAAGCTAGACGTCCAGCTGATGTCTTGCATCTAGACCATCCAGTTCCCCTTTGGACATTCATGTGGGCCAGAATAACTTCGCTGACTGAAAGTTATCTGGAGAGGTGAAATGCAGAGTTAACTAGGCAGACAAAGAAGTGGGCTGAAGACATCAAGAGTTAATGAGACAGAGAAAAAAGTGGGCTGATGACTTCAAGAGTTAATGAGACAGAGAAAAAAGTGGGCTGATGACTTCAAGAGTTAATGAGACAGAGAAAAAAGTGGGCTGACAACATCAAGAGTTAAGGGTCACCTTTATTTACGTCCCTGGACATGCGGGAGTACGGGGAAATTAAAGAGCGGACAGGTTGGCTAGCTGCGCTGTCGTTGAAGACGGTCAACTAATGGTTCTGGTGAGCATCATCAGTGCCCTCCGAGATGTAGGAAAGGCACTTCGACAACCATGAGTCCACGTCACTCCTTTGGACAAAAGAGGTGGGCACAGCCAGAAATGAGAAACTTAGTGGGCGTGTAAGAAGACTTATCATCCAACACAGAACTGGAGTCGTCAGTCGCTGGACACTGTGGGACTTGCTGAGGAGGGGATCTGAGCACCTATGGACATGTTCAGAATGCAATGATGATGACCCGCTAATAACTCAATACTATTGAAGATCATATGCCTGTTTTCAAATGTATGTGAACACTGTCATATATATGGGCTTCCTTTGGTGAATCCTCTATCATAGATCGTAGCACATGGAAAACAAAAATAAAAAAACAACACATCAACATTCGAGGCAGCATTGATATGAAATTCAGAACACAGAATGCACCACGGGTACATCTTGTTCATTGTGCGGTCGAATCTGTGTATCCAATATTGGCAGATTCAGCCACGAGAGCTGTTCTGGAAAAAAAAAAAACAGCATCCAGCATATCTACCTATCTATTGACCTTTCGAGCCGTAGCCGGCCCATAGAGTACAGACCCAGATACTCTTTTTCTTATCTAAATTTTTATTCTAGCAGTTTTAAATTCTTTTAAAGATCTTTTATCAAATCTCGCCATTTGTCTCTGTTCTGTGCAAGCAGCTCTATCTCATTGAGGGAGCTGATTCCTGCTGCTCTTGCCTCTCTCATCAATGTTCTTCTCAGTGTCTCTCTGGGTCTTCCTCTTTTTCTCTTACCTGTTGTTTCCCACATGAGGGCTTGCTTTGTTATTCGGTTATTATCTCTCCTCATCACATGTCCAACATATGACCATCGTCTTTTCTTTATTACTGACGATATTAGTGGTTGATTGGCGATTTCTCTAATTTCCTCGTTTGTTTTGAATTCGTTCCACGCTATACCAAGTATTTTCCTTAGACATTTATTTTCGAATGCATTCGCCTAGTTTCATTAACAAATCCAGCATAATACATTAAATATTGCCACACTACTGACTAATCATTATAGCCGTCTGTGTTCTACCAGCCATCTGTCAAGATGCCAAGGACCAATATCACAGCAGTTTGTTTTAATCAAAATTTGGTATTTTAGTTCAAGTCTGGGAACATCGTTTATGGTTGGCAATATCCAGAGCTGAGAATAGTCTCATCATTCTTAATACTGATATTTTATCAAATTAGTTTCAATTTGTGACACCAAAAACATACAATTGGAAAATAATGTAGCTAAAGTCACCATTTACCTATTATAAATGAGTGCAAAATGTTGTAATTATAAAAGATCTAAGGTTGGCAAAACTGGGAGTTTCCGGGGTGTAATGTTCCATTTTACCATTAATATCTTCAGTAATCAAGAAAACACGATAGACATGTGATGAGGAGAGATAATAACCGAATAGCAAAGCAAGCCTGCATATGGGAAACAAGTAAGAGGAAGACCCAGAGAGACACTGAGAAGAACATTGATGAGACAGGCAAGAGCAGCAGGAATCGGCTCCCTCAATGAGATAGAGCTGCTTGCACAGAACAGAGACAAATGGCGAGATTTGATAAAATATCTTTAAAAGAATTGAAAACTGCTAGAACAAAAATTTAGATAAGAGAAGGAGTATCTTGGTCTAAGCCCTATGGGCCGGCTACGGCTCGAAAGGTCAATAGATAGATAGAATGTTCCATTTTGTACTGCCAAACTTGTTACAGTTTAAGAAGTTACTTCTTGCAATCACTTTGAATGGATTATAGAAAATATATGTGCCTTTTATCGTTCTAGATGGGCACCCGGTCTCTTGTCCTTAATAGTCCAGTTCACTAACCACTGAGCTATAGTGACACCCTTCTCCCCATATACACACATTGCAAGTTATGTTGCAGGGGTACGGGGAAATAGAAGAGCGGACAGGTTAGCTAGCTGCGCTGTCGTTGAGGACGGGAAACCAATGGATCGGGCGGACATCATCAATGCCCTCCGAGATGTGGGAAGAGCACAGGACTTCGACAAACACAGATCCACGTCACTTCTTCGGATGATAGAGATGGGAGTTAAGATGGGCACAGCCAGAAATGAGAAACTTGGTGGACGTGTAAGAAGACTTATCACACTTCGATACTCTCTGAGGAGGGGATCTGAGCACCTATGGACATGTTCGGAGTGTAATGATAATGGCCCGCTAATAACTCAAGTTATAATTTCAGTTGTAATATAAAAGTGCCATTTTAGTTTCAATCTTGAAAATCTTAGCTAACGTAAAAAAGTTCAAAGGTTATTCAGTCTGCCCTTGACATGGCACAGTTGTGCTCAAAAACAGCACTCTTTACAAGAGGTCAGGGGTCACTGTAGGTAACAAAGCAGTGCATTTTTTAACCCTAGATTATGATAACTACTTGTAACACCAGTCAAGCACCAAGAAATATATCACAATTTTAGAAGGCGTGAACATAGACAGCAAAGATCTAAGAATAATAAAGAACATGTACTGGCAACAAACAGCGGTCATTAGGACTGAAAACCAATTGGGAATGTTTCAACAAATAAAACAGGGTGTTAGACAAGGTTGTGTGCTGTCACCAGATTTGTTTAATATTTATAGTGAGATTATTTTAAGATCCATAAGGGGCATGCTTGGAATAACAATCGGAGGTCATAATATAAATAATCTAAGATGTGCTGGTGAAATAGTCTTAATCGCTAAGAGTAAAAATGAGTTACATGAAATGTTGGACATTATAGTGAAAGAAAGCAAAAATTAAGGACACAGCTTTAATAGCAAAAAGACAGTAGTAATGGTAACAACAAAGAAAAAAGACATCACCACAATGCACAATAAAGACAAGTGGAACAATATTAAAACAGGTAAATGAATTTAAATATTTAGGAACTTTGTTAACCTCAGACGGAAGATGTACAACAGAAGTTAGATGCAGAATGGCTCTGGCAAAAGCAGCTTTCCAAAAATGAGGAAGATACTATGCATAATGATACATTTTTAACAATGGAAACAAGGAAGCAGATATCTTAACATATGGATGCGAATCATGGACATTAGGACGCAGACAAGAAAATCACTGGATGCTGTAAACATGTGGTTTTACAGAAGAATGTTGAGAGTACAATGGACAGCTAAGAAGAGTAATGAAAATGTTCTGAAAGAGGTCAAAGCAAAAAGAGAGCTAATTTCCAATATTAGGAAGAAACAATCATCATTTTTTGACCATGAAATGAGAAGGGAACAGCTGGAATATATTGTGACTATTGGAGAAATTGAGGAACAAAGAGATAGAGGGTAGCAATGAGGATAAATACCAGAGGGATTAAGAGAATTGCTTGGCAGAGGGTCAACAACAGAAATGATAAATAACTGTCGAGATATAAAGTTGTGGAGAGACATGATCACCTACGCCAGCAGGCCCGGTACTTGATGATGATGACCCATTTTCAGAGGCTGGGTGAAGCCTGGAGCCTTGTCGGTCCGGAAAAAATATTACCGTGCCTTCTGGATCGAACCCGTATCCTTCTGCTCAGGAAGCGAACACACTAACCACTCAGCCACCGAACCGAGGCTCCGTACTCCCTGAACTGAAACCCGAAACAAGCGCTGTGGTTCACTAACCTTGAATGTGACCCGTGTTAGACTGTTTCTCAAACCGCTCTAACCTTATGTGTTTGCACTTATCTGTTTATATTAGAAGGTCCACTTTCGTGGGAAAGTATTAACACCACATGGGAGTCGAGGCGAGAATGTTAACAGAGTCGCAAAACTCCAAGAAATACCATTCGCGAATCTAAACAATAGTTCAGGAATTGCCAGCACAACAGAAAAGCCTGGTTTCACAATTTGGGCAGAGATTGTTTGATAAATTCACAACCGCACAAAAAAAATTGAAAACGAGAATATATAAATGCAGACGTTTAAAAGTATACAATTCCAAAATGATTAATAATAATAATAAATAGTATGTCCGGTGAGATATACTCGCTTTCAAATGATGTCTTTTGGATAATTATTTAGATGTTGCCCTCAAAAGATTGAAGCTCAAAAGTTCCCCTGGTAAAGATGAAATCACCAACGAAATGCTCCTAAATCTGGGAAAGAAAGCCAAGAGCCAGCTTCTAAGGATAATAAATGCTAGCTGGAAGAGAGGTCATGTGCCGGCAATCTGGAAAGAAGCTATTATGGTGCCCATCCTCAAGTGTGGAAAAGACCCACTAGACCCAAGTAGCTATAGACCAATTAACCTACTGAACTGCCTGATTAAACTCATGGAAAGGCTGGTTAACAGAAGACTTATGTGGCATTTGGAGACAAAACAACAAATTGTACCACAACAAAGTGGCTTCCGTCAGCACAGATCAACTGAAGACCTGGTCACCTACATTGCACAGGAAATAGAGGATGCTCTACAAGAAAAGAAACACACACTGGCAGTGTGGGTCGACATGGAGAAGGCTTTTGATAGGGTTTGGCGAGAGGGTTTAAAGAACAAACTTTTTAGACTTGGCATCCAGGGTCGTTTATTCAATTGGGTCTCTCAATACCTTCAGGATAGAACGGCCAGAGTACAAGTTCAAGGTCAACTAAGTAAGAAGGTCTCTATCGAACAAGGTGTCCCACAAGGCGGAGTCTTGTCCCCAACACTCTTTTTAATTTTCATAAATGACATCGTAATGGACATTCCACCCAGAATACACTCAGCAATATACGCAGATGATCTGGCGTTATGGGCTCGTGAGGAAAGTATATCGGTGGCTGGACCCAGGATGCAAGATGCCCTAGGTGAACTTGAAAAATGGACGAACACCTGGTTCTTACCAATAAACGGAAAAAAAAACTACATATACAATTTTCAGCCTATCAAGAAACACACTCTCTGCAAACTTGAAGATAAAAGACCATACACTCCCTATTGGACTTCCGTTGTAAAGATGGTGGGATCTAGGTCACGTTCTCTTGATCGCTGCAGTAAGTGCAGTCAGAATCTGATTAATTTCGGTTCTCCGTTGTACTTTTCTGCGTTAAAGTAAAAGGGATGATCTTATTATTACATCTGCGCCGCTCAAGCGATGTTGTACGACGGCAACAGTCCTTTTTTGATAAATCAAGTGTTGTGAATGCGACCTTCCAACGTCTAGACTTGATCTGCGCTTTACGTCACATTGGTGCTGTTCATGGCCGTTGTTGGAATTCCTTGACGCAAGTTATTTCCATGTTACATATTAATGTAAACTACTTCGTCAGCCGCAGTTTTATCTCTGTACGGAATTTGCACAGCGTTTTGTTCGTCTTAGGCTGCTTTTACTAGAGTAATCATAAATCGAAAGGGAGCGAAATTGTGTGTATGACTTTTTTGTGTGCTACGTCATCATAATGGTTCATCGTATATCCCTAGACTCTAGACCGGCCGTACGCTAATCTTACGGTCGGTTGTTTGATGTGCGACGGGGATAATCTGACGACTAACTGTGTGTCTATATGTTCGGAATTGGAGTCAACAACGATGGCCTAACATCATCAAGCGCTCTACATTTTTTTAAAATATGACGATCATCATTTTCAAGAGGACATGAACTCCCGGTATATGTTGGATAGGCGGCGGGAACAATTGAAGGCTATGCATGAAAAGTGTTCCTTGTTGCAGTTTTCTCATATTCCAAGTCCGGCTTGTTGCAGGAGCTACTGAGTTAAGTGCTCTGTGCACACCGTGAGCTGTGTGTCTCATCCGTTTTGATCATGTTTCGATATTCCAATTGTTAACGATGAATGATGATATCGTATGACAGGGAACAGTTGGCTGTGTTCACTTTCTGCGCGGTTTCGCCTTATGTCTTTTGGCGTGTGCTGAGACTGCTATGATGGGGACTACAGTTGCCTTTCTTTGTTTGGGAGATGAGATTCGGATGATTACGCTGGGACGGACGGTTGAGCAATTATGGATTTTAATTCGTTTGTAGTGATACCGGGGCCTTCCATAACCAAATAACACTCCATATTGACCAAAACCCAACATATCTTGGTGTCACCATGAATCGCAGAAAGACTTGGAAAAATCAAATATACAGAGCAAAGAAAAAAGCGAGAAAACGAACAAATATTATGAAGAAACTGGCAGGAACGGGCTGGGGGGCAGACAGCAATATTTTGAAAACACTATACGTAGGAAGAGTCAGACCAGTTCTAGAGTATGGAGTCACAGCCTGGGCTATGGCTTCCAAATCACACCGTAGCAAAATTAACAGAACACAGAACCAAGTTGTCCGTATCATCACTGGTGCTATGAAATCTACACCTATCAAGACTCTAGAAACAGTAACAGGTTTACAACCCTTAGATGACAGACAGGTCACTAAAGTATTGCAACAAGCGGAGAAATATAGAAGGCTCCTTAGTCACCCCATGCACCAAAGAATATCTGGTTCCGGAACTGTACGACTAAAGAGGAGCAACTTCGCTGCAATTGCCAATGAACTAACTACTGGAGACCCAGTACTTTCCCAAACAATATCGAAACCCTTGGGTCCATCTGATATGTCTCCTCATGGAAAACATAAAATACCAGAACTTAAGGAATATAAAACAGGAATCATGAAAAAAGGCACCCAATCAGACACAGAAAGAAAACACGTAGCAGAAAAATACATACACGATACCTACCCACAGGACTCTTGGTCCCACATATAAACAGATGGCTCTGCTACAAATGCCACCAGAAATGGAAAGGGGGGGATGGGTGGGTGTGTTCTTGACGCTGAATAACCAGGACGAGATCACCAAGTCAATAGCTACTGGAAAATTCTCAAACAACTTTAAAGCAGAAACTGAGGCCATCAGAGATGCTGCAACACTGGCTACTCAACACACAAATAACATGCACAATAAATTGGTCAATCTGACTGATGCACTGTCAGTATTATTAGCTCTAAAAAGCCATAAGAACAATGAACTAGATGACTTGAGAACAACCCTGGACCAACTATGCAATAACTTCCAGAGAGTAGTCATTCAGTGGATACCATCACACTGTAATATACACGGGAACGAACGCGCAGACAAATTAGCTAAAGAGGGAGGGAGATTACCGCAAGAGAACCATCCGCTCAATTATTGAGTTATTTGCGGGTCATCATCATTGCACTCCGAACACGTCCATAGGTGCTCAGATTCCCTCTTCAGCAATTCTCTCAGTGTCCAGCTACTGACGACTCCAGTTCTATGTTGGTTGATAAGTCTTCTTACACGGCCACTAAGTTTCTCATTTCTGGCTGTGCCCATCTTAACTCCCATTTCCATCATCCGAAGAAGTGACGTGGATCTGTGTTTGTCGAAGTCCTGTGCTCTTCCCACATCTCGGAGGGCATTGATGATGTCCGCCCGATCCATTGGTTGCCCGTCCTCAACGACAGCGCAGCTAGCCAACCTGTCCGCTCTTTCATTTCCCCGTACTCCCGCATGTCCAGGGACATAGACAAAGGTGACCTTACATATTTTGGATTTCTGCAACGACTCTACCCATTGCATACGTACAGAGCCCGCCTCCACTTTTTTAATCATGCTCATCGAATCACTCAGTATACATGCGTGGGTGTAGTCTTGTGACTCTAACCATTTGAGTGCCTTGGTCACTGCCATCACCTCCATTGTCATGCTACTCGTGGTCATATCGTATGCACCACTGTCTTCTTTGACTATTCTGCCTGCCGAGCGTGCTGTAAATGCCCATGCACTTCTTTGTTGCCGTATTACAGATCCGTCTGTATAGATGACTGTATCTTTCTCATTGGTGTTATCGCAGATGGGACCGTTGACCTCGGCATTAACCACGACCGGGTTCTGTTCCCTACTTTTCCTGTCGAGTGTGACAATACACGAGAAAGTCCCCTTGAATGACGTAGGCACCGGTAACCACTCCTCACTAACGCTGATATTGGTAAGCCCACAGACCTGTTTGATGACATCTTCTGCTCGGCCCACCCATGATTTGCCTCTTTTAAGCTCAGTTATGATGAAGCCAAATCCATCCTCAAGGGTCAGTTCCATGAAGAAGGAAAACAAGAACACCCAAAGAATAACGAGAGTGACGGATACCACCAACTATCAAGGAGGGATCAAGTCATCATACTTCGCCTACGCACTGGCCACAATAGAATGAGAAATCACATGTTCACCAAATTCAAAATAGGTACAACCAGCCTATGCCACTGTACACTGGACAATATGACTACAAAACATGTTCTACAGGATTGCCCCCAGTACACAGACCTGAGAAGAGCAATGTGGTCCACACCCACCTCTCTGGAAGAGAAACTATATGGGGCAATCGATTCGCTTAAATAGACGGCTACCTTCATGAGAGAGTCTGGAATCCTACTCTGATTGAGTCTTGATCTCAGAGAGAGAGAGAGGGGGGGGGGAGGATGATATTTTTCGTTTTCCTGGACTGTTTCAGCGAGTGTATAAGTTACCCTGTAAGATAAGGTGCCCATGCAAACCGTTGTGAACGATACCCTTGCTCTAGTCCGGCTTGTTGCAGGATCTACTGAGTTAGGTGCTCTGTGCACACCGTGAGCTGTTCATTTCATCCGTTTAATCGTGTTTCAATAATCCCATTGTTTACGATGAATGATGATATCGTATGGCAGGGAACAGACGGTTGTGTTCACTCTCTGTGCGGTTTCGCCTTATGTCTTTTGGCGTGTGCTGAGACTGCTATGATGGGATCTAAAGCTACCTTTCTTTGTTTGGGAGATGAGATAGTAATTCAGATGATTCCACTAGCAGGGTGGTTGAGCAATTATGGATTTTAATTCGTTTGTAGTGATACCGGGGCCTTCCATAACTATAACCATAACCCTTGTTCTAATCGTATTTTCCTTCCATAACTATAACCATAACCCTTGTTCTAATCGTATTTTCCTTCCATAACTATAACGATAACCATTGTTCTAATCGTATTTTCCTTCCATAACTATAACCATAACCCTTGTTCTAGTCGTATTTTCCTTCCATAACTATAACCATAACCATTGTTCTAATCGTATTTTCCTTCCATAACTATAACCATAACCCTTGTTCTAATCGTATTTTCCTTCCGTTTTTTTTCCCCACAAAAATACCAGCGTCGTCTAATTTTTAATATCAAAAATATGAAAGCCTATTGCAAGAAGCCTTCTCTGGTCCAATAGCGTTCTGGTATCCCCTTCTATAATATATATATATAATGGCTGAGGCAAAAGCAGTTTTCCAAAAAATGAAGAAGATACTAAGCAATCCATTTTTGACAAAAGAAACAAGAAAAAGAATTATTAAATGTTATGTAGAGCCAGTCTTAAAATATAGATGTGAATTATGGACAATAGGACAACAGACAAGAAAATCATTGGAGTCTGTAGAATTGTGGTTTTACAGAAGAATGTTGAGAATACCATGGGCAGCTAAGAAGAGTAATGAAAATGTTCTGAAAGAGGTCAAAGGAAAAAGTGAGCTAATTTCCAATATTAGGAAGAAATAATCAACATTTTTTGGCCATGTAATGAGAAGAGAACAGCTGGAATATATTGTAACAACTGGGAAAATTGAGGGACGAAGAGATAGAGGGAAACAAAGAGAAAAGATACCAGACAGCTTAAGAGAATGGCTTGGCAGAAGGTCAACAACAGAAATGATAAATAACTGTCGAGATCTAAAGTTGTGGAGAGACATGATCACCTACGCGAACAGGCCCGGTACTTGATGATAATGATATATATATATGTAAGGCCTTTTCCATTACTGAGGTCTGCCGGAATGTGTGTGTGTTTGTTTTGGGGGGGAGGGGGTGGGGAGAGGAATCGGTTTACCGGAGAATAAAGTTCGCATGTCCACTGCAGTCGCCACGTGGTGTCCAGGACCGAGTTTTTATTTCACCATCGATATAAAAAAAATGTGGACACCACTAGGATTCTAACCAGCGTTGTCTTGGTTTGGAGCCAGACAAGTTACCAACTCAACCACACGGCAATACCCCCCCCCTCCTTTTCGATGCTGCTCATAAATTATGCCATTTTTATTTTGGTCTTTCTACGAAGTCCATTTTAGTTTTTGAATATGATCTAAGTCTATGAATGTTCGGGAGCCGCGGTAACTCAGTGGTTATTGAACTGAACTACAAAGGACAAGGGCACAGGTTCGATCCTGACCGACGGGGTTCCATCCAGGTTCACCCAGCCTTAAATGGGTACCGTTTTTTTTCTTGGGAAGGTAAAGCGACACGGCGTAATACCGACCACATTACATCAAAAATCATGTGCTAGAGGTCTGTAAACAATTATGGTCATTAACATCATATACCCTATACGCAACTGGGCGTGACGGGGGCTCTTTACGTTTTTTTTAAATTTAAATCTTTACCGTCGCGATAGCTCACTGGTTAGTGAACTGGACTACAAAGGACAAGAGCGAGGGTTCGATTCTGATCGACGGCTTCCAGGTTCACCTATCCTTAAATTGGTACCAGATTTTTGTCTGGGAAAGTAAAGCGGCACGGGCATAATACCGAGCGCATTACCCCAACCCCCACACTCCAAAATAAAAAAATAAAAAATCAGGTACCGAAAGTTTGAAAAAATTAATGTCACTAATACCATTTTTTTTTCTACACCACGTAGCATGATAGGGCTCTTTGCTTTTTTTGTTTTTTAATTTGAATGTTCTTTAACTCATCTAGTTTTTGTTATTTCTCAGTTGCACCGAATAACAGGACGCAAATCGCTCACTAAGAGAATATCCAGGGAAAAAATTATGATGAAATGATATTTCGAAAGAAATGTATGAGTTAACAATTTTATTTATTTATTTTTTATTTTTATTTTTTTTTTTTTCCGTGAAAAGAAGCGCAGTCTCGGAAATAATTGACTCAGCAAAGCAAGTAATTAAATCAAGATGAGGAAAAAAAAGGGTTTAAAGTTGAACTGTACTCGATGAAAACAGGTGGAACAGAGATGAAGAGGATGGGTATGACGTGGAACGATCTTAAGGGAAAGGGAAGAAACAGGACGGTTTGGAAAATGTTTATTGAAGATCTATGCTGCATAGGGAGTTGAAAGTGTTTATTGAAGATCTATGCTGCATAGGGAGTTGAAAGTGTTTGTTGAGGATATATGCTCCACAGGCAGTTGAAAGTGTTTGTTGAAGATCTATGCTCCACAGGCAGTTGAAAGTGTTTGTTGAGGATCTATGCTCCACAGGCAGTTGAAAGTGTTTATTGAAGACCTATGCTCCACAGGCAGTTGAAAGTGTTTGTTGAAGATCTATGCTCCACAGGCAGTTGAAAGTGTTTGTTGAGGATCTATGCTCCACAGGCAGTTGAAAGTGTTTGTTGAGGATCTATGCTCCACAGGTAGTTGAAAGTGTTTGTTGAGGATATATGCTGCTCAGACAGTTGAAAGTGTTTGTTGAAGATCTATGCTGCACAGGCAGTTGAAAGTGTTTGTTGAAGATCTATGCTGCACAGGCAGTTGAAAGTGTTTGTTGAAGATCTATGCTGCACAAAGATTTGAAAGTGTTTGTTGAAGGTCTATGCTGCACAGGCAGTTGAAAGTGTTTGTTGATTTGTTGAAGACCTATGCTGCACAGAGAGCTGAAAGTGTTTGTTGAGGATCTATGCTGCATAGAGAGTTGAAAGTGTTTGTTGATTTTTTGAAGATCTATGCTGCACAGAGAGCTGAAAGTGTTTGTTGAGGATCTATGCTGCATAGAGAGTTGAAAGTGTTTGTTGATTTGTTGAAGATCTATGCTGCACAGAGAGCTGAAAGTGTTTGTTGAGGATCTATGCTGCATAGAGAGTTGAAAGTGTTTGTTGATTTGTTGAAGATCTATGCTGCACAGAGAGCTGAAAGTGTTTGTTGAGGATCTATGCTGCATAGAGAGTTGAAAGTGTTTGTTGAAGATCTATGCTCCACAGGGAGCTGAAAGAAAGAAGAAAGTAAGTTATTGGGCGTATAATACGTTGATATTCGACGAATATGTGACTAGAAGTGACTAATTTAGACATGCTATTATAAGAGAAGGAGTAGGTATTGGGCCCACTTTAAACTGTGTACAAAAACAACAAAAAAACTGGTTTGTCCATCTAGAAAGAATGCCGTGTGATTCCTTACCATACAAAACATATATTAAATGAGGAGAAGGGAGAAGAGCAAGAGGCAGACCCAGAGTAAGATGGACAGACAACATTAAAGAAACGATACAACATCAATTATCAGAAATTGAAGCCGTTAAAAGGGCGAGATCCAGAACTATGTATCTACCTCGACACACTAACGGGTATTAGAGAAAGTGAATAAATAAATAAACGAAGAAAGAAAGAAACAAATAAAGAAAAGGAAAGGAAAAAAGGAAGGAAATAAAGAAAAACAAGAGGACTGAGTGGAACCCTCTAGGCTCAGAACATCTTCGTCTTTAAACGCTGCAAAATTTCCAAGATTGTAGCTAAAATGCCATTCTGAGATGAAAACAAATAGTAGCTAACTATTGTACTCTGTGATATTTGCTGTTGTTGCAGGAGCTACTGAGTTAAGTGCTCTGTGCACACCGTGAGCTGTGTGTTTCATCCGTATTGATCATGTTTCGATATTCCAATTGTTTCCGATGAATGATGATATCGTATGACAGGGAACAGTTGGCTGTGTTCACTTTCTGTGCAGTTTCGCCTTATGTCTTTTGGCGTGTGCTGAGACTGCTATGATGGGGCCTGCAGCTACCTTTCTTTGTTTGGGAGATGAGTTAGTAATTCCGATGATTCCACTGGCACGGGCGGTTGAGCAATTATGGATTTTAATTCGTTTGCAGTGATACCGAGGCCTTCCATAACCAAAGAACCAAATGTATACTGGTCTTTAAATGTGGGTTTTCCCGAAATACCCGGATAAAGAGGCACCACGAAAGAGCCACCATGAAAGAGCCACTATGAAAGAGCCACTATGAAAGCTCTCCAAGACAGTCTTTCGACATCAGTTCTGGTTACAATAACAAATGTGAACATTTAATTCCTGAGCAGCGTCAGGCCAGTGTGTCAGGCGAATGATGAGAGCTAGCTCTAATTTCATCATCTTCGTGCCATACCGATGGGCGTAGGCGATCATGTCCTTCCACAATCTTCTACCGCACATCGTATCAGTTCTGTTGTTGACTGTTTTCTATGCCATGACACTAAGCTATCCAGTATTTTCTCTCTTTGTCGTCCGCGGTCTCTCTTTCCTTGTATTTTGCCAGTTCTTCTTCCTCTTCTACCTTTCAGCTCCCTGTGGAGCATAGGTCTTCAACAAATACTTTCCAAGTCGTTCTGTTTCTTGCCATTCTTTTAAGATCATTCCATGTCTTCCCGATCATGATCATCCCTGCTTTTGTCTGTCTTCTCCAAGAATTCCTTGGTCTTCCTCTTTGTCTTTTCCTCTTGTTCGTTCATTCGTTCGCTTTCGTCAGCTTTGACCTCTGACGAAGTTCCACCCACTCAATTTTGTGGGACTGAATTTTGCGTGTAAAGTCTGTTTTATCCCATTACAGGATGCCCCTCGCCATGCAGGCAGATTTACTCCGACTTCAGAGGTACTAATTTTTAGGGAATTAGTAAAACCCAGGTGTCCTCGCCAGGGTACGAACCCCGGCTGTTGCCGTGGTAAGCCAACCGCCTATCGATTGCGCTAACCGGACACCCAATCCTCTGAGGATTCCAAAAAAGAACCTGTTGTGTAATACTCTCAGTTGGCTTCCGCAGCGTGTGTCCTATCCAGCGCCATCGTCTTCGCTGTATCTCTTCACCCACTGGTATTTGACTGGTACATTTCCATAATTCTATGTTAGTGATTTTGTCCTACAATTTCCATCCTTTTATTCTGCGTAAGCATCCATTAATGAAAGTCTTGTATTTTCATGATTGTCAATTTTGTTGTTCTCCATGTTTCACATTTTGCCAGTTGTAATATTCCAACTTTCCCCTTCTCATGATGTGCACGAAAAATTGCGCACACCAGTTTTACATCGTGACACTTTTGTCAGTTGCCTCAAAATTATTCTGTAAAATCATCCTAAATAGAATAAAGGATTCAATAGATACAGTAATGCGTGAAGAACAGGCTGGGTTTAGAAAAGGGAGAAGCTGTCTTGACCACATTTTCACTCTACGACTTATATTGGAGGAACACATTGAAAAGCAAAAACCTTTTGTACTTAACTTCATCGACTTCAAAAAAGCATTTGATAGTATTCATAGAGATTCTTTGTGGAAAATTCTGAAGCAATATGGCTTACCATCAAAAATCATAAATATTATCAAAGACATGTATGATGGTTACACATGTGCAGTTCGAAGAGAGGAAGCACTGAGCGAATGTTTCCCAATAGAAACTGGGGTTAAACAAGGATGTATTTTATCGCCCTTGTTATTTGGAATTGTTATGGACTTCATAATGAAGAAATGCTGCACTGGTAATAAAGGCATCGAATGGATACAAGGAGACCATTTGGAGGACCTGGACTTTGCTGATGACATAGTTCTCATCAGCAATCAGATAAAAACGATGCAGGAAAACACAAATGAACTATCATCAATAGCCAGCAAAATTGGGCTTGAGGTCAATCATGAAAAGACTAAAGTCATGAAAAGTTTAATTCCAACAAGTGACAAAATATACATGGAAAACAAACCAGTAGAAGAGATCGATCACTTCATCTATCTTGGAAGTCACATTGATCGAGAAGGGGATACGAGCAAAGAAATTAGAATCAGACTGGCTAAAGCAGCAATGTCTTTCAGAAGCCTTGAAAAGTTGTGGAAATCAAAACTCATTAGCACAAACACAAAACTTAGGCTATTCAAATCAAATGTACTATCAACCCTTACGTATGCGTGTGAAAGCTGGAAAACAACAAGAGATATAGAAACAAAGTTGAACGCATTCGAAAATAAATGTCTAAGGAAAATACTTGGTATAGAATGGAACGAATTCAAAACAAACGAGGAAATTAGAGAAATCGCCAATCAACCACTAATATCTTCAGTAATAAAGAAAAGACGATGGTCATACGTTGGACATGTGATGAGAAGAGATAATAATCGAATAGCAAAGCAAGCCCTCATATGGGAAACAACAGGTAAAAGAAAAAGAGGAAGACCCAGGGAGACACTGAGAAGAACATTGATGAGAGAGGCAAGAGCAGCAGGAATCGGCTCCCTCAATGAGATAGAACTGCTTGCACAGAACAGAGACAGATGGCGAGATTTGATAAAATATCTTTAAAAGAAAACTGCTAGAACAAAAATTCATATAGGAGAAGGTGTATCTTGGTCTACGCCCTATGGGCCGGTTACGGCTCGAAAGGTCAATAGATAGATAGATAGTTTTACATCATCTATTTTGATCGTGTTTCGATATTCCAATTTCTTGCGACGAATGATGATAACTTATGACGGGGAACAGATGGCTGTGTTCACTTTCATTGCGGTTTCGCCTTATGTCTTTTGGCGTGAGCTGAGACTGCTATGATGGGGACTGCAGCTACCTTTCTTTGTTTGGGAAATGAGGTATTAATTCGGATGATCCCACTGGCACGGGCGGTTGAGCAATTATGGATTTTAATTCAGTGATACTGGGGCCTTTCATAACTAGTTTTACACCTCTAGCGACTCTCAAGAAACGGAGTTTAACGTGAACATCACTAATTCCTAATTTTTCCACCGGCAACCGTTTGCTCAGCTGTCCCTCGCCATCATCATCATCATCAAGTACCGGGCCTGCTATCGTAGATGATCATGTCTCTCCACAACTTTCGATCTCGACATTTATTTATCATCTCTGTTGTTGACCTTCTGCTAAGCCATTCTCTTAAGCTGTCTGGTATTTATTTTCTTTGCTTCCCTCTATCTCTTCGTCCCTCAATTTTCCCAGTTGTTACAATATATTCCAGTTGTTCTCTTCTCATTACATGGCCAAAAAATGATAATTGTTTCTTCCTAATATTAGAAATTAGCTCTCTTTTTGCTTTGACCTCTCTCAGAACATCTTCATTACTCTTCTTAGTTGTCCATGGTACTCTCAACATTCTTCTATAAAACCACATTTCTACAGACTCCTGTGATTTTCTTGTCTGTTGTCCTAATGCCCATGATTCACATCTATATGTTAAGACTGGCTCTACATAACATTTAAGAACTCTATTTCTAGTTTCTATTGTCAACAATGGATTGTATAGTATCTTCCTCGCCATATAGGCAGATATTCTCCAACTTCACTGTTTTTCCTGATCTATTTTGTCCGGGCAGCGACAATTTTTTGCCTACTTTTTTCGATTTATAGCTATCAAGAGTTTTTTAACGTGCGCAAAGTGTACCCGTTGCCTCTTGAGGGGTTTTTTTTTTGTTGTTTCGTTATATGAGAAGGCTAGACATGGCATTACTAGGAGACCAGGGTTAAGCCACGATGAAACCATTACTTTGAAGTGACACACTCCCACCCCCTTTGTAGGGATTGGAACTCGGAAGCTTCGTGTGTTCTCGTAACGTTTATTGCAGGCTCTCTGTGTTGTGTTTTTGGTCTTTCTATCTTATCATCTTTCCAAACCATCGTATCTGTTGTTTCTTTATGTACTTTATGGCGGGAATTATTTTTAGCTTTTTCGCCAGTTTTTCGTTTTTGATCTTATCTCTCATGCTGTTTTCTTTGATTCATCTGACACTTTTCATTACAATTTCTGTTAAAATAATAAGTGGAAAAAAAGAGTTGGATTTCATTATCTATATGCTTGGCCATTAACGTCGTTAGCTGTAGATATTAGATTGTGTTTTGACATAACCATACTGTCATATTATATTAATTATATACTATATTACTATAACAAGAAACAGAGTTCTTAAATGTTATGTAGAGCCAGTCTTAACATATGGATGTGAATCATGGACAATAGGACAACAGACAAGAAAATCACTGTAATCTGTAGAAATGTGGTTTTACAGAAGAATGTTGAGAATACAATGGACAGCTAAGAAGAGTAATGAAGAGGTTCTGAGAGAGGTCAAAGCAAAAAGAGAGCTAATTTCCAATATTAGGAAGAAACAATCATCATTTTTTGGTCATGTAATGAGAAGAGAACAGCTGGAATATATTGTAACAACTGGGAAAATTGAGGGACGAAGAGATAGAGGGAAGCAAAGAGAAAAGATACCAGACAGCTTAAGAGAATGGCTTGGCAGAAGGTCAACAACATAAATGATAAATAACTGTCGAGATCGAAAGTTGTGGAGAGACATGATCACCTACGCCAGTAGGCCCGGTACTTGATGTTGATGATGATGTTCAAGTATACTCGTGTCCTCCAGATCGTGTACGTCTGTGACATGAGTAGAGCGGATATGGGGAATTCCCGAATACAGCAATACTAACTCCATGAACAGAACAGAGAATGGAAACTAAATGACGTGAAATATGTTTTCTCTGACATCCGTGTTATGGGCACTAATATACTGCTACCTCTCACACACCTTCCGTGATCGAGTCACAACAGCCGAGACACTAAAACTAGCACGTTGTCGGGACAGGGGGAGTTCTATGTCACGTGTGGATGTCCAAGTCTCGGTTGTCCTCCTGATTTCCAGATGCTAACCCTGTTCTGGTACATGACAGCCTCGAGTTGGCCAGTAACCCGGACAGACTTTGAACGGGATGGTGGAGACTGGTACTCGGCGGCGTTATTTTGTGCTGGAATTGGCAATGCTGGTTATCAAACACAGACACAGGGAGGCTGCCAAGGCTGTGCTCGATCCCAATTTTAATTTACAACTTTTCTTATGGTGTTTTGGTTTCCTCTTAATATTTCCTTCGGGAGATTTCTTTTTTAATTTTTTTTTTTTGTTGCGTCCGCCAGCTGTTACCTCTGACGAAGTCACTAAAGACTAGGAACTGAATTTTGCGGTTAATGCTTTTTTCCCTGGCAGCCGCGTGCATAGGAGTCCCTCGCCGCACAGGCAGATAACTCCGTCTACAGAGGTACTCATATTTTTTCCGTCCATGAGTAATTGACGTTTCAAGCCGGGCCTCGCTGCTAAGACCAGGGGTGGTTGCCACAGAGAGAGATCATAAATAAAGATCACAACTGATACAGCCGGGATTTCAACATGATTTGACTTGATCCCCTCTCATCATCATCATCATCAAGTATCGGGCCTGCTGACGTAGGTGATCATGTCTCTCCACAACTTTCAATCACGACAGTTATTTATCATTTCTGTTGTTGACCTTCTGCCAAGCCATTCTCTTAAACTGTCTGTTATATTTTCTCTTTGCTTCCCTCTATCTCTTCGTCGCTCAATTTTCCCAGTTGTTACAATATATTCCAGCTGTTCTCTTCTCATTACATGGCCAAAAAATGATGATTGTTTCTTCCTAATATTGGAAATTAGCTCTCTTTTTCCTTTGGCCTCTTTCAGAACATTTTCATTACTCTTCTTAGCTGTCCATAGTATTCTCAACATTCTTCTATAAAACCACATTTCTACAGACTCCAGTGATTTTCATGTTGTTTGTCCTATTGTCCATAATTCACATCCATATGTTAAGACTGGCTCTACGTAACATTTAAGAACTCTATTTCTTGTTTCTATTCTCAAAAATGGATTGCATAGTATCTTCCTCATGTTTTTGGAAAGCTACTTTTGCCTGAGCCATTCTGCATCTCACCTCTTTTGAACATCTTCCGTCTGAATTTAACTAAGTTCCCAAATATTTAAACTCATTTACCTGTTTTAATATTGTTCCACTTGTCTTTATTTTGCACTGAGGTGATGTCTTTTCTTTGTTTTTACCATTACCTCTGTCTTTTTGCGATTAAGGCTGAGTCCTTTATTTTTGCTTTCCTTCACTATAATGTCCAACATTTCTTGTAACTCATTTTCACTCTTAGCGATTAAGACTGTATCATCAGCATACCTTAAATTATTTATATTATGACCTCCAAATGTTATTCCAGGCATGCCACTTATGGATCTTAAAATAATCTCACTATAAATATTAAACAAATCACTACATGTAATCACGTTAAATCCATAAATTATACTTGAAGAAACGTGTATTCCATCGTCATTTAAAGACATAAATAAACAAATTAACTAAAATAAACGTGCTGAAGTTGGGCCGAAAAACGTAAATATCAACGTTATACTGCAAACCACAACACAATGTAGACACGCCCACTTAATATCATTTTAAGGTTCGTGGCAAGGCGCTGTGCCACTGAGTACGGGTTCGATCATGCATCGGTCCATATATTGTTCTTTTTTTCTGTTGTTGATTATTTGTCATCTTTTTCCGAGTGCTGTAAACATACCTCTCCCTTTGAATTAATTCATATCCTTTGAAGTGCCGATGATGAAGAGATGTACTCCTTTAGTCATCGGGCGAACGCAAGCTAGCAGCAACTAAAATACAATTAACAAACAGCTGTAGCCTTTACCAGAATTCCAAGTCGTAGTTTAGTGTGGAGTTCTTAAATGTTATGTAGAGCCAGTCTTAACATATGGATGTGTATCATGGACAATAGGACAACATACATAAAATCACTGGAATCTGTAGAAATGTGGTTTTACAGAAGAGTGTTGAGAATACCATGGACAGCTAAGAAGAGTAATGAAAATGTTCTGAAAGAGGTCAAAGCAAAAAGAGAGCTAATTTCCTATATTAGGAAGAAACAATCATTATTTTTGGCCATGTAATGAGAAGGGAACAACTGGAATATATTGTAACAACTGGGAAAATTGAGGGATGAAGAGATGGAGTAAAGCAAAGAGAAAAAATACCAGACAGTTTAACAGAATGGCTTGGCAGAAGGCCAACAACAGAAATGATAAATAACTGTTGAGATCTAAAGTTGTGGAGAGACAATATCACCTACGCCAGCAGGCCCGGTACTTGATGATGATGAATTTAGTGTGACGAATCGCATTGTTTTCTAAGGATGGGCCTATGTGCCGAGTAGCCGGGGTTTGTATCCTAGTTTGGGCTGCGATTGTACTCCGTTGTCTGTTCCTTTGAATATTGTTCAAGTGCTGTAAAAATAATGTCGCTTTGTACCTCGCGTTTATCTTTCGTCTCAACTATTCTCTCTGCAATATCAACATGTAACATAATGTGTCCACGCCCACTTAAGGGGGCGTGGTAATGGACTTCTCTGTTGTTTCTATTTGTTGATATTATGATATAATAGATGGTATTTGCTGCTGGGATGATCTAAGATTAATATTTATGTGGGGTGTCTCACTCGCTACAAAACCCAGCATCTCTTTAATGGTTTTACCACATTGTATGGCTCTTTCCGTCTTATCAGACGGTTTAGTTGAGGCTATTATGTATTTTAGTTGAGTTTTGTGTTCAATGAACTGCAGTAAATGATAGACATAATGGTAAAAGAAAGCAACAAGAAAGGTCTAAGTATGAATAGTAAGAAAACAAAAGTTTGTAAATATAGAGTAATAAGTTTACTATCTATCTATCTATCTATCTATCTATCTATCTATCTATCTATCTATCTATCTATCTATCTATCTATCTATCTATCTATCTATCTATCTATCTATCTATCTATCTATCTATCTATTGACTTTCGAGCCGTAGCCGGCCCATAGGGCGTAGACCAAGATACACTTTCTCCTATCTGAATTTTTGTTCTAGCAGTTTTCTTTTAAAGATATTTTATCAAATCTCGCCATCTGTCTCTGTTCTGTGCAAGCAGCTCTATCTCATTGAGGGAGCCGAATCCTGCTGCTCTTGCCTCTCTCATCAATGTCTCCCTGGGTCTTCCTCTTTTTCTCTTACCTGTTGTTTCCCATATGAGGGCTTGCGTTGCTATTCGGTTATTATAAGTTTACTACTAAGCAAAAATAGGATTACAAAAGAGAAAACAGATAAAAAGCTTAATACAATTAAAAATGAAAAGAAAACTAGTAAGCACAGTACAAACAAAACAAATGAGTCTTTTTGGGGCATGTTAAAAGACACAACAGCATACTAAAAGTAATCTTGGAAGGGAAAATACAAGGTAAAAGAGGCAGAGGCAATCCAAGACTAACATGGACGAGTAACATCAAAAGATGGACAAGTCAGCCTATGACAACATACACATTCAAAGCAAGAGTCAGAATGAATGTCATGGAATGGCGTTTCATGGTAGCTAACCTTCGATGTGGAGACGGCACCCAAAGAATGAATGGCGCTCCATGGTAGCCAACCTTCGATGTGGAGACGGCACTCAATAAATGAATGGCGCTCCATGGTAGCTAACCTTCGATGTGGAGACGGCACCCAATGAATGAATGGCGTTCTATGGTAGCCAACCTTCGATGTGGAGACGGCACTCAATAAATGAATGGCGCTCCATGGTAGCTAACCTTCGATGTGGAGACGGCACTCAATAAATGAATGGCGCTCCATGGTAGCTAACCTTCGATGTGGAGACGGCACTCAATAAATGAATGGCGTTCTATGGTAGCCAACCTTCGATGTGGAGACGGCACTCAAAGAATGAATGGCGCTCCATGGTAGCCAACCTTCGATGTGGAGACGGCACTCAAAGAATGAATGGCGCTCCATGGTAGCCAACCTTCGATGTGGAGACGGCACCCAAAGAATGAATGGCGCTCCATGGTAGCCAACCTTCGATGTGGAGACGGCACCCAGAGAATGAATGGCGTTCCATGGTAGCCTACCTTCGATGTGGAGACGGCACCCAAAGAATGAATGGCGCTCCATGGTAGCCAACCTTCGATGTGGAGACGGCACCCAGAGAATGAATGGCGTTCCATGGTAGCCAACCTTCGATGTGGAGACGGCACCCAAAGAATGAATGGCGCTCCATGGTAGCCAACCTTCGATGTGGAGACGGCACCCGATGATGATGATGCATTCTAAGCATTCTAGCCCTAAATGAATCTTTGTAAGAAATTCTTCTTCTCCTTCTTCTACCTTTCATCTCCCCGAGGAGCATAGGTCTTCAACAAACACTTTCAGCTCCCCGTGGAGCATAGGTCTTCAACAAACACTTTCAGCTCCCCGTGGAGCATAGGTCTTCAACAAACACTTTCATCTCCCCGTGGAGCATAGGTCTTCAACAAACACTTTCATCTCCCCGTGGAGCATAGATCTTCAACAAACACTTTCATCTCCCCGTGGAGCATAGGTCTTCAACAAACACTTTCATCTCCCCGTGGGGCATAGGTCTTCAACAAACACTTTCACCTCCCCGTGGAGAATAGGTCTTCAACAAACACTTTCATCTCCCCGTGGAGCATAGGTCTTCAACAAACACTTTCATCTCCCCGTGGAGAAAAAGGTCTTCAACAAACACTTTCATCTCCCGTGGAGCATAGGTCTTCAACAAACACTTTCAGTTCCCTGTGGAGCATAGGTCTTCAACAAACACTTTCATCTCTCTGTGTAGCATAGGTCTTCAACAAACACTTTCATCTCTCTGTGTAGCATAGGTCTTCAACAAACACTTTCATCTCCCCGTGGAGCATAGGTCTTCAACAAACACTTTCATCTCTCTGTGTAGCATAGGTCTTCAACAAACACTTTCACCTCCCCGTGGAGCATAGGTCTTTAACAAACACTTTCAGTTCCCTGTGGAGCATAAGTCTTCAACAAACACTTTCAGCTCCTTGTGGAGCATAGGCCTTCAACAAACACTTTCAACTCCCTGTGGAGCATAGGTCTTCAACAAATACTCTCTGCTCCCTGTCGAGCAGGTCTTTCATCAAACATATTTAATTATTTAGGTAGGTAGGTAGGTAGGTAGGTAGGTAGGTAGGTAGGTAGGTAGGTAGGTAGGTAGGTATGTAGGTAGATAGATAGATAGATAGATAGATAGATTCACTTCCTGGTTAGAAGGGTCCTGGTTCACTCTCAAGAGATGTCGTTTTTTGTTTGGTTGGAATAGACAAGTCTTCGGGGTTCAGCCAGCCTCTAAATAAGGGTACGAGAGATTTTTCTATGAGTTTAAGGCGACCTGGCGTAACCTCGACCACATCACCCCAAAAAGTGCAGTAATTAAGTAAAGTAAAGAGCCCCCGTCACGCCAAGTGGCGTATAGGGAATATGGTGTTAGTGACCATAAATTTTACAGACCTTCGGCACATGATTTTTGGGGTAATGTGGTCGGTATTACGCCCGTGCCGCTTTACTTTCCCAGAAAAAAAATCCGATACCCATTAAAGACTGGGTGAACCCGGAGGCCGTCGGTTGAGATCGAATCCTACCTCTTGTCCTTTGTAGTCTAGTTCACTAACCACTGAGCTATCGCGGCTCCCAAAATTGAGCAGTGGTCATAGAAAAGTCTGGTTACTAACACCATATTCCGCATACACCTAGCAAGGCAGGGCAGGGAATCTTTACTTTAAACATGTCCTTCCACAATATTCTATCTACAGTGCATCGTATCAGTTCTGTTGTTGACTGTTTTCCATGCCATGACACCAAGCTATCCAGTATTTTCTCTCTTTGTCGTCCGCGATCTCTCTTTCCTTTTATTTTGCCAGTTGTAATCAAGTATTCCAACTTTCCTCTTCTCATGATGTGCCCGAAAAATGTCGATTGTTACTTTCTGATGTTTTTTAGTAGCTCCCTGTTTGTCTTGGCCTCTTTGAGAATTTCCTCGTTGGTCTTTTTAGCTGTCCAGGGAACTTTCAATATTTTTATGAGAAATTCCATCTCTGTGGTCTATAATAATCTTTTCATTTGTCTGTTTACTGTCCGTGATTCGCTTCCATTAGTCAAAATTGGCTTTATATACCACAAATGAACTCTCTTTCTCACTTCTATTGACATAGATTTGTTGTATAAGATGTTTTTCATTTTCTGAAATGCTATTTTTTTCTGAGCTATTCTACTTTTTATTTTTGTGGTGTATCTTCCATCTGATGTTATTATTGTGCCCAAGTAAAGCAGCCGTGTGTTACCGGGGCTTCATTATGAGGGGAGTAAAGAAAAGTGACACTGTGACCTTCCAGGCATGTCGTAAGAGACGGCTAAGGAGGTTGATCTATAACTTGACAAGCCGTCATTGTAAAAAGTATTGTTATGGAAACAGAGCCATAGATTTTAGAAGCAGTGATCTCTGCAATATGTGCCATTTTGGCACGCATGGTTTCTGTTTTTGAGATTGTGGTTCTGCCCTATGTGCCGTCTTCGGCTCGAAAGGACAATAGATAGATAGAAAGCAGCAGTAGTAGACAGTAGTAAAAGCAGTATGTGTAGATCCAGTGGCACACCATAATGTGTCGTAAGTTATTTAACATAAGTCGTAACATCTTCATGTTTATTTTTTTCTAATGCAAATCTGGAAAAGAGCTGAGATAAGGTCAGAAGTGATGAACTGAGTAAACAGCTAGAGGTAATTTTATCAATATTAGATACATAAAGAAATAGCAGATAAGATCGTTTGATCACGCAGGTCCTAATTTATACACAGTAAGGCCCTAAGCCTTGCTAAGCTAAATGAAACTTTGAGACCTAAGCTTAGCCAAGCTAAATAAAACTTTGAGGTCCCCTGTTAAAAAAATTAACGCCAGAGAGTCTCTATAGATTACAATATATACAAATTGAGGCCCCCCCCCCACCTCTCGGATTGCGGGGACCTAAATTGTAGCTTAGACCACGTGATAAGACAGAAAGATCAAAGCACAACACAAGGAGCCTTTAATAATTGTTGCGAGAACAGCAGACATAAGGGCCGACCAAGAAAAAAGATGGATTGATGGAATATAAGAAACACAAGAAACAACAGGAGGAGTAGTAAACAGAAAAGTAAAAGATGGATTGATAGAATATAAGAAACACAAGAAACAACAGGAGGAGTAGTAAACAGAAAAGTAAAAGATGAATTGATGGAATATAAGAAACGCCAGGAAATATAACAGCAGGAGTGGTAAACACAAAAGCAAAAGACAGTAAACTATATATCCCCTGGATGCTGAAAATTAAATTAGAAAAAAAAAGTGAAAAAAGAAAGAAGAAGAGGAAGAAGAAGGAGGGGAAACGGAGGAAGAAGAGGAAGGGGAAGAGGAAGAAGGAGGAGGATGAGTAGGAGGAGGAGAAGAAGAAGAAGATGAGGAAGAAGAGGAAGAAGAAAATAAGGAGAAGAAAAGAAGAAGAAAATAAGAAGGAGAAGAAAAGAAGAAGCAAAGAAGAAGAAGAAGAAAATAAGAAGGAGAAGAAAATAAGAAGAAAATAAGAAGGAGAAGAAAAGAAGAAGCAAAGAAGAAGAAGAAGAAAATAAGAAGAAAAAAGAAGAAGAAGCAGAAAATAAGAAGGAGATGAAGAAGTGGAAGAAGGAGGAGAAGGATGAGTAGCAGGAGGAGGAGGAGGAGGAGGAGGAGGAGAAGAAGAAGAAGAAAAATTAGAAGAAGAAGAAAGTAGAAGAAGAAAGAAGAGGAAGAAGAAATCGGTTAGCACATGATAGTGGTGATATAAGTTCAGGCATATTTTTAGATTCTGAAAATAAAATGCAAACGCGGCCAGGAAATCAAACCACTCACCGCTCTCACGCAACCACACGCACACGCATGAGTAAAATCAAATAAAATCTGCTATGTAGGTAACTTCCAGTTTGTTGCACATTATTTCCTATCTGAAAGAGATACCCGGGCACTGCTCATCTGCTTCGGCGTTAAGCTCTCTCCCCTTCGCTAGAGTGTGGGGGCGCTATACGAGTTGGGTAGTGGTTCTCAAAATCTGGACACCACAGCCACATTTCCCTGGTGATCGTATACCAGTCGTGACCTCTTGACAGTGCCGGTCGTATTAGTCTGGTGAACTCCGATTTTTGCATTTATTTTTGGGTTGGTTACTACTTTGACACATCTTAATATCAGAGACAGAGAATATATATATATATATATCTTTCTTTCGTTCGCTCGAAGTATTGTCTATATCAGCAATGTCGTTTCCTGTATAAATTGTACTGTCTTGTAATTCTTGCAGTGGCCCATATAGTTTTGTCTGTAGTGTTGTATCTATGGGCCAATGGATTTTCCTCAGTCTACTATATTCAGTGCAGTCTTGAAGTATGTGTTCAGCAGTCTGGGGCGCCTGTCCACATGTACAAGTAGTTGATGTGCCGATCTTGAATTTTGTATACATGTGACTATGGAGTCGATTGTGTCCTGTTCTGAGGCGTATAATGATAACTTGTTCATATCTATTCATATTATGAAAGGCATCCTGATTTGGGGCTTGTGGTCCTCTGATTGATTTGATTATCTGTTTCTTATGATGGTATGTAACCGGTGTATCTAGTTGTGTGCCTGTTGAACCTTCCTTTGCCAACTGATCTGCTTTCTCATTTCCTGATATTCCACAGTGAGATGGGATCCACTGCAGGGCAACACTGTGGTGCTTGCAGAGTTCAGTCAATAACGTCTGCAGATGTGGTAATTTTCTGGATTGTAGTGCCTACAGTACTGGTCTTGCATCTCTCAAAAATACTACAGGCTGTGGGCTAAGATTACTGTTAAGCAGTTTTTCTATTGCCAACTTTTTTGCTTGGATTTCTGCATCATAATTGTGACAATATTTCCCTGTTGCTATTTTATTCATATCTCTAGTGTTATTAGAGACAGAGAACGAACTACAAGAAATGATAGACATAATAGTAAAAGAAAACATCAAGAAAGGTCTCAGTCTGAATAGTATGATAACAGAAGTAATGGTCATATCGAAGAAACAATCATCACCAGAATGCAACATAGAAATAAACAGGACAAATTAAAACAAGTGCAACGCATCAAATTCTTGGGCACAATAATAACATTAGATGGAAGATGCCCAGCAGAAATAAAAAAGTAGATTAGCTCAGGCCATAATAGCATTTCAGAAAATAAAAAATATCTTATGCATAAAATCTATGTCAATAGAAATGAGAAAGAGAGTTCATCGGTGCTATATACAACCAATTCTGAACTATGGAGGCGAATCATGGACAGTAGACAAACAAATGAAAACACGATTAGAGGCAACAGAGATGGGATTTCTCAGAAGAATGTTGAAAGTTCCCTGGACAGCTAAAAGACCAATGAGGAAGTTCTCAAAGAGGCCAACACAAAAAGGCAGCTCCTGAAAAACATCAGAAAGAAACAATCAACATTTTTCTGGCACATCATGAGAAGAGGAAAGTTGGAATACTTGGTTACAACTGGCAAAATAAAAGGAAAGAGAAATTGGGAACGACAGGCAGAGAATATAGCTTGGTGTCATGGCATGGAAAACAGTCAAAAACAGAACTGATAAGATGCCCTGTAGATAGAAGATTGTGGAGGGACATGATCGCCAACCCCAAATGATATGACAGATGATGAGGATGATAAGGTACTGCATGTACAGAGATCAAGTGCTGTGACAGTACAGATAAATTTGTGAATGAATGTTGTACAAAAAACCTTCAATACACTTATGTTTCATCGTCAACAAGTACCACGCATACTGGTGTAGGTGATCATGTCTCTCCCCAACTTTCGATCTCGACAGTTATTTATAATTTCTGTTGATGACCTTCTGCCAAGCCATTCTCTTCTGGTATCTTTTCTCTTTGCTTCCCTCTATCTCTTTGCTTCTCTCAATTTTTCCAGTTGTTACAATATATTCCAGCTGTTCCCTTCTCATTACATGGCCAAAAAATGATGATTGTTTCTTCATAATATTGGAAATTAGCTCTCTCTTTTTGCTTTTACCTCGTTCAGAACATGTTCATTTCTCTTTTTTGCTGTCCATGGTATTCTCAGCATTCTTCTGTAACACCACATGTCTACAGTAAAAGTAAAGTAAAGTACCCCAGTCACGCCAAGTGGCGTATAGGGTAATATGGTGTTAGTGACCCTATATTTTACAGACCTTCAGCACATGATTTTTGGGGTAATGTGGTCGGTATTACGCCCATGCTGCTTTACTTTCCCAGAAAAAAAATCCGGTACCCATTTAAGTCTGGGTGAACCCGGAAGCCGTCGGTTGGGATCGAACCCTACCCCTTGTCCTTTGTAGTCCAGTTCACTAACCACTGAGCTATCGCGGCTCCCACATTTCTACAGACTCCAGTGATTTTCTTGGCTGTTGTCCTATTGTGCATGATTCACATCCATATGTTAAGACTGGCTCTACATAACATTTAAGAACTCTATTTCTTGTTTCGATTGTCAAAAATGGACTGCATAGTATCTTCCTCATTTTTTTTTAAAGCTGCTTTTGCCTGAGCCATTCTGCATCTCACCTCTGTTGTACATCTTCCGTCTGAGGTTAACAAAGTTCCCAAATATTTAAATCATTTACCTGTTTTAATATTGTTCCATTTGTCTTTACGGGCGTAATACCGACCACATTACCCAACAAATCATGTGCTGAAGGTCTGTAAAATTTATGATCACTGACATCATATTCCCTATACGCGACCTGGCGTGACGGGGGCTCTTTACTTTTACTTTATGCCTCATCTCAGCTCCTTGCCACTACACACCTGCATCCCTGGGGTGAGGGGCCTTGTCTCAAACATTGAGAAGCACTGATTGAGCGTGGCTTACCTGTTCTTCTAGTGGAGGCGTATTGGAGGAAGGGGCAAAGTAACCGAGTCAGTGTACTGGTGATATTTGGTGAGCGTAGAGTTGTATATAAGCTTGAAAGATCGTTTTTGAAATTAAACAGCGTTATCATTTCACAGGAATTTAATTTTTTAAAATTAAAAAACAAGTCTTGGAGATAATTATCTGAAAGATACTGAATAAAGAACTATTTATAGTACTATCTTGTAACTTAAGAATTATGATACTCAAGTCGGTAGTAGTTTGGTAACGTGCATCATTCAACAGACAAGTAAGTGTTGTATTTTCTTGTTATTTATATTTTATGTTTTAATTTTTGTCGTTTTTTTCTAGCCACGGAGAAGGTTTTTGGCCGTAACGTGGAAATTGATCAATGCTGTGTGGTTTTCTGCTGTAGAGCTGATACACGCATTGAAGTTGACAAGAGTAGAGAGTCATATTTATATGATCACCTTTGATAACGTATGTTATGTATGAACATTTATGCACATAAATACAGACTTGTCTTTATTTGACCAGAACGGTCTGTAACGCTTAATATAACTATGCTATTGACTTACCATTCCATCCATCCATCCATCCATCCATACATCCAACCATCCATCCATCCATCCATCAATCCGTCCGTCCGTTCGTCCATCCACCCACTGACCCATCCAACCCACCCGTTCGTCCTTTCCATCCGCCACCTGCCCATATATCTATCTATCTATCTATCTATCTATCTATCTATCTATCTATCTATCTATCTATCTATCTATCTATCTATCTATCTATCTATCTATCTATCTATCTATCTATCTATCTATCTATCTATCTATCTATCTATCTATCTATCTATCTATCTATCTATCTATCTATCTATCTATCTATCTATCTATCTATCTATCTATCTATCTATCTATCTATCTATCTATCTATCTATCTATCTATCTATCTATCTATCTATCTATCTATCTATCTATCTATCTATCTATCTATCTATCTATCTATCTATCTATCTATCTATCTATCTATCTATCTATCTATCTATCTATCTATCTATCTATCTATCTATCTATCTATCTATCTATCTATCTATCTATCTATCTATCTATCTATCTATCTATCTATCTATCTATCTATCTATCTATCTATCTATCTATCTATCTATCTATCTATCTATCTATCCATCCATCCATCCATCCATCCATCCATCCATCCATCCATCCATCCATCCATCCATCCATCCATCCATCCATCCATCCATCCATCCATGCCTCCTTACCTCTTGCATCTCACTTCAGTGTTCTTTTCAGTGTTTCTCTCGGTCGGCCTTTTTTCTGTTACAGTCTGGTTCCATTTTGAGGACCTGTCCTGAGATTTTCCTGTCTCATCTCATGGCCAACATATGACCACCTTCTTCTCTTGTTATATCATCTCATCAAATAGCCAACATACGACCACCTTCTTCTCTTGTTATCTCATCTCATCAAATAGCCAACATACGACCACCTTCTTCTCTTGTTATCTCATCTCATCAAATAGCCAACATATGACCACCTTCTTCTCTTGTTATATCATCTCATCACTTGGCCAACATATGACCACCTTCTTCTCTTGTTATATCATCTCATCACTTGGCCAACATATGACCACCTTCTTCTCTTGTTATCTAATCTCATCACTTGGCCAACATATGACCACCTTCTTCTCTTGTTATCTAATCTCATCAAATAGTCAACATACGACCACCTTCTTCTCTTGTTATCTCATCTCATCAAATAGCCAACATATGACCACCTTCTTCTCTTGTTATCTCATCTCATCAAATAGTCAACATACGACCACCTTCTTCTCTTGTTATCTCATCTCATCAAATAGCCAACATATGACCACCTTCTTCTCTTGTTATCTCATTTCATCAAATAGCCAACATATGACCACCTTCTTCTCTTGTTATATCATCTCATCAAATAGCCAACATATGACCACCTTCTTCTCTTGTTATCTCATCTCATCTCATGGCCAACATATGACCACCTTCTTCTCTTGTTATCTCATCTCATCAAATAGCCAACATATGACCACCTTCTTCTCTTGTTATATCATCTCATCAAATAGCCAACATATGACCACCTTCTTCTCTTGTTATCTCATCTCATCACATGGCCAACATATGACCACCTTCTTCTCTTGTTATATCATCTCATCAAATAGCCAACATATGACCACCTTCTTCTCTTGTTATCTCATCTCATCACATGGCCAACATATGACCACCTTCTTCTCTTGTTATATCATCTCATCAAATAGCCAACATATGACCACCTTCTTCTCTTGTTATATCATCTCATCAAATAGCCAACATATGACCACCTTCTTCTCTTGTTATATCATCTCATCAAATAGCCAACATATGACCACCTTCTTCTCTTGTTATCTCATCTCATCAAATAGCCAACATATGACCACCTTCTTCTCTTGTTATATCATCTCATCAAATAGCCAACATATGACCACCTTCTTCTCTTGTTATATCATCTCATCATATGGCCAACATATGACCACCTTCTTCTCTTGTTATCTAATCTCATCACATGGCCAACATACGACCACCTTCTTCTCTTGTTATATCATCTCATCACTTGGCCAACATATGACCACCTTCTTCTCTTGTTATCTAATCTCATCACTTGGCCAACATATGACCACCTTCTTCTCTTGTTATCTAATCTCATCACTTGGCCAACATATGACCACCTTCTTCTCTTGTTATCTAATCTCATCACATGGCCAACATATGACCACCTTCTTCTCTTGTTATCTCATCTCATCACTTGGCCAACATATGACCACCTTCTTCTCTTGTTATATCATCTCATCATATGGCCAACATATGACCACCTTCTTCTCTTGTTATATCATCTCACACTTGGCCAACATATGACCACCTTCTTCTCTTGTTATCTAATCTCATCACATATCATCTCATCAAATAGCCAACATATGACCACCTTCTTCTCTTGTTATATCATCTCATCAAATAGCCAACATATGACCACCTTCTTCTCTTGTTATATCATCTCATCAAATAGCCAACATATGACCACCTTCTTCTCTTGTTATATCATCTCATCAAATAGCCAACATATGACCACCTTCTTCTCTTGTTATATCATCTCATCATATGGCCAACATATGACCACCTTCTTCTCTTGTTATCTAATCTCATCACATGGCCAACATACGACCACCTTCTTCTCTTGTTATATCATCTCATCACTTGGCCAACATATGACCACCTTCTTCTCTTGTTATCTAATCTCATCACATGGCCAACATATGACCACCTTCTTCTCTTGTTATCTCATCTCATCACTTGGCCAACATATGACCACCTTCTTCTCTTGTTATATCATCTCACACTTGGCCAACATATGACCACCTTCTTCTCTTGTTATCTAATCTCATCACTTGGCCAACATATGACCACCTTCTTCTCTTGTTATCTAATCTCATCACATGGCCAACATATGACCACCTTCTTCTCTTGTTATCTAATCTCATCACTTGGCCAACATATGACCACCTTCTTCTCTTGTTATCTAATCTCATCACATGGCCAACATATGACCACCTTCTTCTCTTGTTATCTCATCTCATCACTTGGCCAACATATGACCACCTTCTTCTCTTGTTATCTAATCTCATCACATGGCCAACATATGACCACCTTCTTCTCTTGTTATATCATCTCATCACTTGGCCAACATATGACCACCTTCTTCTCTTGTTATATCATCTCATCACATGGCCAACATATGACCACCTTCTTCTCTTGTTATCTCATCTCATCACATGGCCAACATATGACCACCTTCTTCTCTTGTTATCTCATCTCATCACATGGCCAACATATGACCACCTTCTTCTCTTGTTATCTCATCTCATCATATGACCATCATATCACCACCTTCTTTTCTGTATTATAGATACCACTGCATGTATTTAATAAAAAACACGATACACATGAAATCATATAATAATTCATCATCATCATCAAGTACCGGGCCTAGTGGCGTAGGTGATCATGTCTCTCCACAACTTTCGATCTCGGCAGCTATTTATCATTTCTCTTGTTGACCTTCTGCCAAGCCATTCTCTTAAGATGTCTGTTATTTTTTCTCTTTGCTTCCCTCTATCTTTTCGTCCCTCAATTTTCCCAGTTGTTACAATATATTCCAGTTGTTCCCTTCTCATTACATGGCCAAAAAATGATGATTGTCTCTTCCTAACATTGGAAATTAGCTCTCCGTTTGCTTTGACCTCTCTCAGAACCTCTTCATTACTCTTCTTAGCTGTCCATGGTACTCTCAACATTCTTCTGTAAAACCACATTTCTACAGACTCCAGTGATTTTCTTGTCTGTTGTCCTATTGTCCATATGTTCGCATCCATATGTTAAGACTGGCTCTACATAACATTTAAGAACTCTTTTTCTTGTTTCTATTGTTTCTATAATATATAATCCGATCAAACCAATCGCTAAATGTGAGTCTCCCAGAGCTTCATTTATAGACCTGGTATTATTTACGACTTTCTCGCATTGCAGGATGGGATGGTAACTTTCTGCTATATTTGTTTGCACTTGTCAGCTTTTTATCTCCAGTGATACCCCAAGGGAGTGAATTTTACCTGCATATAACTTTCTCCTATTTTTAACACCTGTAACCGTGTGTACAGGTGTTTTCTTCTTCTTTACCTCCTCTCTTCAAATTCTACTTCATCCCTTCTCCTTCTTCCTCATCTCCTCCTCCTCTTCTTTCTCTCCTCCTCTTCTTTCTCTCCTCCTCTTCTTTCTCTCCTCCTCTTCTTTCTCTCCTCCTCTTCTTTCTCTCCGCCTCTTCTTCTTTCTCTCCTCTTCTTCTCTCCTCCTCTTCTTCCTTTCCTCCTCCTCTTCTTCCTTACCTCCTCTTGTTTCTCTTTTCCTCCTTTCTCTCCTCCTCCTACTTCCTCTTCTTCTTCTTCCTCGACTCCTCCTTCTCTTCTCCTCCACCTCCACCTCCACCACCTCCTCCTCCTTTTCTTCTACTTCCGCTCATTTTTCCTCTCCTTCTTCTTCTACTCATCCTCCTCATCTTCTTCTCGTTCTCCTTCTTCATCCACCCCTCCCCCTCTTATTCTCTTTATATTATTATTCTTCCTCTCCTTCTTCATCCACCCCTCCCCCTCTTATTCTCTTCATATTATTATTCTTCCTCTCCTTCTTCATCCACCCCTCCCCCTCTTATTCTCTTCATATTATTATTCTTCCTCTCCTTCTTCATCCACCCCTCCCCCTCTTATTCTCTTTATATTATTATTCTTCCTCTCCTTCTTCATCCACCCCTCCCCCTCTTATTCTCTTTATATTATTATTCTTCCTCTCCTTCTTCATCCACCCCTCCCCCTCTTATTCTCTTCATATTATTATTCTTCCTCTCCTTCTTCATCACGAACAAGACTGTGTGTTTGATGTCTTCACTGGTTTCCTATAGCTTGACACACACAGGATGGATCCAAGGCAATGGATCGCAGGCTGTTCAATGGAGTTCGTTCACGTGGGTCAATTTTCTCCTCAGAGATTCTTGATATTTCAAAGCAAAAATCTGGACACCTATGGATTCATCATCATCATCGAGTGCCTTCTCCGCAACGAAGGTTGGTTACCATGGATCGCCATTCCACTCTGTTTCTTGCATTGATGGTGCAGGTTGTCATAGATTGACTTGTCCATCTTTTCATGTTACTCGTCCATGTTAGTCTTGGTCTGTCTCTGCCTCTTTTACCTTCTATTTTCCCTTCCAATATTACTTTTAGTAGGCTGTTATGTCTTTTAACATGCCCCAAAATTGCATTTGTCTTGTCTTAATTGTATTTAGTAGTTCTCTTTTTATTTTTAGTTGTTTTAAAACTTTATCGTTTGTTATCTTTTGTTTCCATCCAATTCTACCTATTCTTCTATAAATCCACATTTCAAAGGCTTCAATTTTCTGTTCTGTTTTCTTGTCTAATGTCCATGTTTCTGCACTATACAGGAATATTGAGACGATGTAACATTTTGCCATTCTTAGTTTCAGCCCTGCTGATATTTGTTTTGTTGTTAGTATATTTTTCATAGCATTAAAATTACTTTTTGCCATACCTATTCTTTTGTTTATTTCAGTTGTACATTTTCCATCATTGGTTATAGTATGTCCCAGGTAGTTGTAACTCTGGACTGTCTCCAGATGTGTTCCCTCAACTTTGATATTTAATTGTAGGTCTTGAAAATTTTCTTACCTATGTATTAGTGTTGTGTTTAGTGCTGATAATCCTAATACATTAGATAACATTGTCATATTAGTGTTATTTCTATGGACCATATTTGTGTTCTTAGGTAGTTGAGAGTACTGCAGTCCTGTTGTGTGTCCTCTGGACTTTGTCTGGATGCTCTACAGTAACATGTTGCAACGTCACTGTGTCATATCTTGCGTAGGTGTGCTCTGTGGCAACAATGACCTGTTCTGAGTCTGAATATCTTGGTCTGCTCATGTCTGCTAATTTTGTTTCAGTTGTCATATTCTGGCTCATATTTTCCATATAATTCTCTCCATTCTGTTTTCCTAGCTTGTTTAAACTGTCACGTTCTGCCTCATATTTTTCCAGGTCACTGGAGATCTGTAGAAATGTGGTTTTACAGTAGAATATTGAGAATACCATGGACAGCTAAGAAGAGTAATGAAAATGTTTTGAAATAGATCAAAGAAAAAAGAGAGCTAATTTCCAATATTAGGAAGAAACAATCATCATTTTTTGGCCATGTAATGAGAAGAGAACAACTGGAATATATTGTAACAACTGGGAAAATTGAGGGATGAAGAGATAGAGGGAAGCAAAGAGAAACAAATACCCGGTACCATTTGATGATGATGATGGTAATGATGATGATGATGATGATGAGTCCTTGAGAAATGTGGTCACTAAAACCATATTCTCCATACACCTAAGAAGACAGGGGAGGGAATTCTTATTTCAGTACACAAATCATATTAAATAAAGTGTTAACAACGTCCACTACTTTGTAAGATATAGTGAGGGGGCCACGGTAGCCTAGTTGGGAAAACCACCGACTGTTGGGGGCCTCGGTAGCCTAGTTGGGAAAACCACCCGACTGTTGGGGGCCACGGTAGCCTAGTTGGGAAAACCACCCGACTGTTGAAGGCCACGGTAGCCTAGTTGGGAAAACCACCAGACTGTTGGGGGCGTCGGTAGCCTAGTTGGGAAAACCACCCGACTGTTGGGGGCCTCGGTAGCCGAGTTGGGAAAACCACCCGACTGGACTACCGACGTTCTGACAACCCGTATTCGATTCCCGCTGGGAGCAGTGTGAATTGTACTCGTGGTTGGAAAAAAAAATGCCCGTACGGTCGACCCAGCCGTTGGCAGAAATGGGTACCAGGGTATTACCCTGGGAACGCGAGGAATGTCGCCTCGCATCTGAGAGTTTCGATGCTTGAGGCGACACTATACAGAAATCTCCGAACATTTCTGGATAGGTGGCCGAGCACATATGGGTGGAAACTCGCGTGCTAAGACGCCGGTTCAAGTCTCGTACTTTACCTTGACCTTTCATTACTCTTCTTAGCTGTCCATGGTATTCTCAACATTCTTCTGTAAAACCACATTTCTACAGACTCCAGTGATTTTCTTGTCTCGTACTTGACTTTTATCAATTATAGTGAACCGGAAGTGAAACCAGGGATTAATAACAAACTTTCTGCTAGAATGTGGTATCTAGTCTCAGCGAGTGACATGATGGCAGGATAAGTGGAATGTTGTCAGTAGCGTTACCTAGCGGATGCCGTAGGAGTGAGAATTGTCTGTAGGTGAAGTGGCCAGTGTATATTCTCGCTAAGAAGAAACTGTAGAAAATAAATATCCTGATTCTGTTTTTGTTTTCCGCCTCGTGTTTATAAGATTTAATTACTGGGAGTTTTTTTTTTTTTTTTTTTTTTCTGTAATAAAACAAGATTACATGTTTTAGATGACATGTTCTACATTTGTGTGCTTGATAGTGCTTATAAGGTTTGTTTGTTTCCTGTTTGTTTGTTATTTGTCTGATGTTTGTTTGTTTTAGTTTGTTTGTTATTTAGTTTTAGTTAGTTTGTTGTTGTTTTTCTTTGCTGTTTGGTTGTTGTTTATTTGTTATTTGTTTTTTTGTTGTTTGTTTTTTGTTGTTTATTTGTTATTTGTTTGCTTGTTATTTGTTTGCTTGTTATTTGTTTTTTTGTTTGTTTATTTTTGTTGTTTATTGCCTGTTGTTTTTTGTTATTTATTTGTTTGCTGTTTGTTTGTTGTTTGTTTGTTATTTGTTTGTTGTTTGTTATTTGTTTGATTGTTTATTGTTTATTTGTCTGTTGTTGGTTTGTTCTTTGTTTGTTGTTTGTAATTTTTTGTTGTTTGTAAGTTGTTTGTTTGTTCTTTGTTTGTTGGTTATTTGTTTGTTATTTGTTTGTTGTCCTATTATACCAACTATTTTTTATGTTAGCAACAGGTATATAGGTCCTGGCCATCCTTCCTATTCCGCCAAGTTGTGATTTGAGACTTGTACTCGCCTCGCGTCTTCTCTTTAGTGTTAATATTTTCTGTTCTGTACCTGATGAAGGTTTTTGCCGAAACGTTGTAGTTTGTCTCTCTGCATGTTGAGCTGCTTAATATCATTTTATGTTTACTTTACATGTTTTCTTCAGCTCCACTTGAGGTCCCACATAACATGTATATTGTATGGTTGTGCTAACCTAAAAAACAGGGTAAACAAGGCAGAGGTAGACAAAGTCTGAAGTGATAACACGAAGAGTTGGAAGGTAGAACCTATGGCAGCGTATACAGTCAAGGTAAAAGACAATGGGTTATAGATATAGTTAGTCGAAGGCCCCGGTATCACTGCAAACGAATACAAATCTATAATTGCTCAACCACCCGTGCCAGTGGAATCATCCGATTTAGCATCTCATCGAATATCCAAAGAAAGGCAGCTGCAGACCCCATCACAGCAGCTACAGCACACGACAAAAGACACAAGGCGTAATCGCACCGAAAGTGAACGCAGCCAAATTGTCTTTCGTCACACGATATTATCATTTATCGTAAGCAATCGGAATATAGAAACACCATCCGGATGAGAAACACAGCTCACGGTGTGCACAGAGCACTAAACTCAGTAGCTCCGGTAACAAGCCGGACTTGGAATTTGAGGAAACTGCGACAAGAAACACTTTTCAGACAGTGCCTCAATGGTTCCTGTAGTCTATCCGCCATATTGACCAGAGGTCGATAAGACCGTACTCGTATGGGTATCCATGGTAACCTAACTTAGTTGAGGAGGCAAGGTGGCCGGAAGCTGTCAGCGACACATAACTAATGGCTTGCACCTGGATCGTGAACCAGAAGCATCCAGACCTTACCCCATCTCCTCGTGGTGCCTCTAGAAAAAGACGAACCAACCAAGCCTTGTCAAGTGAGTAGAGGGATCCAACTTAACAACCCTGCACTCAAAAAGTATATTTCTGAGTTCGGATGTACTGGGCCGAAAGGCGCAAATAAACACCTACACAACGCATCTCAGCATCATCATCAAGTACCATGCCTGCTGGCGTAGGTGATCATGTCTCTCCACAACTTTCGATCTCGACATTTATTTATCATTTCTGTTGTTGACCTTCTGCCAAGCCATTCTCTTAAGCTGTCTGATATCTTTTCTCTTTGCTTTTCTCTATCTCTTCGTCACTCAATTCTCCCAGTTGTTACAATATATTCCAGCTGTTCTCTTCTCATTACATGGCCAAAAAATGATGATTGTTTCTTCCTAATATTGTAAATTAGCTCTCTTTTTGCTTTGACCTCTTTCAAAACAACGCATCTGTGCCAACTTAACGTATTTTTAAGGACGGACGACAAAGAGGTATAAATTCCTTTAGTAGTCATCGCATGAACGATAGAAAGAAAGATGTAGAGGTATCAGAAATATGATAATGAGAAGAGGAAAGTACTTAACTTCCCAGAGCGCGAAACGAAATAGCGGATTCTATCCTCTGTGTTATTATCTATTACAAACCAGCTGGACGTGCCGACATTTTTTCTCACTGTCCGACGCTTAAGTATGAGAACAAAGAACCATAATTCTGTAAATCAAATTGAAAAGGGTTTCCGGTGTGTGACTGTGCTGGCAACACTAAGCAATTTTTGATGGGAGTCAAATTTAAGTTATAAGTGAATTTCAATGACCGTATTAAAAATAAATTCAAGTGTTCTTGTGTTATTTCAGTTCGAGCAGCTCAAGAACGACAAATGATATAAACCACGACACCTTTTAGGTATCAGTGAGAAAGAGAAAAGAAGAAGATGGATAGATGCAGTGACAGAGACATGTAACAACAAAGGAAAATCACTAATTCAGACAGTTCGAGCAGCTCAATAACGACAAATGATATAACCACGACACCTTTTAGGTATCAGTGAGAAAGGAAAAGAAGAAGATGGATAGATGCAGTGACAGAGACATGTAACAACAAAGGAAAATCACTAATTCAGACAGTTCGAGCAGCTCAAGAACGACAAATGATATAAACCACGACACCTTTTAGGTATCAGTGAGAAAGAGAAAAGAAGAAGACACCAGCTGGATGTACCGACATTGTTTCTCACAAGCCGACTAGTAAGAACGAGAACAAAGAACCATAACTCTGTAAATAGGTTCCAAATACGTTCAGAAGAGGCCAAAACGAAACGAAATCGTGATGCCAACATCATCATGTGGAGACAATCATCGTTCTTTGGTCCGCTTGTGAGAAGGAAACAGCTGGAATATATAGGGATTGCTTGAACAGCATGGATAGAAAATGTAAGATAAATAAACAAAGGAAAATGAATGGAAAAACAAAAAACAATTTTACCAACATGATAAATATATCCACATCAAAGCCAATAGCATCAGAACTTAAACTACGAAAAGCAAAATGTTATATTTACTTAACATTCCTTTATGGTGCAGAAACATGGACATTAAATAAGAAAACAGAGCAGAAAATTGAAGCCTTTGAAATGTGGATTTATAGGAAAATGGGAGAATTGGGTGGAAGTAAAGAGAACAAACAAGGAAGTTCTGAATCAGCTGGAAATAAAATAGAGAATTACTTAACACAATTAGAAAACGAGAACTTTGATGGTAGAAGGTAGGCGAGGCAGACCAAGGCTAAAGTGGACTGATAACATTGGTCAGGTGAACCTATGACAGCGTGCACCATCAAGATAAAGAAGCAGAGTAAAATGACACTCCATGGTAGCCAACCTTCGATGTGGAGACGGCACCCTATGAATGTATGACGCTCCATGGTAGCCAACCTTCGATGTTGAGACGGCACCCATTGAAGGAATGGCGTTCCATGGTAGCCAGCCTTCGATGTGGAGACGGCACCTAATGAACGAATGTTGCTCCATAGTTTAAACGACACGTTTACACGCGTCTATAAATCGGAGTTTTGGGCGCCCCTAGTCTCTTGCCATCTACTAGTTGTCCATAAAATCCTCTCTGAGGCGCGAGCGAGGGAGGAACAGGAACAAGAGACAAGTGTATAATGGGGAGGGGGCCGCGGCGAAATAAACCACTATCTTTACGTCATATTCCCTTTACTGTGCACATATAAGGGGCGCAATAAAAACTATCTTTACGTCATATTCCCTTTACTGTGCACATATAAGGGGCGCAATAAAAACTATCTTTACGTCATATTCCCATTACTGTGCACATATAAGGGGCGCAATAAAAACTATCTTACGTCATATTCCCATTACTGTGCACATATAGGGGCGCAATAAAAACTATCTTTACGTCATATTCCCATTACTGTGCACATATAAGGGGCGCAATAAAAACTATCTTTACGTCATATTCCCATTACTGTGCACATATAGGGGCGCAATAAAAACTATCTTTACGTCATATTCCCATTACTGTGCACATATAGGGGCGCAATAAAAACTATCTTTACGTCATATTCCCTTTACTGTGCACATATAAGGGGCGCAATAAAAACTATCTTTACGTCATATTCCCATTACTGTGCACATATAGGGGCGCAATAAAAACTATCTTTACGTCATATTCCCATTACTGTGCATATATAAGGGGCGCAATAAAAACTATCTTTACGTCATATTCCCTTTACTGTGCACATATAAGGGGCGCAATAAAAATTATCTTTACGTCATATTCCCTTTACTGTGCACATATAAGGGGCGCAATAAAAATTATCTTTACGTCATATTCCCATTACTGTGCACATATAAGGGGCGCAATAAAAAAACTATCTTTACGTCATATTCCCATTACTGCGCACATATAAGGGGCGGAATAAAAACTATCTTTACGTCATATTTCCTTTACTGTGCACATATAAGGGGCGCAATAAAAACTATCTTTACGTCATATTAGCTTTACTGTACACAAATAAGAGCGCAATAAAAACTATCTTTACGTCATATTCCCATTACTGTGCACATATAAGGGCGCAATAAAAACTATCTTTACGTCATATTCCATTACTGTGCACATATAAGGGGCGGAATAAAAACTATCTTTACGTCATATTCCCTTTACTGTGCACATATAAGGGGCGCAATAAAAACTATCTTTACGTCATATTAGCTTTACTGTGCACATATAAGGGCGCAATAAAAACTATCTTTACGTCATATTCCCATTACTGTGCACATATAAGGGGCGCAAAAAAACTATCTTTACGTCATATTCCCATTACTGTGCACATATAGGGGCGCAATAAAAACTATCTTTACGCCATATTCCCTTTACTGTGCACATACAGGGGCGGAATAAAAACTATCTTTACGTCATATTTCCATAACGGGGGACATATAGGGGGGAGTAATACTTGCAGTAAAAGACAACTCGCATGTTTCGACTTTGCCGACAAGATGAGACGAAACAAATAAACCAATTGACATGGCCTTAACGTAAACAATAAAAGTTCCCTGCCTTACTAGTCGTATACGTTATATGGAGTTAGTGACCATATTTTTCTATGACCACGGCACATTTTTGGGTGATGTGGTCGGTATCACGTCAGGCCGCCTTTACTTTCTAGAAAAAGAAAACTATGGTATCCATTTTTAGAGTTTGGGTGAACCCCGGGGCCTTATCGATACGAAAAGGAAATCCGCCACTGCTGGGGATCGAACAAGGACTCCTCAGATCAGAAACGGGTACACTAACCACTCAGCCACCGAGGCTGCTATATGATGATTAATCTGAACTTAATCATCATCATCAAGTACCGGGCCTGCTGGCGTAGGTGATCATGTCTCTCCACAACTTTCGATCTCAACAGTTATTTATCATTTCTGTTGTTGACCTTCTTCTCTTAAGCTGTCTGGTATTTTTTCTCTTTGCTTCCCTCTATCTCTTCGTCCCTCAATTTTCCCAGTTGTTACAATATATTCCAGCTGTTCGCTTCTCATTACATGGCCAAAAAATGATGATTGTTTCTTCCTAATATTGGAAATTAGCTCTCTTTTTGCTTTGGCCTCTTTCAGAACGTTTTCATTACTCTTCTTAGCTGTCCATGGTATTCTCAACATTCTTCTGTAAAACCACATTTCTACAGACCCCAGTGATTTTCTTGTCTGTTGTCCTATTGTCCATGATTCACATCCATATGTAAAGACTGGCCCTACATAACATTTAAGAACTATTTTTCTTTATACTTTATAAATGTATAGATAGATAAGTATAAAGTAAGTCACAACAATACAAACGGGGGCCTTGGTAGCTTAGTTGGGAAAACCACCCGACGGACTACCGACGCTCGGACAACCCGTGTTCGATTCCCGCTGGGAGCAGTGTGAGTTGTACTCGTGGTTGGAAAAAAAAATACCCCCACGGTCGACCCAGCCGTTGGTAGAAATGGGTACCAGGGTATTACCCTGGGAAGGTGAGGAATGTCGCCTCGCATCTGAGTTTCGATGCTTGAGGCGACACTATACAGAAATCTCCGAACATTTCTGGATAGGCGACCGAGCACATATGGGTGTAACCTCGCGTGCTATGACGCCGGTTCTTTACCTTTTACCTTTACCTAAGTCCTGAACCTAATGCGAAGGCGTATTCCCTGCCTTGAACCGGGTAGTGGCAACCTCGATACTTTTCTTTATCCGACGGTGACAGCCCACGCTATGATCCTGAATAAGAGACGTGATCACCCACGCCAGCATTCACGTTCCCAGGACTCCAGTAGTGAGGGATGATGACTAACGAGGGATGGGCAGCAGTGGGCCTATCCTTCAGAAACTAAATTACCACAAAGTACAAACCGAGATGAGTTACATACAGCGGTTACCATCCTCTCTCGAGTGGCAACCACATTTTACAATAACCAAATATTTACGGAATGGTGGCCACAGTAATGTATCATTTGATAAATATATTTTTTTTTCAATTTCTGATTCATCATCAAGTACCAAACCTGCTGGCGTAGGTGGTCATGTCTCTCCACAACTTTCGATCACGACAGGTATTTATCATTTTTGTTGTTGACCTTCTGCCAAGCCATTCTATTAAACTGTCTGGTATCTTTTCTTTTTAGAAAATTGGAAATTAGCTCTCTTTTTGCTTTGACCTCTTTCAGAACATCTTCATTAATCTTCTTAGCTGTCCATGGTATTCTCAACATTCTTATGTAAAACCACATTTCTACAGACTCCAGTGATTTTCTTGTTTGCTGTCTTATTGTCCATGATTCACATCCATATGTAAAGACTGGCTCTACATGACATTTAAGAACTCTTTTTCTTGTTTCGATTGTCAAAAATGGATTGCATAGTATCTTCCTCATTTTTTGGAAAGCTGATTTTGCCTGAGCCATTCTGCATTCATAAGGGACATGCCTGGAATAACAATTGGAGGTCATAATATAAATAATCTAGGGTATGCTGATGATACAGTCTTAATCGCTAAGAGTGAAAATGAGTTACAAGAAATGTTGGACATTATAGTGAAAGAAAGCAAAAATAAAGGACTCGGCCTTAATAGCTAAAAGACAGAGGCGACAAAGTAACAACAAAGAAAAAGACATCACCTCAGTGCAAAATAAAAACAAGTGGAACAATATTAAAAAAGGTAAATGAATTTAAATAGTTGGGAACTTTGTTAACCTCAGACGGAAGATGTACAAAAGAGGTGAGATGCAGAATGGCTCAGGCAAAAACAGCTTTCCAAAAAATGAGGAAGATACTGTACAATCCATTTTTGACAATAGAAACAAAAAAAGAGTTCTTAAATGTTATGTAGAGCCAGTCTTAACATATGGATGCGAATCATGGACAATAGGACAACAGACAAGAAAATCACTTGAGTCTGTAGAAATGTGGTTTTACAGAAGAATGTTGAGAGTACCATGGACAGATAAGAATAGTAATGAAAACGTTCTGAAAGAGGTCAAAGCAAAACGAGAGCTAATTTACAATATTAGGAAGAAATAATCATCATTTTTTGGCCATGTAATGTGAAGAAAACAACTGGAATATATTGTAACAACTGGGAAAATTGAGGGACGAAGAGATAGAGGGAAGCAAAGAGAAAAAAATAACAGACAGCTTAAGAGAATGGCTTGGCAGAAGGTCAACAACAGAAATGATAAATAGCTGCCGAGATCGAAAGTTGTGGAGAGACATGATCACCTACGCCAGTAGGCCTGGTACTTGATGTTGATGATTCTGCATCTCACCTCTGTTGTACATCTACCATCTGAGGTTAACAAAGTTCCCAAATATATAAATTCATTTACCTGTTTTAATATTGTTCCACTTGTCTTTATTTTGCACTGAGGTGATGTCTTTTTCTTTGTGTCATTAAAAAAAAAAAAAAATTTTGGTGCTCATTTACCCCGCGCCGATAAAGGGAAAAAAAATCCACAATATTCATGAATTGACCTCTGTCCCTTTTTATCAGTAATGGAATAGATAACTTTACAGCCGCTACTGTTTTAAGTTGAGTTTATATCTATCTATCTATCTATCTATCTATCTATCTATCTATCTATCTATCTATCTATCTATCTATCTATCTATCTATCTATCTATCTATCTATCTATCTATCTATCTATCTATCTATCTATCTATCTATCTATCTATCTATCTATCTATCTATCTATCTATCTATCTATCTATCTATCTATCTATCTGTCTGTCTGTCTGTCTATCTGTCTATCTATCTATCTGTCTATCTATCTATCTATCTATCTATCTATCTATCTATCTATCTATCTATCTCTATCTATCTATCTATCTATCTATCTATCTATCTATCTATCTATCTATCTATCTATCTATCTGTCTGTCTATCTATCTGTCTATCTGTCTGTCTATCTATCTATCTATCTGTCTATCTATCTATCTATCTATCTATCTATCTATCTATCTATCTATCTATCTATCTATCTATCTATCTATCTATCTATCTATCTATCTATCTATCTATCTATCTATCTATCTATCTGTCTGTCTGTCTGTCTGTCTGTCTGTCTGTCTGTCTGTCTGTCTGTCTATCTATCTATCTATCTATCTATCTATCTATCTATCTATCTATCTATCTATCTATCTGTCTGTCTGTCTGTCTATCTGTCTATCTATCTATCTATCTATCTATCTATCTATCTATCTATCTATCTATCTATCTATCTATCTATCTATCTATCTATCTATCTATCTATCTATCTATCTATCTATCTATCTATCTATCTATCTATCTATCTATCTATCTATCTATCTATCTATCTATCTGTCTATCTATCTGTCTATCTATCTGTCTATCTATCTGTCTATCTATCTGTCTATCTATCTGTCTATCTATCTATCTATCTATCTATCTATCTATCTATCTATCTATCTATCTATCTATCTATCTATCTATCTATCTATCTATCTATCTATCTATCTATCTATCTATCTATCTATCTATCTATCTATCTATCTATCTATCTATCTATCTATCTATCTATCTATCTATCTATCTATCTATCTATCTGTCTGTCTATCTGTCTGTCTATCTATCTATCTATCTATCTATCTATCTATCTATCTATCTATCTATCTATCTATCTATCTATCTATCTATCTATCTATCTATCTATCTATCTATCTATCTATCTATCTATCTATCTATCTATCTATCTATCTATCTATCTATCTATCTATCTATCTATCTATCTATCTATCCATCCATCCGTCTGTCTGTCTGTCTGTCTGTCTGTCTGTCTGTCTGTCTGTCTGTCTGTCTATCTATCTATCTATCTATCTATCTATCTATCTATCTATCTATCTATCTATCTATCTATCTATCTATCTATCTATCTATCTATCTATCTATCTATCTATCTATCTATCTATCTATCTATATATCTATCTATCTATCTATCTATCTATCTATCTATCTATCTATCTATCTATCTATCTATCTATCTATCTATCTATCTATCTATCTATCTATCTATCTATCTATCTATCTATCTATCTATCTATCTGTCTATCTGTCTGTCTGTCTGTCTGTCTGTCTGTCTGTCTGTCTGTCTGTCTGTCTGTCTGTCTGTCTGTCTGTCTATCTATCTATCTATCTATCTATCTATCTGTCTGTTTGACTGTCCGTCCGGCCGTCCGTCCGTCTGTCTACCTACCTACCTACCTACCTACCTACCTACCTACCTACCTACCTACCTACCTACCTACCTACCTACCTACCTACATATCTACCTACCTACCTACCTACCTAACTACCTACCTACCTACCTAACTACCTACCTACCTACCTAACTACCTACCTACCTGTATCTCTGCCTGTCTGCTTGTCTGTCTGTCTGTCTGCCTGCCGTTTGTCTGTCTGTCTGTATTTGTGTAAAACGTCGGCCTGTAATCATGAAAGTCCCGTATCAAATATATAATTTAATTTTTCTCTCTCTCTCAGTGAATTTTTCTTCGCTTTACCCGTTCCTGATCTCTGGTCAGTGAGATCCGATATCTGACACTCTCGGATAAAAGCGAAAAACAAGAAGACTCATGTGCACTCTGACCACGTTAAAGAACTTCTGGCAGTTAAAAATAGAAAGCTTTGTCAAACAATATGGCCGCTTGACGATGCAAATAATTTTGACACACCAAAAAATATACCCAATTTTCCTCGGTCATTTTCTAGGTCGCGGCTGGTGCCACGGAGTTCGTGCATCTGTGCTGAGACAATCTTCAGTGCTTTCGCTTGAGTTATTGAGTTCTTTGTGGGTCATCGTCATTGCACTCGGAACATGTCCATAGGTGCTCAGATCCCCTCCTCAGCAATTCCCGCAGTGTCCAGCGACTGACGACTCCAGTTCTATGTTGGTTGATAAATCTTCTTACACGGCCACTAAGTTTCTCATTTCTGGCTGTGCCCATCTTAACTCCCATCTCTTTCATCCGAAGGAATGACGTGAACTCATGGTTGTCGAAGTCCTGTGCCCTTCCCACATCTCGGAGGGCATTGATGATGTCCGCCCGATCCATTGGTTGCCCGTCCTCAACGACAGCACAGCTAGCCAACCTGTCCGCTCTTTCATTTCCCCGTACTCCCGTATGTCCAGGGACATAGACAAAGGTGACCTTACGTATTTTGGATTTCTGCAACGACTCTACCCATTGCATGCGTACAAAGCCCGCCTCCACTTTTTTTATCATGCTCATCGAATCACTCAGTATACATGCGTGGGTGTAGTCTTGTGACTCTAACCAGATGAATGCCTTGGTCACTGCCATCACCTCCATCGTCATGCTACTCGTGGTCATAACGTATGCACTACTGTTTTCCTTGACTTTTCTGCCTGCCGAGCGTGCTGTAAATGCCCATGCACTTCTTTGGTGTCGTCTTACAGATCCGTCTGTATAGATGACTGCATCTTTCTCATCGGTGTTATCGCAGATGAGACAGTTGACCTCCGCATTGACCACGACCGGGTTCTGCTCCCTACTTTTCCTGTCGAGTGCGACAATACACCAGAATATCCCCTTGAATGGCGTAGGCACTGGTATCCACTCCTCGCCAACGTTGATATTGGGAAGCCTACAGAACTCTCTTACGAGTGTCGACGATGATGCACGTTGTTGGGAGGGGGGGGGGGCGGTGTAGAGAGGATTTGAAGAGCATTATGGTGTTGCGCTTTGATGAATGCAATTAACTTGTCGGGTAAACTTCAAATAAAATGAAATGAATTCAAGAGTGATATAGAGATAAGAGAAATGGTCATGCAACCAACGATCCCATCTACAATGGAATGAATTCAAGATAAATATAGAGATAACAGAAACGGCAATTCAACCAACGATGTCACCTATAACTGAATTAATTCAACTAACATAGAGATAAGAGAAATGGTCATGCAACCAACGATCTCATCTACAATGGAATGAATTCATGACTGATATAGAGATAAGAGAAATGGTCATGCAACCAACGATCTCATCTACAATTGAATGAATTTGAGACTAATATAGAGATAAGAGAAATGGTCATGCAACCAACAATCTCATCTACAATTGAATGAATTTGAGACTAATATAGAGATAAGAGAAAGGTAAAGGTAAAGTACGAGACTTGAACCGGCGTCTTAGCACGCGAGTTTCCACCCATATGTGCTCGGCCGCCTATCCAGAAATGTTCGGAGATTTCTAGATAGTGTCGCTTCAAGCATCGAAACTTAGATGCGAGGCGATATTCCTCACCTTCCCAGGGTAATACCCTGGTACCCATTTCTGCCAACAGCTGGGTCGACCGTGGGGGTATTTTTTTTTTCCAACCACGAGTACAACTCACACTGCTCCCAGCGGGAATCGAACACGGGTTGTCCGAGCGTCGGTAGTCTAGTCGGGTGGTTTTCCCAACTAGGCTACCGAAGCTCCCGAGAGATAAGATAAATGGCCATGCAACCAACGATCTCATCTACAATGAAATGAATTCAAGACTAATATAGAGATAAGAGAAATGGCCATGCAACCAACGATCTCATCTACAATGAAATGAATTCAAGACTAATATAGAGATAAGAGAAATGGCCATGCAACCAACGATCTCATCTACAATGGAATGAATTCAAGACTAATATAGAGATAAGAGAAATGGCCATGCAACCAACGATCTCATCTACAATGGAATGAATTCAAGACTAATATAGAGATAAGAGAAATGGCCATGCAACCAACGATCTCATCTACAATGAAATGAATTCAAGACTAATATAGAGATAAGAGAAATGGCCATGCAACCAACGATCTCATCTACAATGGAATGAATTCAAAAATAATATAGAGATAAGAGAAATGGTCATGCAACCAACGATCAACAAAGCTTTTCAAATCATCGAACAGTTATCACCACTATTGTCCAACAAGAAAATAACTCTGGAGGCAAAACGAGCAGTCTACAATACAATCTTCATCCCAACGTTGTGCTACCAATGCCAGACCTGGACCCTAGATACAAGAACAATAAGAAAATAACCTCTACAGAGATGACATGTGTTAGACGAATGACAGGAAACAGTCTGAGAGATAAGATCAGAAATGAAGAACTGAGAAAAAAGCTAGGAATAGCCCCCGCCATAGAATATATAAAGAAACAACAGATCAAATGGTTTGGCCACGTGATAAGGCAGAAAGAATAAAACGCAACACAAGGAGCCTTCAATAAACATTGTGAGAACACCAGACCCAAGGGTCGACCACGAAAAAGATGGGTCGATGGAATATTAGAAGTACTAGGAAACATAACAGCAGCAGAGGCGAACAGAAGAGCAAAAGACCGCGAATTATATCTCCCCTCGACGCTGAAAGGAAGATGAGGGAAGAAAGTAGAAGAAGAGGAACGATCTCATCTACAATGGAATGAATTTGAGATTAATATAGAGATAAGAGAAATGGTCATGCAACCAACGATCTCATCTACAATTAGGAAGAAAGTGTGGACATATGTCGGATATATGTTGGCAAGAGACAATAAGAGAATTTCAAAGCATTTTTGTCTATGGGAAACAAGAGAAGCAAAGCTGGGAGGCAGAGACTCAATTTTAATATCGAACATCTCGTCCAGAGATAACACGCCACGAGATCTAAGCGATGTCTCGCTACGCTTGTAGGATCACGATAATGTTTAGGATACTAAACTAAACTAAACTAAACTAAACTAAACTAAACTAAACTAGACTAGACTAGACTAGACTAGACTAGACTAGACTAAACTAAACTAAACTAAACTAGACTAAACTAAACTAAACTAGACTAAACTAAACTAAACTAAACTAAAACTAAACTAACACTAAACTAAACTAAACTAAACTAAACTAAACTACACAATTATTTCATCACGTCTGATATCAATATAGCACAAGCGCAGACATCTTCCTATCTGAAATCATCATACATCATCATCATTGAGTGCCGTCTCCGCATTGAAACATGGCTACCATGAAACGCCATTCCGCCTTTCCCTGCTTTGATAGTACATGTTTCTATCTTCTTTTCGGTTTCTTTGTCTAATGTCCATGTTTCTGCACCATACGTGAAGGCTGAGAAGATATAATATGTTGCTATCTTTAGTTTTAGCCCTGGAGTTATTTGTTTTGATGTTTGTATATTTTTCATGGCATTAAAATTACTTTTAGCTATTCCTAGTCTTTTATTTATTTCAGTTTTACATTCAATTCAGTCACACAGTAAGACTTAATTTCAAACTGCTGAACACAACAATACAACTAAAATAGCATCGACAAACAAACGTCTGTATCATCATCATGTGCTATACCGGTTGGCGTAGGTGATCATGTCCCTCCACAATCTTCTATCTACAGTGCATCGTATCAGTTCTGTTGTTGACTGTTTTCCATGCCATGACACCAAGCTATCCAGTATTTTCTCTATTTGTCGTCCGCGATCTCTCTTTCCTTTTATTTTGCCAGTTGTAACCAAGTATTCCAACTTTCCTCTTCTCATGATGTGCCCGAAAAATGTTGATTGTTTCTTTCTGATGTTTTTTATGACTTCCCTTTTTGTGTTGGCCTCTTTGAGAACTTCCTCATTGGTCTTTTTAGCTGTCCAGGAAACTTTCAACATTCTTCTGAGAAATCCCATCTCTGTGGCCTCTAATCGTCTTTTCATTTGTTTGTGTGCTGATAGTGAACGTTTGTATAGTCTTTCATACAGGGAAAGTTAAAGGTAAAGATAAAGTAAAGGTAAAGGCATGAGTGGTGAAAGACATCGTCCACGATAGCTAATTATTTAATTAGCTGAGTGGCAGCTTTCGGCTTCTTGTAGCAAGGCGCAGTGCCAAGGAGTACGGGTTCGATCCTGCTTCAGACCCTATGTTGTTATTTTTTCTTTCTTTTGTTGTTTATTTAACCAATTCTGACCTATGGAAGCGAATCATGAACAGTAGACAAACAAATGAAAAGACGATTAGAGGCCACAGAGATGGGATTTCTCAAAAGAATGTTGAAAGTTTCCTGGACAGCTAAAAAGACCAATGAGGAAGTTCTCAAAGAGGCCAACACAAAAAGAGCGAGCTCTTAAAAAACACCAGAAAGAAACAATCACCATTTTTCGGGCACGTCATGAGAAGAGGAAAGTTGGAATACTTGGTTACAACTGGCAAAATAAAAGGAAAGAAAGATCGAGGACGACAAAGATAGAACATACTGGATAGCTTGGTGTCATGGCATGGAAAACAGTCAACAACAGAACTGATACGATGCACTGTAGATAGAAGATTGTGGAATGACATGATCGCCTACGCCAATCGGTATGGCACAAGATGATGATGATGTTTAATTGTCATTTTTTTTTGAGTTCTGTAAAACATACCTCTTCCTCCTATGATTCGCTGAAGGCACGAGACTTGCATCGGCGTCTTAGCGCGCCTTTACCATATGTGCTCGGCCGCCTATTCAGAAGCGTTCGAAGACTCCCGTCTAGTGTCGCCTCAAGCATCGTAACTCACAAACGAGGCGGCATCCCTCACCTTCTCTGAGTATTAACCCTAGTACCCATTTTTACCAGCGGCTGGGTCGGCCGCAGGAGTATCTTTTTTTTTTTTTGTCCAACCACAAGTACAATTCACAAACTGCTTTCGAACACGGGATGTCCGAATGTCAGTAGCCGGGTTGTTTTCCCAACTAGGTCATCAAGTCCCCCTGAATGTGAACCGCAACTAGTGTCGGTTATCTACCCGTCGTGTGTTTATCCCCATTTCCGGTAGTTGTTGACTTCTCACGAGATAGCAACTGTGGACGTTTTTTGGCCTCTGGAACTCATTAACTCGTCTCCTAGCACGACTTTGGTGGTTTGGGGGGGGGGGGGGTGATGTTCGTAGGAAATAGTGGGGGATATCTCATTTAGTGACGTAGTAGTCGTCATCAAGAGCCGTGCTTGAAAACTCTGCCGATCTGGTGGCTTCGCAACATCATCATCATGTGTCATACCGGTTGGCGTAGGTGATCATGTCCTACCACAATCTTCTATCTACAGTGCATCGTATCAGTTCTGTTGTTGACTGTTTTCCATGCCATGACACCAAGCTATCCAGTATTTTCTCTCTTTGTCGTCCGCGATCTTTCTTTCCTTTCATTTTGCCAGTTGTAACCAAGTATTCCAACTTTCCTCTTCTCATGATGTGCCCGAAAATTGTTGATGGTTTATTTCTGATGTTTTTAAGAGCTCCCTTTTTGTTAGCTGTAAATATTAAGTTGTGTTTTATCATGGTTAGTCCAGACAATGTAACAAGGGCTTCGCAACAACAACAATAATACGAACAACAGTAACAACAAAAATAACAACAATAACAAACGCAAAAACAATAAGAGCAACGTAATAATAACAACAACAACAGAAGCATCAACTATAATAACAACAACATAATAATAAAAACAATAATAGCTATTGATACTATTACTACTACTACTACAACTACTACAAATAGTACAACTAGTACTACTACTACTACAACTACTACAAATAGTACAACTAGTACTACTACTACTTCAACTACTACGAATAGTACAACTAGTACTAATACTACTACAACTACTATTACTACTATTACTACTACTACTACAACTACAACTACTACAACTAGTACAACTACTATTACTACAACTACTACAACTAGTACAACTACTACTACTACTACTACAACTACAACTACTACAACAACTACAACTAGTACAAAAACTACTACTACTATTACTACAACTACTACTACTACTACAACTAGTACAACTACTACTACTACTATTACTACAACTACTACTACTACTACAACTAGTACAACTACTACTACTACTATTACTACAACAACTACTACTACTACAACTAGTACAACTACTACTACTACTATTACTACAACTACTACAACTACTACAACTAGTACAACTACTACTACTACTATTACTACAACTACTACTACTACTACTATTACTACAACAACTACTACTACTACTATTACTACAACAACTACTACTACTACTATAACTACAACAACTACTACTACTACTATTACTACAACAACTACTACTACTATTACTACAACAACTACTACTACTACTATTACTACAACTACTACGACTAGTACAACAACTACTACTACTACTACTACTACAACTACAACTACTACAACAACTACTACTACTATTACTACAACTACTACAACTACTACAACTACTACTACAACAACTACTACTACTATTACTACTATTACTACAACTACTACAACTACTACAACTACTACTACTACTACTACTACAACTACTACAACTACAACTACAACAACAACTACTACTACTACTACTACTACTACTACTACAACTACTACAACTACAACTACACAACTACTACTACTACTACTACTACTACTACTACAACTACTACAACTACAACTACAACAACAACTACTACTACTACTACTACTACTACTACTACTACAACTACTACAACTACAACTACAACTACAACAACAACTACTACTACTACTACTACTTCTACTTTCACAATTTCTTCTTTACTTTTTCCGTTATCGTCTTCCGTTACTTCCTCTTATTCTTTCTTTTTTTTAACCTTTTTCATATTTTTGTTCTACTTCAACTATTTCTTCCTTTCCCCACTCATCATCATCGAGTGCCGTCTCCGCATCGAAGGTTGGCTCCCATGGATCGCCATTCCACTCTGTCTCTTGCTTTGATGGTGCAGGTTGTCATAGGATGACTTGTCCATCTTTTGATGCCACTCCTCCTTGGTAGTCATGGTCTGCCTCTTGTACCTTGTATTTTCCCTTCCAATATTATCTTTAGTAGGCTGCTGTGTCTTTTACATAAACCCTCGGTGGCTGAGTGGCTAGTGTGCTCGCTTCCTGACCAGAAGGGGTTCGAGTTCTATCCTCAGCAGTGGCGGATTTTTTTTTCCGGACTGACAAGGCTCTGGGGTTCAACAAGGCTCTAAAAATGGGTACCAGAGACTTTTCTGGGAAGTAAGGCGTGGAGGAAACCTTTACTTTTTATGTCTTTTACCATGCCCCAAATATTTCATTTGTCTTGTTTGAATTGTATTTAGTAGTTCTCTTTTAATTTTTAGTCGTTTTAAGTCTTCATCTTTGGTTTTCGTTTCTTTTCAACCATATCTACATATTCTTCTATAAATCCACAGTCCAAGCGGTTTCAGCTACTTATTCTGTTTCTTCATCTTGTCTCTTCCCCTCCACATGATCTAAGGCCAGCTGATGATATTTTCCCTGTGACAAAGTCCCTAAATAGAGTTGGGACAAGCGGGTAGGATGTGTCTTCTTTTTTTTTTTTTTTAACTCTTCGTTCTTGGAAAATGAGGCGATAAAAACATAAATACGTAAACATATTATGAGGTAGGTAAAGAGGGAGGAACAGAAAATGATAACAAAATAAGGACATCAAAAGCAAGAGGAGCATTTGTTGCACTGGGAAACATATAAAAGTTCTAAGAAATTAGGTTAATTACCAAAAAAAAAAATTGTCAACGCCAATGTAAAGTCAGTCCTATTATATGGCTGTGAAACATGGAGAACAATAAAATTGACAATCGTGAAGATACAGACTTTCATTAATGGATGCTTACGTAGATCTTAAAAGAATGGCAAGAAACAGAACGACTGGGAAAGTATTTGTTGAAGACCTATGCTCCACAGGGAGCTGAAAGTGTTTGTTGAAGACCTATGCTCCACAGGGAGCTGAAAGTGTTTGTTGAAGACCTATGCTCCACAGGGAGCTGAAAGTGTTTGTTGAAGACCTATGCTCCACAGGGAGCTGAAAGTGTTTGTTGAAGACCTATGCTCCACGGGGAGCTGAAAGTGTTTGTTGAAGACCTATGCTCCACGGGAGCTGAAAGTGTTTGTTGCAGACCTATGCTCCACGGGGAGCTGAAAGTGTTTGTTGAAGACCTATGCTCCACAGGGAGCTGAAAGTGTTTGTTGCAGACCTATGCTCCACAGGGAGCTGAAAAGTAGAAGAAGACGAAGAAGAAACATATTGTGCTTTAGACTTACATTTTACATGGGTTTAGTGTCACTGCAGGGGGTACCTGCTAGAGCCTCATTCCAACAGAGTTGTTGTCCTGGTCTCTTATATTGTTCTTTTGAACATGTTGCGTTTTTTTGGGGAAAAAAGGGGTGCGCAGCTCATGACGAACACTTCCGGGATGCAGCAATAGTCGTCGCCTGTGACCAGGTCTCCATGCTCCATCGGCGAATCCGCGGGGGGCATCGTAGTCGATTAGTTTATCCCAAGAAACGCTGTCCCGACAAATAAAGTCAGGTCTCCACTCCGGTGATGCACACGATCCAGCCGCAGTCAGGCTGGAGTCGAGTTTACAGTCGATTTAACACATTTTGTTGTTAACAACTGAATATTGTGTCGCCCCAACACTCAGATTTGCTCATCTTTTGTTACAAGCATTAATTAATAAAGTGGGCTACCAATATCAACGCTAGCGACGAATGGATACTCGTGTCTACGTCATTCAGAGGAACATTCTTGTGTATTGTCACACTCGACAGGACATGCAGGGAACAGGACTCATCTGTGGTCAATGTGGAGGTCAACAGTCTCGTCTGGGATAACACCGATGAGAAAGATGCAGTCATCTATACAGACGGATCTGTAATACGACATCAAATGAGTGCCTGGGCATTTACAGCACGCTCGGCAGGCAGAATAGTCAAGGAAGACAGTGGTGCATACGTCATGAATACGAGTAGCATGACGATGGAGGTGATGGCAGTGACCAAGGCATTCAAATGGTTAGAGTCACAAGACTACACCCACACATGTATACTGAGTGATTCGATGAGCATGATTGAAAAAGTGCAGGCGGGATCTGTACGCATGCAATGGGTAGAGTCGTTGCAGAGGTAAAAAAAAATACGTACGTTCACCTTTATCTACGTCCAGGACATGCGGGAGTACGGGGAAATGAAAGAGCGGACAGGTTGGCTAGCTGTGCTGTCATTGAAGACGGTCAACCAATGGATTGTGTGGACATCACCAATGCCCTCCGAGATGTGGGAAGGGCACAGAACTTCGACAACCATGAGTCCACGTCACTCCTTCGGGTGAAAGAGATGGGAGTTGAGATGGGCACAGCCAGAAACGAGAAACTTAGTGGCCGTGTAAGAAGACTTATCAACCAACACAGAACTGGAGTCGTCAGTCGCTGGACACTTCGGGACTTGCTGAGGAGGGGATCTGAGCACCTATTAACAGGTTCGGAGTGCAATGATGGTGTCACAAACTGAAACCACTTTTATAAAATACCAAATTTTAGAATGAGAGGAATGCAATGGTTATGGTTATGGAAGGCCCCGTTATCACTTCAAACGAATTAAAATCCATAATTTCTCAACCGCCTGTGCCAGTGGAATCATCCGAATTAAAACTCATCTCACTGAAGGATCCAAACATAGATAGGCAGCTGCAAACCCCATCATAGCACACGCCAAAAAACACAAGGCCAAGCAGCACCGAATTTGAACGCATCTTAACTGTACTTCGTCACACGATATCGTCATTCATTGTAGGCAATCGAATTATTGAAACATGATCCGGATGAAAAAGACATCTCACTGTGTGCACAAGAATGTATTAGGCTCAAGACAGTTTTAACTACCAATTCTGTACAATTTCCGAAGGTTTGAACTAAAATGCTACTTTTATGTGAAAGCAAGCAGCCTTGTTTGTGGAGCCGCGATAGCTCAGTGGTTAGTGAACTGGACTACAAAGGACAAGGGGTAGGGTTCGATCCCAACCAACGGCTTCCGCGTTCACCCAGCCTTAAATGGGTACCGGATTTTTTTCTGGGAAAGTAAAGCAGCACGGGCGTAATACCGACCACATTACCCCAAAAATCATGTGTTGAAGGTCTGTAAAATTTATGGTCACTAACACCATATTCCCTATACACCACTTGGCGTGACGGGGGTACTTTACTTTTTTTTTTTTTTTAAGCAGTCTTGTTTACGACAATTGCAGTCATGTCATTAGTGCAATTTAACTGCCAGCATTTAACTAGTCTCCTACTATCGCAGATCCTGCTCGATTTGATGTTTTCGCCAAGTTAGTTGTCACCTTATCTCGTTGCCCGCTCCATAGTTACTCAGTGACGTCTGACGCTATTTCCAGTGCAAAACGCAGGGCACCGAAACGCCAAGCAAGACAAGTGAGTTTATAGCAGGGGCGTATACAGCTATGGATAGGGCCCTGGGCTGAAATGAAACTTAGAGGCCCCGTTTAAATAACTGACACTATAATAAGTTAAAAAAATTGTAGCTCCAAAAGTAAAAATTCCAAAAAATGTTTCAGGCACCCTTTGATTGTAAAGCGCCCCCTCCTCGCTTCCTCCTTTCTCCTCCCTTCAGATTGAGGGCCCTACGCCAGAGGGTGGCAATCAACGGCCGGCGGGCCAGACCCGGCCCGCCAGGCTAATAAGACCGGCCCTGGTGCTTGATGTGGAACTGACGACACACTCCATCACTTCATATTTGTACATTCAAGTTGCTGGTGAATGTAAATTACGTCATTTATCAAATGGCTTCATTAGATGATGGCATCTGTCCTTCGACGTCTTTATAGATTTCAGGTCTGGCCCTCGGCGTCTTTATTGCTTTCAGATATGTCATTCGGCGTCTTCATAGTTTTCAGATCTGTTCTTTGGCGTCTTCATAGTTTTCAAATATAGCCCTCGGCGTCATCATAGTTTTCAGATCTGACCTTCGGCATCATAATAGTTTTCAGATCTGACCCTCGGAGTCATAATAGTTTTCAGATCTGACCCTCGGAGTCATAGTAGTTTTCAGATCTGACCCTCGGAGTCATAATAGTTTTCAGATCTGACCCTCTAAGTCATAATAGTTTTCAGATCTGACCCTCGGAGTCAAAATAGTTTTCAGATCTGATCCTCGGAGTCATAATAGTTTTCAGATCTTACCCTCGGCGTCTTCATAGTTTTCAAATATAACCCTCGGCGCCATCATAGTTTTCAGATCTGACCCTCGGCGTCATAATAGTTTTCAGATCTAACCCTCAGCGTCATAATAGTTTTCAGATCTGACCCTCAGCGTCATAATAGTTTTCAGATCTGACCCTCAGCGTCATAATAGTTTTCAGATCTGACCCTTAGCGTCATAATAGTTTTCAGATCTAACCCTCAGCGTCATAATAGTTTTCAGATCTGACCCTCGGAGTCATAATAGTTTCCAGATCTGACCCTCGGCGTCTTCATAGTTTTCAGATCTGACCCTCGGCGTCTTCATAGTTTTCAAATATAGCCCTCGGCGTCATCAAGTTTTCAGATCTGACCCTCGGGTCATCAAGTTTTCAGATCTGACCCTCGGGTCATCATACTTTTCAGATGTGACCCTCGTCGTCTTCATAGTTTTAAATATAATCCTCGGCGTCATCATAGTATTAAGATATAACCCTCGGCGTCATCATAGTTTTCAGATCTGACCCTCGGCGTCATCATAGTTTTCAGATCTGACCCTCGGCGTCATCATAGTTTTCAAATATAGCCCTCGGCGTCATCATAGTTTTCAGATCTGCCCCTCGGCGTCATCATAGTTTTCAGATCTGACCCTCGGCGCCATCATAGTTTTCAGATCTGATCCTCGGCGTCATCATAGTTTTCAGATCTTACCTTCGGCGCCATCATATTTTTCAAATATAGCCCTCGGCGCCATCATAGTTTTCAGATCTGACCCTCGGCGCCATCATAGTTTTCAGATCTGACACTCAGCGTCCTCATAGTTTTCAGATCTGACCCTCGGCGTCATCATAGTTTTCAGATCTGACCCTCGGCGCCATCATAGTTTTCAGATCTAACCCTCGGCGTCATCATAGTTTTCAGATCTAACCCTCGGCGTCATCATAGTTTTCAGATCTAACCCTCGGCGTCTTCATAGTTTTCAGATCTAACCCTCGGCGTCATAATAGTTTTCAGATCTGACCCTCGGCGTCATCGTAGTTTTCAATTCTGGTCCTCGACGTCATCATAGTTTCCAAATCTGGCCCTCGGAGTCTTCATAGGTTTCAGATCTGGCTCTCAGAAAACTAAAGGTTGTCCACCCCTAGTCTAATATTTAGTCAAGACCTAATCTAGCCCTGGTTTCCATCACGTACTCTTGGTCAACCTACTCTATGACACATTCTAATCGTATCAGTGTCAAATATTTTATGTCTTAAAGTCGTCTTAAAACCGGTGTTGTCCTGACATTTCCTCCGTTTTTTTCCCCCTGCATTAACATTTGGGATAGCATGACTTGTTTGAAAGACCGACACGTTAGCTAAACCTCCCCTCCCACAATTTCCTGCGTACAGGTTTACCACAACCACTTTATAATATTTCACGCTGAGGCTGCAGAACTAATTTTCTCGCGCCCGATATATCTGAGCCTTCTCTTGTCACAAACCGTTTCCTGTTAGAAGTTTGTCCTCATTCATACATTATTTATGTTCTCAATTATTTCCTGGAAAAATAAAACCAGAAATAAATCGCACCCACTGTAATGTTGTTTTCCTAGAAAATTCCACTCTTTTAGCATATCTTCAAATCTGTTAACGTTATTCTGACATCACTTCCTGTTTTTCTTTTTTTAACCTAAAAATGACAACATTAGTTGTCATGGTTGCACGTAAGTTGCACGTATGGTCTAGATAAGAAGAACAGCACATTTTCTATTAACTTTAGAAGTGCAGATACTGTCTATAAGTGTAAATATCATCCTAACACGGTTATTCAAACGTTCATCTGAAAGAATATTCTTCTTCGTGCACTTTAAGGTTTTGCAGATTTGCTCACAATGTCGATTAGAAGCGTTTCTTTCAGTTCCTTATTTGTCGTTGAGGTGTGAATGGAAATCGCGCGTGAATGGTGAATTATTATTTTTAACTGCATCGAACGCTGATGAGAAATGCGAAAACTCAATTGTACGAAAAAAGAAATTTACGTTTTGCAGAAATTCATCATCATCATCGAGTGCCATCTCCGTAACGAAGGTTGGCTACCATGGAGCGCCATTCTGCTCTGTCTCTTGCTTTGATGGTGCAGGTTGTCATAAGTTGACTTGTCCATCTCTTGATGTTACTCGTCCATGTTAGTCTTGGTCTGCATCTGCCTCTTTTAACTTGAATTTTCCCCTCTAGGATTACTTTTAGAAGGCTGTTGTGTCTTATAACATGGCTCAAAAATCTCATTTGTCTTGTTTGAATTGTGTTTAGTAGTTCTCTTTTCATTTTTAGTTGTTTTAAAACTTTATCGTTTGTTTTCTTTTCCTTCCTTCCAATTCTACCTATTCTTCTATATATCCACATTTCAAAGGCTTCAATTCTCTGTTCTGTTTTCTTGTCTAATGTCCATGTTTCTGCACCATATAGGAATATTGAGAAGACATAACATTTTGCTATTCTTAGTTTTAACCCTGGTGTTTTTTGTTTTGATGTATCACATCTAGTGACTCGGGCAGATGGTGCTCGTAAACCTGGGAGGGCCGACCATCTAAGGGCAGAATCACCCTACAAAAAAGACAATCTGCTGCCTTACAGGAAGATTGGGGGCAACCAAAGTTTAAGAAAAGCAAACCTTAATAAAATGCTGGCTGAAATCGGATGCACTGGGAAACTGGCGCAGAACACAGTGCAACGTTTTAACAGGTACTCAATCAGAGTGGATCTAACGGACTCTAATTATGATGTTCTGTCTGTGGGGTCGATCAATTCACTTAAACAGACAGCTGTCTTCAAGTGAGAGTCTGGAATCCTACTCTGATTGAGTCTTGATCGCAGAGAGAGAGAGAGAGAGAGAGAGAGAGAGAGAGAGAGAGGGAGAGAGAGAGATAGAGAGAGAGAGGGAGAGAGTATGTTCTTCATAACATTAAAATTACATTTTGCCATTTTGCAGAAATTGCTCTCCTATAATTCCTAATAGCGTATGGTTTATTCATAAGTTATACTTGTAACTTTCTGGAAGATCTCGCCATAAGTTATACTTGTATCTATCTGTAAGATCTCGTCATAAGTTATACTTGTATCTATCTGTAAGATCTCGTCATAAGTTATACTTGTATCTATCTGGAAGATCTCGCCATAAGTTATACTTGTATCTATCTGTAAGATCTCGTCATAAGTTATACTTGTATCTATCTGGAAGATCTCGTCATAAGTTATACTTGTATCTATCTGTAAGATCTTGCCATAAGTTATACTTGTATCTATCTGTAAGATCTCGCCATAAGTTATACTTGTATCTATCTGGAAGATCTCGCCATAAGTTATACTTGTATCTATCTGTAACATCTCGCCATAAGTTATACTTGTATCTATCTGTAAGATCTCGTCATAAGTTATACTTGTATCTATCTGTAAGATCTCGTCATAAGTTATACTTGTATCTATCTGTAAGATCTCGTCATAAGTTATACTTGTATCTATCTGGAAGATCTCGTCATAAGTTATACTTGTAACTTTCTGGAAGATCTTGTCATAAGTTATACTTGTATCTATCTGTAAGATCTCGCCATAAGTTATACTTGTATCTATCTGTAAGATCTCGTCATAAGTTATACTTGTATCTATCTGTAAGATCTCGCCATAAGTTATACTTGTATCTATCTGTAACATCTCGTCATAAGTTATACTTGTATCTATCTGTAAGATCTCGTCATAAGTTATACTTGTATCTATCTGTAAGATCTCGTCATAAGTTATACTTGTATCTATCTGTAAGATCTCGTCATAAGTTATACTTGTATCTATCTGTAAGATCTCGCCATAAGTTATACTTGTATCTATCTGTAAGATCTCGTCATAAGTTATACTTGTATCTATCTGTAAGATCTCGCCATAAGTTATACTTGTATCTATCTGTAACATCTCGTCATAAGTTATACTTGTATCTATCTGTAAGATCTCGCCATAAGTTATACTTGTATCTATCTGTAACATCTCGTCATAAGTTATACTTGTATCTATCTGTAAGATCTCGCCATAAGTTATACTTGTATCTATCTGTAACATCTCGCCATAAGTTATACTTGTATCTATCTGTAAGATCTCGCCATAAGTTATACTTGTATCTATCTGTAACATCTCGTCATAAGTTATACTTGTATCTATCAGGAAGATCTTGCCAAAAGTTATACTTGTATCTATCAGGAAGATCTCGCCATAAGTTATACTTGTATCTATCTGTAAGATCTCGTCATAAGTTATACTTGTATCTATCTGTAAGATCTCGCCATAAGTTATACTTGTATCTATCTGTAAGATCTCGTCATAAGTTATACTTGTATCTATCTGTAAGATCTCGTCATAAGTTATACTTGTATCTATCTGGAAGATGTCGCCATAAGTTATACTTGTATCTATCTGTAAGATCTCGTCATAAGTTTATACTTGTATCTATCTGGAAGATCTCGCCATAAGTTATACTTGTATCTATCTGTAAGATCTCGCCATAAGTTATACTTGTATCTATCTGTAAGATCTCGTTATAAGTTATACTTGTATCTATCTGTAAGATCTCGTTATAAGTTATACTTGTATCTATCTGGAAGATCTCGCCATAAGTTATACTTGTATCTATCTGTAAGATCTCGTCATAAGTTATACTTGTATCTATCAGGAAGATCTCGCCATAAGTTATACTTGTATCTATCAGGAAGATCTTGCCAAATGTTATACTTGTAACTAGCAGGAAGATCTTGCCAAATGTTATACTTGTAACTAGCAGGAAGATCTCGTCATAAGTTATACTTGTATCTATCTGTAAGATCTCGCCATAAGTTATACTTGTATCTATCAGGAAGATCTTGCCAAATGTTATACTTGTATCTATCAGGAAGATCTTGCCAAATGTTATACTTGTATCTATCTGTAAGATCTCGCCATAAGTTATACTTGTATCTATCTGTAAGATCTCGCCATAAGTTATACTTGTATCTATATGTGAGATCTCGCCATAAGTTATACTTGTATCTATCTGTGAGATCTCGCCATAAGTTATACTTGTATCTATCTGTGAGATCTCGCCATAAGTTATACTTGTATCTATTGCTAACAAATCGTTTAGTCTATTCTTTTAATAGACAAAATATTGACATAGCATGACCTCAACTCCCACCTTAATCCACCAGACCTTGTGTGGGCCAAAGGGCAAAGGGCAAAGGGCAAAGGGCAAAGGACAGGTGTCAGCACAGAGCACCAAGTTTAAACTTGAGATGTTAAAAACCTGGTACGTGATGTCCTTTTACAAATATCCCTTCTCTAGGATACACCTTCTAATCATCAAACACTGTGACATGTGACTTCACATTTTTGAGTGATGTGGTCGGTATCACACCAGGTCGCCTTTACTCAGCCCCCCCCCCCCCCTAAAAAAAAATAATAAAATATAAAATATCTGGAACTAAATTTTATAGGCTGTGTGAACCTAAGAGCCTTGTCGGTCTGAATAAAATATCCGCCACTGCTGGGGATCGAACCCGTGTCTTTTGATCAGAAAATGAGCACACTAACCACTCAGCCACCGAGACCCCATTCTTAAATGAAAAATCTTAATTGAGTAAGTAAAAAAGTAAAGAGCCCCGTCACGCCAGGTGGCGTATAGTGAATATGGAGTTAGCGACCATAAATTTTACAGACCTTCAGCACATGATTTTTGGGGTAATGTGGTCGGTATTACGCCCGTTCCGCTTTACTTTCCCAGAAAAATATCCGGTACCATTTTAAGCCTGGGTGAACCCGGAAGCCTTCGTTCTGGATCGATCCCTACCTCTTGTCTTTTGCAGTCCAGTTCACTAACCACTGAGTTATCGCGGCTTTAAATGAGTTAAAAAAAAAAAAAAGTAAAGTACCCCCATCACGCCAAGTGGCGTATAGGGAATATGGTGTTAGTGACCCTATATTTTACAGACCTTCAGTACATGATTTGTGGGGTAATGTGGTCGGTATTACGCCCCTGCTGCTTTACTTTCCAGAAAAAAAATCCGGTACCTATTAAAGGCTGGGTGAACCCGGAAGCCGTCGGTTGGGATCGAACCCTACCCCTTGTCCTTTGTAGTGCAGTTCACAAACTAAAAAAAATATCAGTGATAAAACAAGTATGATTAATAATTTCTTTATTTTCTGTTCACAGATTAGACAAAATATAATGAAACACAAAGGAGTGTATGCCCTTTCTTTGCTGACTGCAGTTCTAGCAATACATTTTCAATATGCTCTAAGTAAACCAAAAGAAATTGGACAAAACGAACTCTTTAGAGAAGCAGCACAGAGTATAGACAAAGTCGTTGCGTTAATCGCTAACGTCAGCGTTGATGGTGTTCTACAGAAGAATGGAGTAGTGCTCCCTGTAGATGAATTAGTCAAGGAAAAGCTGGAAAACGTGTCAAAAGATGCTCAAAAATTACGAGAAAAGATGTCTAGTTTCAGTAATGCTTCTCATGGTAACCATAGCTACGAGGATTTTAAAAACTATCTCATTGGAATCCAAGTAAGTTTATAAAGATTAGAAACAAATTTTGTTGCATTGTTCATTCATTCATTAGTGTTTTCTAATCAAACACAGCACAGAGAGGTAGAGAAGATTCATCGCCAGTTGAGATATTATAATGTTAGTTCTTGTAGTTCTTGTAGTTCTTGTTTCTTTTTTGAAATCATTGGCATGTTCTCTTTTGCTGTTCAGACAACAGCCAACTATAGATTTACTTAGGCCTGCGGGCAGAAAAATAAATTCTCCAACTAGCTTGACGTTTACAGCTGTAGGAGCTTTAGTCGGTTGACGTCACTCTACCATAAATTGGCCCTGCTCGAAAAGATGAGAAAATGTGGATGGTTGGAGTTTTTCCGGGAATTTACTCGCAGCCCGCCTTAGGGAGTCTCGAGTTGGCTGTGTTCAGGGTGTGTCAAGGTTGTGTCAAGGGTGTGTCAAGGCTGTGTCCAGGGTGTGTCAAGGTTGTGTCAAGGGTGTGTCAAGGCTGTGTCAAGGCTGTGTCAAGGGTGTGTCGAGGTTGTGTCAAGGGTGTGTCAAGGCTGTGTCAAGGCTGTGTCAAGGGTGTGTCAAGGTTGTGTCAAGGCTGTGTCAAGGGTGTGTCAAGGGTGTGTCAAGGGTGTGTCAAGGCTGTGTCAAGGCTGTGTTCAGGGTCAAGGTGTGTCAAGGGTGTGTCAAGGCTGTGTCAAGGGTGTGTCAAGGGTGTGTCAAGGCTGCGTCAAGGGTGTGTCGAGGTTGTGTCAAGGGTGTGTCAAGGCTGTGTCATGGGTGTGTCAAGGCTGTGTCAAGGTTGTGTCAAGGCTGTGCCCAGGGTGTGTCAAGGCTGTGTCCAGGGTGGTCAAGGTGTGTCAAGGTTGTGTCAAGGCTGTGTCAAGGCTGTGTCCAGGGTGTGTCAAGTTGTGTCAAGGGTGTGTCAAGGCTGTGTCCAGAGTGGTCAAGTGTGTGTCAAGGCTGTGTCAAGGCTGTGTCCAGGGTGTGTCCAGGGTGTGTCAAGGCTGTGTCAAAAGTGTGTCAAAGCTGAGTCCAGGGTGTGTCAATGGTGTGTCAAGGCTGTGTCATGGGTGTGTCAAGGCTGTGTCTGGGGTGTTTCAAGGCTGTGTCCAGAGTGGTCAAGTGTGTGTCAAGGCTGTGTCAAGGCTGTGTCCAGGGTGTGTCCAGGGTGTGTCAAGGCTGTGTCCAGGTTGTGTCAATGGTGTGTCAAGGCTGTGTCATGGGTTTGTCAAGGCTGTGTCTGGGGTGTTTCAAGGCTGTGTCAAAAGTGTGTCAAAGCTGAGTCCAGGGTGTGTCAAAGCTGTGTCATGGCTGTGTCAAGGCTGTGTCCAGGATGTGTCCAGGGTGTGGCAGGCTACGTTCACTCAACGTGATAACATCTTCTGCTCGACCTGAAATCATTAAGTGATGTGGTCGGTGTTACGCCAAGCCGCCGTTACTTGTATGTGGTCTTACCAATATAACGCTGGCAATGAGTGGTTACCTGTGCCTACGTCATTCAGGGGGACATTCTCGTGTAATGTCACACTTGACGGGAAATGTAGGGTAGAGAACTCAGTCGTGGTCAATGCGGAGGTCAACGGTCTCATCTGGGATAACACCAATGAGAAAGATGCAGTCATCTAGACAGACGGATCTGTAATACGACATCAAAGAAGTGCATGGGCATTTACAGCACGCTCGGCAGGCAGAATAGTCAAAGAAGACAGTGGTGCATACGTCATGACCATGAGCAGCATGACGATGGAGGTGATAGCAGTGACCAAGACATTGATCTGGATAGAGTCACAAGACTACACCCACGCATGTATACTGAGTGATTCGATGAGCATGATAAAAAAAGTGGAGGCAGTTTCTGTACGCATGCAATGGGTAGAGTGATTGCAGAAGTCACATGTACGTAAGGTCACCTTTGTCTATGCACCTGGACATTCGGAAGTACGGGGAAATGAAAGAGCGGACAGGTTGGCTAGCTGCGCTGTCGTTGGGGACGGACATCACCAATGCCCTCCGAGATGTGGAAAGAGCACAGGACTTCGACAACCATGAGTCCACGTCACTCCTTCAAATGAAAGCTGTAAGTATGTTAACAGCTTTACGTAGGTGAGAAGCAAAACAAAAGTCGACGTTTCGGCCAAGTAGGCCTTCATCTGGAACAATAAGCAACAACATAATTATATATATATATATATATATATATATATATATATATATATATATATATATATACGTTAATACACAGAAATCTAAGAGAGTTATTGAGCTATTTGCGGGTCAACATAATTACACTCCGAACACGTCCATAGGTGCTCAGATCCCCTCCTCAGCAAGTCCCACAGTGTCCAGCGACTGACGACTCCAGTTCTATGTTGGTTGATAAGTCTTCTTACACGGCCACCAAGTTTCTCATTTCTGGCTGTGCCCAACTTAACTCCCATTTCCATCATCCGAAGAAGTGACGTGGATCTGTGTTTGTCGAAGTCCTGTGCTCTTCCCACATCTCGGAGGGCATTGATGATGTCCGCCCGTCCCATTGGTTGACCGTCCTCAACGACAGCGCAGCTAGCCAACCTGTCCGCCCTTTCATTCCCCCGTACTCCCGCATGTCCAGGAACATAGACAAAGGTGACCTTACGTACATGTGACTTCTGCAATCACTCTACCCATTGCATGCGTACAGAAACTGCCTCCACTTTTTTTATCATGCTCATCGAATCACTCAGTATACATGCGTGGGTGTAGTCTTGTGACTCTATCCAGATCAATGTCTTGGTCACTGCTATCACCTCCATCGTCATGCTGCTCATGGTCATGACGTATGCACCACTGTCTTCCTTGACTATTCTGCCTGCCGAGCGTGCTGTAAATGCCCATGCACTTCTTTGGTGTCGTATTACAAATCCGTCTGTATAGATGACTGTATCTTTCTCATCGGTGTTATCGCATTAACCACCATTGAGTTCTGTTCCCTACTTTTCCTGTTGAGTGTGACAATACACAAGAATGTCCCCTGAATGACGTTGTCACTGGTATCCACTCCTCACCAACGCTGATATTGGTAAGCCCACAGACCTGTTTGATGACATCTTCTGCTCGGCCCACTCATGATTTGCCTCTTTTAGGCCTGACACCTTTCCCTGTGTTGAGCTCGTGGTGCAATGGATGCTCTGTATCTGCATTAATCTTCAGGTATGATCGTGCTCTAACAAAATGGCGATAGTTTGCTAGATAATCAAGAAAGAAAAAAAAAGGAAAATAACCACTTCCCTCCTGGTCCAGAGCTTGGTAATTTTTCTGACCCGACTGCCTGGTCAGTGAGATATATAGGTGGTCAGTGAGATATATAGGTGGTCAGTGTGATATATAGGTGGTCAGTGAGATATATAGGTGGTCAGTGAGATATATAGGCGATCAGTGAGATATATAGGTGGTCAGTGAAATATATAGGTGGTCAGTGAGATATATAGGTGGTCAGTGAGATATATAGGTGGTCAGTGAGATATATAGGCGGTCAGTGAGATATATAGGTGGTCAGTGAGATATATAGGTGGTCAGTGAGATATATAGGTTGTCGGTGAGATATATAGGTAGTCAGTGAGATATATAGGTGGTCAGTGAGATATATAGGTGGTCAGTGAGATATATAGGTGGTCAGTGAGATATATAGGCGGTCAGTGAGATATATAGGCGGTCAGTGAGATATATAGGTGGTCAGTGAGATATATAGGTGGTCAGTGACATATATAGGTGGTCAGTGAGATATATAGGTGGTCAGTGAGATATATAGGTTGTCAGTGAGATATATAGATAGCCAGTGAGATATATAGGTGGTCAGTGAGATATATAGAAGGTCAGTGAGATATATAGTGGTCAGTGAAATATATAGAGGGTCAGTGAGATATATAGGTGGTCAGTGAGATGTATAGGTGGTCAGTGAGATATATAGGTGGTCAGTGAGATATATAGGTGGTCAGTGAGATTTATAGGTGGTCAGTGAGATATATAGGTGGTCAGTGAGATATATAGGTGGTCAGTGAGATATATAGGTGGTCAGTGAGATATATAGGTGGTCAGTGAGATTTATAGGTGGTCAGTGAGATATATAGGTGGTCAGTGAGATATATAGGTGGTCAGTGAGATATATAGGTGGTCAGTGAGATATATAGGTGGTCAGTGAGATATATAGGTGGTCAGTGAGATATATAGGTGGTCAGTGAGATATATAGGTGGTCAATGAGATATATAGGTGGTCAGTGAGATATATAGGTGGTCAGCCCGCCCATCCATTTTAGTTCAGCCAGTAGCTGACCAAGCTCTGACCGCAGGGAAATGTCTTTTTTCCCTTTTTTTGCTTTAATGAGTATCTAATGTCGTATTTAACGAGTGTCGCCATGTTGTTAAATTTCTGTGTAAAAACATTTATATATTTGTGTGTTGTTGCTTATTGTTCCAGATGTAGTCCTACTTGGCCGAAAAGTCGACTTTTGTTTTGTTTCTCACTAACGTAAAGCTGTTATCATACCACTTTTTTGCCCTCACATTTTTTTAAATTGTCAGTTTTGGAAAGTAAAAAAAGTAAAGTAAAGTACCCCCGTCACGCCAAGTGGTGGCGTCCAGGGAATATGGTGTTAGTGACCCTATATTTTACAGACCTTCAGCACATGATTTTTGGGGTAATGTGGTCGGTATTACGCCCGTGCCGATTTACTTTCCCAGAAAAAAATCCGGTACCTATTAAAGGCTGGGTGAACCCGGAAGCCGTCGGTTGGGATCGAACCCTAACCCTTGTCCGTTGTAGTCCAGTTCACTAACCACTGAGCTATCGCGGAAATTTTGGAAAGGGTAACTGTTAATGCTTGTTGTTGAATGTTTGCTGTCACCGCTCTACCCGTCCACGGTACGACGTTGGTTATTTGTTGGTTGATGAAGGTCAGAATTGGTTTTGCTTCAGCTTGTTTCCTGTTGATTAATGAAGGTCATAATTGGTTTCGCTTCAGCTTGTTTCCTGTTGGTTGATGAAGGTCATAATTGGTTTTGCTTCAGCTTATTTCCTGTTGGTTGATGAAGGTCATAATTGGTTTCGCTTCAGCTTGTTTCCTGTTGGTTGATGAAGGTCAGAATTGGTTTTGCTTCAGCTTGTTTCCTGTTGGTTGATGAAGGTCAGAATTGGTTTTGTTTCAGCTTGTTTCCTGTTGGTTGATGAAGGTCAGAATTGGTTTTGCTTCAGCTTATTTCCTGTTGGTTGATGAAGGTCATAATTGGTTTCGCTTCAGCTTGTTTCCTGTTGGTTGATGAAGGTCAGAATTGGTTTTGCTTCAGCTTGTTTCCTGTTGGTTGATGAAGGTCAGAATTGGTTTTGTTTCAGCTTGTTTCCTGTTGGTTGATGAAGGTCAGAATTGGTTTTGCTTCAGCTTGTTTCCTGTTGGTTGATGAAGGTCAGAATTGGTTTTGTTTCAGCTTGTTTCCTGGTTTCTTCAGTTTTAATTCATGAACCCAATTCTAAGCGCAAATGACATGAGAAATAAAATTGAAAAGTGCAATATCTCCTAAACATTACAGTCCATGTTAGTCTTGGTCTGCCTCTTGTATTTTCCCTTCCAAGATTATTGATATTGGTCTATTCTCAACATCACCATCGTGTGCCGTCTCCACATCGAAGGTTGGCTACCATGGAGCACCATTCCACCCTGTCTCTTTGATGGTGCAGGTTGACATTTTCTGATTTGTCCATCTTTTGATGTTACTCGTCCATTTTAGTCTTGGTCTGCCGCTGTCTCTTGCTTTGATGGTGCAGGTTGACATAGGTTGACTTGTCCATCTTTTGATGTTACTCGTCCATGTTAGTCTTGGTCTGCCGCTGTCTCTTGCTTTGGTGGTGCAGGTTGACATAGGTTGACTTGTCCATCTTTTGATGTTACTCGTCCATGTTAGTCTTGGTCTGCCGCTGTCTCTTGCTTTGGTGGTGCAGGTTGACATAGGTTGACTTGTCCATCTTTTGATGTTACTCGTCCATGTTAGTCCTGGTCTGCGTCTGTCTCTTTTATCTTATATTTTTATTTCCAAAATTACACTAATTAGGCTGTTGTGTCTTTTACCATGTCTCAAAAATTCGAATTTGTCTTGTTCTAATTGTGTTTAGTAGTTCTCTTTTCATTTTTAGTTGTTTAAGACTTCATAGTTTGTTTTCTTTCCTTTCCTTTCACTTCAAATCTTCCAATTCTTCTATATATCCACTTTTCAAAGGCTTCAATTTTCTGTTCTGTTTTCTTGTCTATTGTCCATCTTTCTGCACAATAATGGAGTGTTGAGAAGATATAACATTTTGCTATTCTTAGTTTTAGCTCTGGTGTTATTTGTTTTGACCTATGGAAGCGAATCATGGACAATAGACAAACAAATGAAAAGACGATTAGAGGCCACAGAGATGGGATTTCTCAGAAGAATGTTGAAAGTTCCCTGACAGCTAAAAAGACCAATGAGAAAGTTCTCAAAGAGGCCAATACAAAAATGGAGCTCTTAAAAACATCAGAAAGAAGCAATCAACATTTTTTGGACACATCATGAGAAGAGGAAAGTTGGAATACTTGGTTACAACTGGCAAAATAAAATGAAAGAGAGATCGCGGACGACAAAGAGAGAAAATACTGGATAGCTTGGTGTCACGGCATTGAAAACAGTCAACAACAGAACTCATACGATGCACCGTGGATAGAAGATTGTAGAAGGACACAATTGCCAACGCCAACCGGTACGGTACATGATGACGATGGTGTTATTTGTTTTGATATTAGAATGTTTTTCATGGCATTAAAATTTGCAATTCACATTTTGCAATTCACATTTTGCAATTCCTAATTTTTTGTTTATTCCAATTTTACATTGTCCATCACTGGTTATAATAATACCTTAGGTAGCCCTAAATTATGATAATTATAATTGCAATCATAATATCTTAGTTATTTGCAGTGTGGTGGACTGGTTGGTCTCAAAGACAAGACGCCGGCCTCGAGACAGAGAGGTTGTGGGTTCAAATCCCGGCTACACCGGTTGGGATTTTTATTTATTATGATTTCTCTCTGCGGCAACCACCCCTGGTCTCATCAGCGAGGCCCGGCTTGAAACGTCAATTACTCATCGACGGAAAAAAATATGAGTATCTCCGAAGTCGGAGTTATCTGCATGTGCGCCGAGGGACCCCTGTGCACACGGCTGCCAGGTAAACTGGATTAACACACAGAAATTCAGTTCCTAGTCTCTAGGAACTTCGTCAGAGGTGAAAGTTGGTGAACAAAGAGGAGAAGAAGAGGAAGAAAAAATGTGTAGTGTCATTTATGACAAAATTAGCTTTGCTGTTCATTAACATTTCTTACAGCTTTATTCAAGTTTTTATCTAAAGACAAAGAGTTGTGGTTTAATTAGTAATTTAATCTTGTGATTTAGGCTAGCTTCGTGTGCTTCCTGTCCTGCCTCAACTTCTACACGCTACGATAAGCGGAATGTAGGCCCTCTGGTTAGTTCAACCACTGTGGTCATGGCAGCTATGAAGCTCTTTCTGAAATGATCTCCCTTTAGTTGTCATACACATTGCAATGTCGATAGATGTCGACATACGGTTGAAGTAGATGTGATTTACATACACATTGAAGCATCGTTATTTGTAACGGCTCGAATTTCTTGAGCTCTATCACGGCAAGCTACGATGGCTGGTTTAACATTTAACTGTTTCAGCTGGAATGCGGTTGTGTTATGTTTTCTGATTAAATATTAGAGGAGTCGTGGTCTACTTTGAAGATCAGCATCTACTGCGGGATAAAAAACAATCCTGAAACAAGACAAGAAAACAGAATGGAGTGTTTTGTGTGGAAAATATGAGCCAGGAAAACAGAATGGAGGGGTTGTATGGAGAATATGAGCCAGGAAAACAGAATGGAGGGGTTGTATGGAAAATATGAGCCAGGAAAACAGATTGGAGGGGTTGTATGGAGAATGTGAGCCAGGAAAACAGAATGGAGGGGTTGCTTGGAGAATGTGAGCCAGGAAAACAGAATGGAGGGGTTGCTTGGAGAATATGAGCCAGGAAAACAGAATGGAGGGGTTGTATGGAGAATATGAGCCAGGAAAACAGAATGGAGGGGTTGCTTGGAGAATGTGAGCCAGGAAAACAGAATGGAGGGTTTTGTGTGGAAAATATGAGCAGGAAAACAGAATGGAGGGTTTTGTGTGGAAAATATGAGCCAGGAAAACAGAATGGAGGGTTTTGTGTGGAAAATATGAGCCAGGAAAACAGAATGGAGGGGTTGCTTGGAGAATATGAGCCCTGAAAACAGAATGAAGGGTTTTGTGTGGAAAATATGAGCCAGGAAAACAGAATGGAGGGGTTGTATGGAGAATATGAGCCAGGAAAACAGAATGGAGGGGTTGTATGGAGAATATGAGCCAGGAAAACAGAATGGAGGGGTTGTATGGAGAATATGAGCCAGGAAAACAGAATGGAGGGTTTTGTATGGAGAATATTAGCCAGGAAAACAGAATGGAGGGAGTTGTATGGAAAATATGAGCCAGGAAAACACAAATCAAGGAAGTTGTATAGAAAATATGAGCCAGGAAAACAAAATGGATGAAGTTGTATGGAAAATATGAGCCAGGAAAACACAAATCAAGGAAGTTGTATGGAAAATATGAACCAGGAAAACAGAATTGAAGGAGTTACAAGGAAAATATGAATAAAAAAACAACAGCTTAAACAAGCTCAGCAGACATAAAAGACCAAGATATTCAGACTCTGAATACGTCTCTGCGGCCTAAAAGCACACCTACACAAGATAGGACTCAGTGACGTTGACATTTGTGACTGTGGAGCAGCCAGACAATCTCCAGAACATGTCCTACAGGACTGCATCGCTCAAAATAACACAAATATGACCTACAGAAAACAAGCCTACATGACAAGTTATAGGGAAGCAGTGATAACCTCAAACATACCATCTTGTTCGTGACCCAAGTTGGTCTAAATGTTTAAATAATAATAATAAGAAGAAGAAGAAGAAATAATAATTATAAGATGGTCACTGACCAAGCAACTTGATGATTTAGACTTTGCTGGTGACATAGCCCTCCTATCACACAGCCATCAACAGATGCAGGATAAAATGAGTATACTTGATGAGAGATCACAACAGCTAGGACTGAAGATTAATAGAGATAAGACCAACATTATGAGAATTAATGCAGTTGGCAATAACCAAATAAAATTACGAGAAATACCTCTACTAGACGTACAATCTTACATATATCTGGACAGTAATATAGATAAGGAGGGAGGAACAGAAAATGATACCAAAATAAGGATATCAAAAGCAAGAAGAGCTTTTGTTGCACTGGGAAACATATGGAAGTCCAAAGAAATTAGGTTAAATACAAAAATAAAATTTGTTAACTCCAATGTTAAGTCAGACCTATTATATGATTGTGAAACATGGAGAACAACAAAATTGACAATCATGAAGATACAGACTTTCATTAATGGATGCTTACGCAGAATAAAAGGATGGAAATGGTAGGACAAAATCCTTAAAGAAAGAATTATGGAAATGTACCAGTCAAATACCAGTGGATAAAGAGATACATCGAAGACGATGGCGCTAGATAGGACACACACTACGGAAGCCAACTGAGAGTATTACACAACATGCCCTTTTTTGGAATCCCCAGGGGAAAAGACAAAGAGGAAGACCAGTGAATTCTCGGAGAAGACAGAAAGAAGCAGAGATGAAGATGATGGGGAAGACATGGAATGATCTTAAAAGAATGGCAAGAAACAGAACGGCTTGGAAAATGTTTGTTCAAGACCTATGCACCACAGGGAGCTGAAAGTGTTTGTTGAAGACCTATGCACTACAGGGAGCTGAAAGTGTTTATTGAAGACCTATTCTCCACAGGAAACTGAAAGTGTTTGTTTAAGACCTATGCTCCACAGGGAACTGAAAGTGTTTGTTGAAGACCTATGCTCCACAGGAAACTGAAAATGTTTGTTGAAGACCTATGCTCCACAGGGTGCTGAAAGTATTTATTGAAGACCTATGCTCCACAGGGAGCTGAAAGTGTTTGTTGAAGACCTAGGCTCCACAGGGAGCTGAAAGTATTTATTGAAGACCTATGCTCCACAGGGAGCTGAAAGTATTTATTGAAGACCTATGCTCCACAGGGAGCTGAAAGTATTTATTGAAGACCTATGCTCCACAGGGAGCTGAAAGGTAGAAGAGAGAGAAGAGAATAATAATAACAAGAATCCTCATCTTCTTGTGCAGTTCATCGTCTTTCTCTTATTTCTCTCATTTAAAGAACAAAAAATAAACTCTTATATATTTTAAAGAAATAACTGATAATAATTATGACTTATATTTTTAGTCAGAGGCAGATCTACTGTACCAGGATGTTGAGGACCTCATTAAACGCTCCAGAAGTGACAAAACGGAAATGAAGTTAAACAGTAACGTCACCTTTGACCGTGACCTTGGTCTTCTTAGAAGCCAGGCAGGACTTTTCCTGGAAGACGTCAGGGGCGTTAAATCAGGAAACGGTTCGACGGAGAGAACGAGAACAGAGACGAAAAGTAAAAAATCAGGTAAAATTAGATTAATCTGTAAATTGTTGGATAATTAGTAAAAATGATACTTTAGTTAAGTTGTCAATTTTAATCGTTTGAATCTCACCTGCTGCAAAGTTGCCTGACAGCTTCATAGCGGAATTTGCCAGCGAATCATAGTTGATCGTTTGTGCCAGAATCAGTGACCTCGAACTATCCAGACACTACACCACCTCATTGCTGTGCCCTTAGGAACAGACTAAAATGTCTAGTCTGGCCAAGACATTTGTCATCGAAAAGGGAAGGAAATTCGGTACTCAAAAATTATATGCCGAAGACGGATGTGTCGGGTCTAAAGGAGCAAATATTACAGTTTTACTGCAAATAGTAAAACAAGGCATTTACGCCCCTTAACGTCTTTTCAAGGGCGGATCTACCTACCTACCTACCTACCTACCTAACTAACTAACTACCTACCTACCTACCTACTTATCTAACCTGTCTGTCTGTCTTCTCATCAGTCTGTCTGTCTGCTTGTCAGTCTGTTGCTCTATCAATATATATTTATATATATGTGTGTGTGTGTCTTTTTGTTGCTTGTGTTACTATTATGTCTATCATTTCTTGTAGTTCATTCTCTGTCTCTGCTATTAAGACTGTGTCATTCGCATATCGCAAATTATTTATGTTGTGACCGTTAACTTCAATTCCTTTTTTTTTTGTCTACTATTGATCTCATAATATGTTAGCTGTAAAGTGACAAAAAATCCAACGACAGAACACAGCCTTGTCTGACCCCTTGTTTTATATATTAGACCTGTCCTGTTTGGTTGCTAATTCTTACGACTGCTGTTTGTTGCCAGTACATGTTTTTTAATAATTCTCAGATCCTTGCCATCAATATTTAACTTCTCCAGCATATTGATCATTTCCACATGCTTTACTTTGTCAAATGCTTTCTTGTAGTCTGTGAAACTAATATATGTACACACTTTCTGTATCCTCCTATAGCTCTTTCTCTCAATGTTCCAATATTGCATTATTGGTAACTATTCCCTTTCAGAAGCCCACACTGTTTCTCACTTATTTCTCGTTTTACAAAATTCAAACCCCCCCCCCTCTCTCTCTCTCTCTCTCTCTCTCTGCGATCAAGACTCAATCAGACTAGGATTCCAGACTCTCTCATGAAGTCAGCTGTCTGTTTAAGTGAATCGAATGCCCCATATAGTTTCTCTTCCAGGGAGGTGGGCGTGGACCACATTGCTCTTCTCAGGTCTGTGTGCTGGGGGCAATCCTGTAGAACATGTTTTGTAGTCATATTGTCCAGTGTACAGTGGCATAGGCTGGTTGTACCTATTTTGAATTTGGTGAACATGTGATTTCTCATTCTATTGTGGCCAGTATTCAAATTAGAATGTACATACAAGTTGCAAGAATTCAAGTAAAAATCACATTTGTGTTTTCCTTTCACAGATAAAGAGGTAAAAAGAGTTGAGAAGAAAAGCAAAACTTCCAGAGGAATACAAAAAAGCCACCGCCAGATGCAAGCCGATTACCCTACCAGGCTATTTTCAGACACACCATCAGGGATAAGCCCTCAATTATTGGGAATACGCGATCAACCAGGAACATACGACCCACCAGGAACACGTGATCACCGATGTGACGATTCACTGACCAGAAGTGCTCTCCGTGGAACGATAACAATACCAGACTTGAATCTGTCCGGGCTGTCTTGTTATCTGCAGAAGTGTCAGCATTGTACCGGTAGGTTGTGTCAGTATTGTACCGGTAGGTTGTGTCAGTATTGTACCGGTAGGTTGTGTCAGTATTGTACCGATAAGTTGTGTCAGCATTGTACCGGTAAGTTGTGTCAGAATTGTACCGATAAGTTGTGTCAGTATTTTACCGGTAGGTTGTGTCAGCATTGTACCGGCAATTTGTGTCAGCATTGTACCGGTAGGTTGTGTCAGCATTGTACCGGTAGGTTGTGTCGGCATTGTACCGGTAAGTTGTGTCAGCATTGTACCGGTAAGTTGTGTCAGCATTGTACCGGTAAGTTGTGTCAGTTTTTTACCGGTAAGTTGTGTCAGCATTGTGCCGGTAGGTTGTGTCAGTATTGTACCGGTAGGTTGTGTCAGTATTGTACCGATAAGTTGTGTCAGTATTGTACCGGTAAGTTGTGTCAGTATTGTACCGGTAGGTTGTGTCAGTATTGTACCGGTAGGTTGAGTCAGTACTGTACCGATAAGTTGTGTCATTATTGTACCGGTAGGGTGTGTCGGCATTGTACCGGTAAGTTGTGTCAGCATTGTACCGGTAAGTTGTGTCAGCATTGTACCGGTAAGTTGTGTCAGCATTGTACCGGTAGGTTGTGTCAGTATTGTACCGATAAGTTGTGCCAGTATTGTACCGGTAGGTTGTGTCAGTACTGTACCGATAAGTTGTGTCAGTACTGTACCGATAAGTTGTGTCAGTATTGTACCGATAAGTTGTGTCAGTATTGTACCGATAAGTTGTGCCAGTATTGTACCGATAATTTGTGTCAGTATTGTACCGGTAGGTTGTGTCAGCATTGTACTGGTAAATTGTGTCAGCATTGTACCGGTAAGTTGTGTCAGCATTGTACCGGTAAGTTGTGTCAGCATTGTACCGGTAAGTTGTGTCAGCATTGTACCGGTAGGTTGTGTCAGTATTGTACCGATAAGTTGTTTCAGCATTGTACCGGTAAGTTGTCAATAACGAACTCATGAGAAAAAAATTGTTAGTGAATTCAAAAAGAATCAATAATGAACTAACGGTGAAAAAGGAGAGAATTAAGAGTGAACTGACTGTGAATTAGGAGAGAGTTACTAGAAGTTTATTGTTACAGAATTGATAATGAACTTATAGTAAAATAAATTAGAAATGTGCTTTAATTTACAGAAAATTAAACTAAATAGCTAACTAATTAGTAACCGACTAACTAATTAACTAACTAAATAACTAACTAACTAAAAAACTAACTAACTAAATAACTAATTAGCTAAATAACGAACTAAATAACTAACTAATTAACTAAATAACTAACTAAATAATTAACTAACTGAATAACTAACTAAATAACTAACTAAAAAAATAAATAACGAACTAAATAACTAACTAACTAACTAACTAACTAACTAACTAACTAAATAACTAACTAAATAATTAACTAACTAAATAACTAACTAATTAAATAACTAACTAAAAAAAATAAATAACGAACTAAATAACTAACTAACTAACTAAATAACTAACTAAATAATTAACTAACTGAATAACTAACTAACTAAATAACTAACTAACTAACTAAAAATCTAAATAAATAATTAACTAACTGAATAACTAATTAACTAAATAACTAACTAAAAAATAAATAACGAACTAAATAACTAGCTAACCAACTAACTAAGTAAATAATTAACTAACTAAACAACTAACTAAAAAGTTAACTAACTGAATAACTAACTAACTAAATAACTAACTAAAAAATTAACTAACTGAATAACTAACTAACTAAATAACTAACTAAATAATTAACTAACTGAATAACTAACTAAAAATAATTTAAAAAACGAACTAAATAACTAACTAGCTAACTAAGTAAATAATTAACTAACTAAATAACTAAGTAAATAAGTAACTAAGTATATAATTAAATAACTAACTAAGTAAATAACTAGTTAACTAACTAAATAACTAAGTAAATAAGTAACTAAGTATATAATTAAATAACTAACTAAGTAAATAACTAGTTAACTAACTAACTAAGTAAATAACTAACAAAGTATATAATTAAATAACTAAGTAAATAACTAGCTAAGTATATAATTAAATAACTAACTAACTAACTAACTAAGTAAATAACTAACTAAGTATATAATTAAATAACTAACTAACTAAGTAAATAACTAGCTAACTAACTCACTAAGTAAATAACTAACTAAATAACTAACTAACCAACTAAATAATTATCTAACTAACTAAATAACTATATAACTAAATAACGAACTAAATAACTAACTATCTAAATAGCTAACTAACTAAATAACTAACAACTAAATAACTAACTGACTGTCTGCATGTCTGTATGCCTGTCTATCTGTGTAACTAATTAACTAACTAATTAATGAACTAACTAACTAAATAAAATTAACTTATTAAATAATTAACTAACTAATTAATTAATTAATTACTTAACTAATATACTAACTAACTAGCTAACGAAATACCTAATTAACTAAATAATTAACTAACCACTAACCACTAACTAACTCCTAATTAACTAGAAACTACTAATTAACTAAGTATCAAGCTAATTAATTAGTAAGTTAAATATTTAACTAGTTAAGTAACTAATTACCTAACTAATTTACTAATTTACTAATGAAACGAATTATCTTAACACTTAACTAACTAATTTACAAATAAACTAACTTCAAAACTAACAAACATACTAACTCATTAATTAACAAGCTAAACAAACTAACATAAGAATTTCAAAAGTTGTCCTCATTGTATCTCAGAACCAACATTTGTAAAAAAAATTATAATCATAGTTCCCGTATATCTTATGACTTGGAGTGAACCCTTACAAAGAACTAACGGTGAAGCCTTACAGAGAACTAATGGTGAAGCCTTACAGAGAACTAATGGTGAAGCCTTACAGAGAACTAATGGTGAAGCTTTACAGAGAATAATTTGTGAACCCTTATAGAGAACTAATGGTGAACCCTTACAGAGAAATAATGGTGAATCCTTACAAAGAACTAACGGTGAAGCCTTACAGAGAACTTACGGTGAAGCCTTACAGAGAATAATTTGTGAACCCTTATAGAGAACTAATGGTGAACCCTTACAAAGAACTAACGGTGAAGCCTTACAGAGAACTAATGGTGAAGCTTTACAGAGAATAATTTGTGAACCCTTACATGGAACTAATGGTGAACCCTTATAGAGAACTAATGGTGAACCCTTATAGAGAACTAATGGTGAACCCTTACAGAGAACTAATGGTGAATCCTTACAGAGAATTAATTGTTAACTCTTACAGAAAACGAATGGTAAACACTTACATAGAACTAACATTGAACCCTTACAGATAACTAATGGTGAACCCTTACAGAGAACTAATGGTGAACCCTTACAGAGAACTAATGGTGAACCCTTACAGAGAACTAATGGTGAAACCTTACAGAGAACTAATTGTGAAACCTTACAGAGAACTAATGGTGAATCCTTACAGAGAACTAATGGTGAACCCTTACAGAGAACTAATGGTGAACCCTTACAGAGAACTAATGGTGAAACCTTACAGAGAACTAATGGTGAAGCCTTACAGAGAACTAATGGTGAAACCTTACAGAGAACTAATGGTGAAGCTTTACAGAGAATAATTTGTGAACCCTTATAGAGAACTAATGGTGAACCCTTACAGAGAAATAATGGTAAACCCTTACGGAGAACTAATGGTGAACCATTATGAAGAACTAATGGTGAACTCTGACTGGAAAGTGACAGCGAGTTATTTTTGTTTGTTTCAAGAAAAAAAAAAATTCTAAAACTCACAAAAGCTGAGAACAAAAGAAAAAAAAGACGGACAAATTACTTATCAATTTCTGCTTTCATAACTAATTCCTTATCTTATTACTTTAACGTTTAAACATGTTAATATTCAACAAAGCTTAAATATAGGAATTAACGCTGTAAGCACCTCCTAGAATTATTGTTATATAATTATAAATTATCAGTGTTGACACTCAGGAATACAGGAGGAAGAGAAGTAGCGGAGACCATAAATACAAGTGGATGTCAAAGTGGAAGGAATAGACCTGGAGACAGTTCAGAACTACAACTACCTTGGACATACTATAACCAGTGAAGAAAAATGTACAACTGAAATAAACAAAAGAATAGAAATGGCAAAAAGTAATTTTAATGTCATGAAGAACATACTAACATCAAAACAAATAACTAAACTATCTTTACGTCACATAGTACCATTGCTGGTGTATGTCGGGGGGCAACGATAGAACCAGAGGGATAAAGGCCGCTTGGTCAAGCAGTCGCCACGACGTGTGAGACTCAGGATTTTTATTTTACCCCCGATAGAAAAAATCCTTTCTGTCTACCGCGGGCTTCGAACACCGTACGTCAGCTTTTCAGCCAGCGGGGCAGTGGTTTTAGCCGCACGGCCATGCGCACCTCAAAAAAAAAAACAAATAACACCAGGGCTAAAACTAAAAATAGCAAAATGTTATATCTTCTCAACATTCCTATATGGTGCAGAAACATGGACATTAGACAAGAAAACAGAACAGAAAATTGAAGCCTTTGAAATGTGAATGTATGTGAGAATAGCAAGAATTGGATGGAAAGAAAAGAAAACAAACGATGGAGTCTTAAAACAACTAAAAATAAAAAGAGAACTACTAAATTCAAAGCAGACAAGACAAATTAGATTTTTGGGCCATGTAAAAGACACAACAGCCTACTAAAAGTAATTTTGGAAGGGAAAATACATGGTAAAAGAGGCAGTGGTAAACCAAGACAAACATGGACGAGTAACATCAAAGTCAGTTTCGACGATTTACACCATTAAAGCAAGAGACAGAGCGGAATGGCACTTCATAGTAGCTAACCTTCGATGTGGAGACAGCACTGAATGATGATGATGATGATGATGATGATGATGATGATGATGATGATGATGATGATGATGATGATGATGATGAAAGAACAATGGCGTAGACTGAAGAGAAGTAAAGTCAATGTCCAAGACTAGGGATGGATAGAGAGACCTTTTCTATGGTCTTTGCTCCAGTAAGGGGTCTAATGGGGTTTTGATTTATAGATTAATATCTCAGATGACACTAATCTTCATCCTAACGTTGTGCTGCCAATGCCAGTCCTGGACTCTAGATGCAAGAACAATAAGAAAAATAACCTCTACAGAGATGAAATGTGTTAGACGAATGGCAGGAAACAGTCTGAGAGGCAAGGTCAGAAACGAACAACTGATAAAAAAAAAACTAGGAACAACTCCTGCCATCAATATATAAAGAAACAACAGATAAAATGGTTTGGCCAAGTGACAAGGCAGAGTTATCAAAACACAACACAACAAGCCTTTAAATACACGTTGCGGGAACCCCAGACCCAAGGGTCGACCACGAAAAAGATAGGTCGATTGAATATTTGAAACACTCATCATCATCATCATCAAGTACCGTGCCTGCTGGCGTAGGTGGTCATATCTCTCCACAACTTTCGATCTCGACAGCTATTTATCATTTCTGTTTTTGACCTTCTGCCAAGCCATTAAGCTGTCTGGTATCTTTTCTCTTTGCTTCCCTCTATCTCTTCGTCCCTCAATTTCCCCAGTTGTTACAATATATTCCAGCTGTTTCCTTCTCATTCCATGGCCAAAAAAATGATGATTAAAAAAAAAAACTATCTTTACGACACATAGTACCATTGCTGGTGTATGTCGGGGGGCAACGATAGAACCCGAGGGATAAAGGCCGCTTGGTGAGGCAGTCGCCACGACGTGTGTGACTCGGGATTTTTATTTCATCCCCGATAGAAAAAATCCTTTCTGTCTACCGCGGGCTTCGAACACCGTACGTCAGCTTTTCAGCCAGCGGAACAGTGGTTTTAGCCGCACGGCCACGCGCACCTATATGCCTCAATATATACCTCAAAAAATGATGATTGTTTCTTCTTAATATTGGAAATTAGCTCTCTTTTTGTTTTGGCCTTTTTCAGAATGTTTTCATTTCTCTTCTTGTCTGTCCACTTAGGAGCACTCATCATCATCATGTACCCTGCTGGTTGGCGTAGGCGATCATGTCCTACCACAATCTTCTATCTACAGTGCATCGTATCAGTTCTGTTGTTGACTGTTTTCCATGCCATGACACCAAGCTATCCAGTATTTTCTCTCTTTGTCGTCCGCGATCTCTCTTTCCTTTTATTTTGCCAGTTGTAACCAAGTATTCCAAGGAAAATTAAAATACTAGGATTAGCGGACACCAGAGTAAAAGGACAACAGATAAAGAAAACACACATGAACTACACGAAAATATTCTCGGGAGTCGACAACACAGAAAGAGCAACACATGGAGTAGGTTTTATCATCGACCCAGAACACGCAAAGAACATTCTAGAAATAAAATACCATTCAGAAAGAATTATCTCAATTAAACTACTAGAAGACGACCGAAAAACAAATTACATTCAAATCTATGCCCCATGCAACAACAATGAAAGAGACAGCGAAGAATTCTACGACACACTGAGTGAAATTATTAACAAGATTGACGAAAGCGACGACATGTTAGTGATGGGAGATTTTAATGGAAGGCTTGGGAAACGCAACAGTGAGAACAGTGACATCTTAGGACCCTTTGGCAATAAAACAGCTGAAATAAACGAAAACGGAAGCAGACTGCTGGAACTATGCAATCAAAACAATTTATTTATCACCAACACATTCTTCAAACACAGAGAGTCGCAAGTATACACCTGGTACAAATGGAATGACACAACATGCAGAAGCCAGATAGATTTTATACTAACAAGAAAAGAGAACAAGAAAAGAGTAACCGACAGTAGAGCAATCCCAAATATTACAGACGACACGGATCACAAGATGGTTATGATCACACTAAGACAGCCAAAAATAAAGAGAAAACACGAAAACAAACAAAAGAAGCGAAAAGAACAGACAATAAAAATAAAACAATTAAACGATCAAGAAACAAGGAAAACCCTAGAAGAAAAACTCAGAGAGGAATTCAAGAAACTCCCTAACGAAGTAGGCACAGTAGAAGAAGAGTGGAAACAATTTAAGGAAACAGTAACTAACATCTCTAAAACAGTTTGTGGAACGAAGCTAAGAACAAGAGAAGGGAAAAAGAGCACCCCGTGGTGGAACGAAACAATCAGAGAAGCAATTAAAGAAAAGAAGAAACTGTTTAAAAATTGGAGGGAGAACAAGAACCAAGAAAAATATGAAAGATATGCCTTAGTTCGAAAAAGAGTTAAAATGCTGATCAAAGAAGCTAAGCAAAGGAATTGGACAGAATTCGGACAAAACATGAGCAGGGACTTCAAGACAGCCACAAGAGATTTCTACAAAGCAGTAAAAGCCACAAGAGCGAGAAAAGAAAACCATGATCCTACTGAGCTGATAAATGACAAAGACGGACAACCAATATCAAACAACCAATGTATGCAACAGAGATGGAAAGAATATTTTGAAGACCTGTTAAACATACCAACTACCAACAAGACAACAAAAACCACACTAGAACTCACAAATACTGAACCCAACATCATGAAAGAGGAAATAGAAGAAGTAATCAAATATGCACCAAGAAACAAAGCACCAGGGATAGATAACATTCCAATAGAAATAATAGCAGCAGCGGGAGAAACAGGAATGCAATGGCTGCACAGAATATTTAATGCAGCATGGCACCAACAACAAGCCCCAGAAGACTGGCAACAGGCAATCATCATACCAATATGGAAAAAGAAAGGTAGCAAAAGAGACTGCAATCAATATAGAGGTATATCTCTGCTCAGCCATGTAGGAAAGCTATACGCCAAAATCTTGGAAAAAAGACTGAGACCAATAATAGAACTACAGTTAAGCGATTCTCAAATGGGGTTCCGAAAAAACAGAGGATGTACCGACGCACTATTCACACTAAAACAGCTTGCAGAAAAAACGACAGAACACAACCAAAACTTATACATAGCCTTCATTGACCAGGAAAAAGCATTCGACAGAGTAAACAGAGAACAACTGTGGGAGATACTAACAAAATACGGAGTAAGCCAACATCTAACCAACATTATTAAAAGTCTCTACGCCAACAGCAGCTGCAGGGTCAGAACAGCAACAGGCTACACAGACCACTTCGAAGTTAGATCAGGTGTAAGACAGGGGTGCGTACTATCCCCCCTACTGTTTATTACATACATGGACCATATATGCAAGCTAGCCAACCCATCAGAGACAGAGGAGATCAACGAGCTTCTATTTGCAGACGACCAGGCACTAATACATGAAACAATAGAAGACCTGCAAGAACACTTAAACAAACTCAACATCTTAGGAACAAAATACAACATGAAAATCAACATCAACAAAACAGAAGTCATGAATGTCGCCAAAAATAAACAGAACATCAACATAACTATAGAAGGCAGACAACTAAAACAAGTAGAGGAATTCAAATACCTAGGAAGTCTAATGACAAACGACAATTCCCAAACAGCAGAGATAGAATCAAGATGCAACAAAGCTTGTCAAATCATCGGACAGTTATCAGCACTATTGTCCAACAAGGAAATAACTCTGGAGGCAAAACGAGCACTATACAATACAATCTTCATTCCAACGTTGTGCTACCAATGCCAGACCTGGACTCTAGATGCAAGAACAATAAGAAAAATAACCTCTACAGAGATGAAATGTGTTAGACGAATGACAGGAAACAGTCTGAGAGATAAGATCAGAAATGTAGAACTGAGAAAAAAGCTAGGAATAGCCCCAGCCATAGAATATATAAGGAAACAACAGATAAAATGGTTCGGCCACGTGACAAGGCAGAAAGAACAAAACACAACACAACGAGCCTTCAACAAACGTTGTGAGAACAACAGACCCAAGGGTCGACCACGAAAAAGATGGATCGATGGAATATTAGAAGCACTAGGAAACATAACAGCAGCAGAGGCGAACATAAGAGCAAAAGACCGCAAATTATATCTCCCCTCGACGCTGAAAGGCAGATGAGGAAGGAAATAATAATAAGAAGAAGAAGTATTCCAACTTTCCTCTTCTCATGATGCGCCCAAAAAATATTGATTGCTTCTTTCTTATGTTTTTTAAGAGCTCCCTTTTTGTGTTGGCTACTTTGAGAACTTCCTCATTGGTCTTGTAATCTGTCCAGGGAACTTTCAACATTCTTCTGAAAAATCCCATCTCTGTGGCCTCTAACCGTCTTTTCATTTGTTTGTCTACTGTCCATGATTCGCTTCCATAGGTCAGAATTGGGTTCTATATAGCACTGATGAACTCTCTTTCTCATTTTTATTGACATAGATTTGTTGCATAAGATATTTTTCATTTTCTTAAATGCTATTTTGTCCTGAGCTATTCTGCTTTTTATTTCTGTGGTGCATCTCCCATCTGGTGTAATTATTGTGCCCAAGTATTTGAAATGTTGCACTTGTTTCAGATTTGTCTCGTTTATTTTTATGCTGCATGATGGTGGTGATTGTTTC
>JAVIAB010000099.1:5526860-5919360 GCA_032433765.1 Megaustenia siamemsis | reverse complement strand
GACACTTCTCTCACATACACTTCTCTCACAGACATTTCTCTCACATACACTCCTCTCATAGACACTTCTCTCACATACACTTCTCTAACAGACATTTCTCTCACAGACATTTCTCTCACAGACACTTCTCTCACATACACTTCTCTCACAGACAATTCTCTCACAGACACTTCTCTCACATACACACCTCTCACAGACACTTCTCTCAGAGACACTTCTCTCACATACACTTCTCTCACATACACTTCTCTCACAGACATCTCTCTCCCAGATATTTCACTCACAGGCACTTTGTTAGGTCAGTAGTGGCCAGTGCTCGTATATGGAGAGGTAAGATTAACATCATGACACTTGATGAGCTGGTCTCACGGTCAGTATCCGTATATCAGAATGTGTCACCATTTTCCGTTTAAACCTGCGCTTTGGCTGACACACTCCTTTATCGACGGATTGGATGTTAAGTTAACGTTTGAGTTTTCCTTCTAGTTGGCATTAACAACCTAAATAATCCACAGACACACAAACACTAACACACACAGTTATGGCTCAAGCAAAAGCAGCTTTCCAAAAAAATGAGGAAATTACTATGCAATCCATTTTTGACAATAGAAACAAGAAAAAGAGTTCTTAAACTTAAATGTTATGTAGAACCAGTCTTAACATATGGATGTGATTCATGGACAATAAGACAACAGACAAGAAAATCACTGGAGTCTATAGAAATGTGGTTTTACAGAAGAATGTTGAGAATACCATGGACAGCTAAGAAGAGGTCAAATCAAAAAGAGAGCTAATTTCCAATATTAGGAAGAAACAATCATCATTTTTTGGCCATGTAATGAGAAGGGAACAACTGGAATATATTGTAACAACTGGGAAAATTGAGCGATGAAGAGATAGAGGGAAGCAAAGAGAAAAGATACCAGACAGCTTAAGAGAATGGCTTGGCAGAAGGTCAGCAACAGAAATGATAAATAACTGTCGTGATCGAAAGTTGTGGAGAGACATGATCACCTACGCCAGCAGGCCCGGTACTTGATGATGATGATATATATATATATATATATAAATTTACTTTAACTAAAAAAATGTGACTTTGTATGTCTGGTACCACAAATTGGAACCACTTCCACAAAGTATCAATTTTAAGAGTAAGGGGAATGTACTAAGGATCTAGCATTGCATTTTCACCTATAAGTGGCACAATATTTGCAAGATTATAACTATAAGGCAACATTCAAGAAGAAAACTAAGGAGAAATGAAAAGAAAAATATGGAGAAACAATAAAAGAAATAGAAAAAACAGTATGGTTACAGTTATACGTAAAAAGTTAACGAAAAAAAATTAGAATGGTGTTTCGGCTTAATAGGCCTTCAACAGGAACACACATACAACACACAGACAGATATGTAATAATGATTAAAACAACAACAAAATTATAAATAATAATTTTTTAAAAAATATATCGAACTAGATTGTGAAAGAATAAAAAAATGACACCCTTGTTAACTGAGCTGTGGCCAGAAGAAAAATGAACGTTAGAAGCTGTGGGCAGAAAAAATGAACGTTAGAAGCTGTGGGCAGAAAAAATGAACGTTAGAAGCTGTGGGCAGAAGAAAAATGAACGTTAGAAGCTGTGGGCAGAAGAAAATGAACGTTAGAAGCTGTGGGCAGAAGAAAAATGAACGTTAGAAGCTGTGGGCAGAAGAAAAATGAACGTTAGAAGCTGTGGGCAGAAGAAAAAATGAACGTTAGAAGCTGTGGGCAGAAGAAAAATGAACGTTAAAAACTGTGGCCAGAATGAAATGAAAGTTAAAAGCTGTGGAGAGAAGAAAAATGAACGTTAAAAACTGTGGCCAGAATATAAATGAAAGTTAAAAGCTGTAAAAGCTGTGGCCAGAAGGAAAATGAACGTTAAAAACTGTGGCCAGAAAAACAAACTGGAAACTGAAAACTAACTTCTGTCAAATATGACATGTGGGTAGAACGTACATGAGACACTAACTTCTGTCAAATATGCTCCTGTGGAGCATAGGTCTTCAACAAAAACTTTCAGCTCCATGTGGAGCATATGTCTTCAACAAATACTTTCAGCTCCATGTGGAGCATATGTCTTCAACAAATACTTTCAGCTCCATGTGGAGTATATGTCTTCAACAAATACTTTCAGCTCCATGTGGAGTATAGGTCTTCAACAAATACTTTCAGCTCCATGTGGAGTATAGGTCTTCAATGATCTTCCTCTTTGTCCTTTTTCATTAGGGGTTTCAAAAGAGGCCTGTTGTGTAATACTCCCAGGTGGCTTCCGCAGTGTGTGTCTTATCCAGAACCATAGACTTCGCTGTATCTCTGTATCCTCTGGTATTTGACTGGTGCTTTTCCATAATTCTATGTTAGTTATTGTGTCCTGCCGTTTTGTACACGGCTGTTTGTTCATGCTATTTTACTAGTGTTTGGAGTTCCTTATCAACAAACACTAAACTGGAGTCGTCAGTCATTGGACGCTGCAGGACTTGCTGAGTAGGGGATCGGAGCTCATATGGACAAGCTCGGAGTACAATGATGATGACCTGTAAATAACTCATTAACTCAATCAGTAATCTTGGTAACGTTTCTCAGTTCTTCTTCATTTTCTACGATCATGACGTCATTCAGACTAGGACTCCGGACTCTCACATGAAGTCAGCTGTCTGGTTAAGTGATTCGGTTGCCCCATATAGTTTCTTTTCAAGGGAGGTGGGTGTGGGCCACATTGCCCTTCTCAGGTCTGTGTACTTGGGGTAATCCTGAATACCGTGTTTTGTTGTCATGTTATCCAGTGTACAGTGGCATTGGCAGGTAGTTCCTATTTTTAGTTTGGTGAACATGTGGTTTCTCATTCTGTTGTGGCCAGTACGTAGGCGAAGTATGATGACTTGATCCCTCCTTGATAGTTGCAGGTATCCGTCCCTCTCGTTTTACTTTGAGTGTTTTCATTTTACGAGATACTGACTTTTGATGAGAAATTTAGCTTTTCATCGTAGCAGACCAGATGGTACTCTTGTGGTAATCTTCCTCCCTCTTTAGCTAGTTTGTCCGCACATTCGTTTCCTTGTATCATCATCATCATCATCATCATCAATTACCGGGCCTGTAGGAGTAGGTGATCATGTCTCTCCACAACTTTCGATTTCGCCAGTTTTTTTATATATATTTTTTGTTTTTGACCTTCTGCCAAACCATTCTTTTAAGCTGTCTGGTATCTTTTCTCTTCTATTCCGTTTTCTGAGACGCCCATGGTTATCTTCTCTATACTTCATCATATCCACTTTCATGTCGTGATTCTATTCCTTTACCTGAGACGCCCATGGTTATCTTCTCCATACTTCATCACATCCACTTTCATGTCGTGATTCTATTCCTTTACCTGAGACGCCCATTGTTATCTTCTTCTCTATACTTCATCACATCCACTTTCATGTCGTGGTTCTATTCCTTTACCTGAGATATTACGTCTTCATCGCATCTGCCAGGATGACCAAGATTTCCTCCAACAGGCTCACCTCATGTTAGGTTTCTTTAGCCCCCGGTTTTATCCAGATTCGATCCTCCAGTCTGCTTTCAATCAGATCCTCCTTATCTCTCGTCCTGATGCACTCACTCCTTCCAACCGCCCTCCCTCTGAGATAACAATACTCACCCTCATATATCATCCTCACAACTTAGCTGCTGAAAATTTTGTTGAAAAACTATGCTCCACAGGGAGCTGAAAGTATTTGTTGAAGACCTATGCTCCAAAAGGAATTGTAAGTATCTGTTGAAGACCTATGCTCTACAGGGGGCTAAAAGTGTTTGTTGAAGACCTATGCTCCACAGTGAGCTAAAAGTATTTGTTGAAGACCTATGCTCCACAGTGAGTTGAAAGAATTTGTTAAAGACCTATGCTCCACAGAGAGATGAAAGTATTTGTTGAAGATAGTTGCACTGCAGGGAGCTGAAAGTATTTGTTGAAGACCTATGCTCCACAATGAGTTGAAAGAATTTGTTAAAGACCTATGCTCCACAGGGAGATGAAAGTGTTTGTTTAAGACCTATGCTCCACAGGGAGCTGAAAGTGTCTGTTGAAGACCTATGCTCCACATGGAGCTGAAAGTGTTTGTTGAAGACCTATGCTCCACAGGGAGCTGAAAGTGTTTGTTGAAGACCTATGCTCCACATGGAGCTGAAAGTGTTTGTTGAAGACCTATGCTCCACAGGGAGCTGAAAGTGTTTGTTGAAGACCTATGCTCCACAGGGAGCTGAAAGTGTCTGTTGAAGACCTATGCTCCACAGGGAGCTGAAAGTGTTTGTTGAAGACCTATGCTCCACAGGGAGCTGAAAGTGTCTGTTGAAGACCTATGCTCCACAGGGAGCTGAAAGTGTTTGTTGAAGACCTATGCTCCACAGGGAGCTGAAAGTGTTTGTTGAAGACCTATGCTCCACAGGGAGCTGAAAGTGTCTGTTGAAGACCTATGCTCCACAGGGAGCTGAAAGTGTCTGTTGAAGACCTATGCTCCACAGGGAGCTGAAAGTGTCTGTTGAAGACCTATGCTCCACAGGGAGCTGAAAGTGTTTGTTAAAGACCTATGCTCCACAGGGAGCTGAAAGTGTTTGTTGAAGACCTATGCTCCACAGGGAGCTGAAAGTGTTTGTTGAAGACCTATGCTCCACAGGGAGCTGAAAGTGTCTGTTGAAGACCTATGCTCCACAGGGAGTTCAAAAAGATAAAAGAAGAAACATCTGTGGATGATGCTGAAGTTCATCATTGCCTATTTACACACCCCCCTCCCCTTTTTCCACCCGCCTTTCCAAAACACTAAATGTTGCTGCATGTCTCTTTTTTTTATTTTTGGCAGGAAATTTAATCATGATTACATTTTATTGTACGCGGCAGGCGGGGGCGTTCTCGGAGATGACTACACCCCGTGGAGCTCGTGGAGCAGCTGTGACGCTACCTGTGGGCCCGCCATCAGATCAAGACATAGGGAGTGCATGCCCCGAGTGACATGTTCTGGTCTTTTCACAGAAACACAGAAGTGCCCAGACTTTCCTGAATGTTGTGGTTTGTATTCATCTTGTCTGTCTATATTTATTTCTGTATTTTTGTCTGCTTACATTTGTCTGTATGCTTGTCCACATATGTTTGGGTTTTTATCTGTCAGATTTGTGTCTGTATTCTTGTCTGCCTACCCTTGTGTCTGTGTTATTGTCTAACTATACTTGTGTCTGTATTATTGTCTAACTACCTTGTGTCTGTATTATTGTCTAACTACACTTGTGTCTGTATTATTGTCTAACTACACTTGTGTCTGTATTATTGTCTAACTACCTTGTGTCTGTGTTATTGTCTAACTACACTTGTGTCTGTGTTATTGTCTAACTACACTTGTGTCTGTGTTATTGTCTAACTACCTTGTGTCTGTGTTATTGTCTAACTACACTTGTGTCTGTGTTATTGTCTAACTACACTTGTGTCTGTGTTATTGTCTAACTACACTTGTGTCTGTGTTATTGTCTAACTACACTTGTGTCTGTGTTATTGTCTAACTACCTTGTGTCTGTGTTATTGTCTAACTACACTTGTGTCTGTGTTATTGTCTAACTACACGTGTGTCTGTGTTATTGTCTAACTACACTTGTGTCTGTATTATTGTCTAACTACCTTGTGTCTGTGTTATTGTCTAACTACACTTGTGTCTGTATTATTGTCTAACTAGACTTGTGTCTGTATTATTGTCAAACTACACTTGTGTCTGTATTATTGTCTAACTACACTTGTGTCTGTATTATTGTCTAACTACACTTGTGTCTGTGTTATTGTCTAACTACACTTGTGTCTGTGTTATTGTCTAACTACACTTGTGTCTGTGTTATTGTCTAACTACCTTGTGTCTGTATTATTGTCTATCTACACTTGTGTCTGTATTATTGTCTAACTACACTTGTGTCTGTATTATTGTCTAACTACACTTGTGTCTGTATTATTGTCTAACTACACTTGTCTCTGTATTATTGTCTATCTACACTTGTGTCTGTATTATTGTCTATCTACCCTTGTGTCTGTATTATTGTCTAACTACACTTGTGTCTGTATTATTGTCTAACTACACTTGTGTCTGTATTATTGTCTATCTACACTTGTGTCTGTATTATTGTCTAATTACACTTGTGTCTGTATTATTGTCTAACTACACTTGTGTCCGTATAATTGTCTAACTACACTTGTGTCTGTATTATTGTCTAACTAGACTTGTGTCTGTATTATTGTCTAACTACACTTGTGTCTGTATTATTGTCAAACTACAATTGTGTCTGTATTATTGTCTAACTACACTTGTGTCTGTATTATTGTCTATCTACACTTGTGTCTGTATTATTGTCTATCTACACTTGTGTCTGTATTATTGTCTATCTACCCTTGTGTCTGTATTATTGTCTATCTACACTTGTGTCTGTATTATTGTCTAACTACACTTGTGTCTGTATTATTGTCTAACTACACTTGTGTCTGTATTATTGTCTAACTACACTTGTTTCTGTATTATTGTCTAACTACACTTGTGTCTGTATTATTGTCTATCTACACTTGTGTCTGTATTATTGTCTAACTACACTTGTGTCTGTATTATTGTCAAACTACACTTGTGTCTGTATTATTGTCTAACTACACTTGTGTCTGTATTATTGTCTATTTACACTTGTGTCTGTATTATTGTCTAACTACACTTGTGTCTGTATTATTGTCTAACTACACTTGTGTCTGTATTATTGTCTATCTACACTTGTGTCTGTATTATTGTCTAACTACACTTGTGTCTGTATTATTGTCTAACTACACTTGTGTCTGTATTATTGTCTAACTACACTTGTGTCTGTATTATTGTCAGGCTACATTTGTATATGTACCTTTATCTGTCTACTTTTGTCTGTCTGTTTTTGTATCTGTATCCTTGCAATGAAAAGATAGTAGTTGTGGCAGTTAAACTTGCAACATTTTATACAACACGCTTAGTGTTCAAAGAACATATTCTACTTTATACAACACTGTTAGTGGTTAAAGAACATATCCTACTTTATACAACACTGTTAGTGGTCAAAGAACATATCCTACTTTATACAACACGGTTAGTGGTCAAAGAACATATCCTACTTTATACAACACGGTTAGTGGTCAAAGAACATATCCTACTTTATACAACATTGTTAGTGGTCAAAGAACATATCCTACTTTATACAACACGGTTAGTGGTCAAAGAACATATCCTACTTTATACAACATTGTTAGTGGTCAAAGAACATATCCTACTTTATACAACATTGTTAGTGGTCAAAGAACATATCCTACTTTATACAACACTGTTAGTGGTCAAAGAACATATCCTACTTTATACAACATTGTTAGTGGTCAAAGAACATATCCTACTTTATACAACACGGTTAGTGGTCAAAGAACATATCCTACTTTATACAACACGGTTAGTGGTCAAAGAACATATTCTACTTTATACAACACTGTTAGTGGTCAAAGAACATATCCTACTTTATACAACACGGTTAGTGGTCAAAGAACATATCCTACTTTATACAACATTGTTAGTGGTCAAAGAACATATCCTACTTTATACAACACTGTTAGTGGTCAAAGAACATATCCTACTTTATACAACATTGTTAGTGGTCAAAGAACATATCCTACTTTATACAACACGGTTAGTGGTCAAAGAACATATCCTACTTTATACAACACGGTTAGTGGTCAAAGAACATATTCTACTTTATACAACACTGTTAGTGGTCAAAGAACATATCCTACTTTATACAACACGGTTAGTGGTCAAAGAACATATCCTACTTTATACAACACGGTTAGTGGTCAAAGAACATATCCTACTTTATACAACACGGTTAGTGGTCAAAGAACATATCCTACTTTATACAACATTGTTGGTGGTCAAAGAACATATCCTACTTTATACAACACGGTTAGTGGTCAAAGAACATATCCTACTTTATACAACATTGTTAGTGGTCAAAGAACATATCCTACTTTATACAACACGGTTAGTGGTCAAAGAACATATCCTACTTTATCCAACACGGTTAGTGGTTAAAGAACATATCCTACTTTATACAACACGGTTAGTGGTGAAAGAACATATCCTACTTTATACAACACGGTTAGTGGTCAAAGAACATATCCTACTTTATTCAATACTGTTAGTGGTCGAAGAACATATCCTACTTTATACAACACTGTTAGTGGTCAAACAACATATCCTACTTTATACAACACTGTTAGTGGTAAAACAACATATCCTACTTTATACAACACTGTTAGTGGTCAAACAACATATCCTACTTTATACAACACGGTTAGTGGTCAAAGAACATATCCTACTTTATACAACACTGTTAGTGGTCAAAGAACATATCCTACTTTATACAACACGGTTAGTGGTCAAAGAACATATCCTACTTTATACAACATTGTTAGTGGTCTAAGAACATATCCTACTTTATACAACACGGTTAGTGGTCAAAGAACATATCCTACTTTATACAACACGGTTAGTGGTCAAACAACATATCCTACTTTATACAACACTGTTAGTGGTTAAAGAACATATCCTACTTTATTCAACACGGTTAGTGGTCAAAGAACATATCCTACTTTATACAACACCGTTAGTGGTCAAAGAACATATCCTACCTTATAAAACTTTGTTAGTGGTCAAAGAACACATCCTACTTTATACAACACGGTTAGTGATCAAAGAACATATCCTACTTTATACAACATTGTTAGTGGTCAAAGAACATATCTTACTTTATACAACACGGTTAGTGGTTAAAGAACATATCCTACTTTATACAACACGGTTAGTGGTCAAAGAACATATCCTACTTTATACAACACGGCTAGTGGTTAAAGAACATATGCTACTTTATACAACACTGTTAGTTGTCAAAGAACATATCCTACTGTATACAACACGCTTAGTGGTCAAAGAACATATCCTACTTTATACAACACGCTTAGTGGTCAAAGAACATATCCTACTTTATACAACACTGTTAGTGGTCAAAGAACATATCCTACTTTATACAACACTGTTAGTGGTCAGAGAACATATCCTACTTTATACAACACGGTTAGTGGTCAAAGAACATATCCTACTTTATACAACATTGTTAGTGGTCAAAGAACATATTCTACTTTATACAACACTGTTAGTGGTCAAAGAACATATTCTACTTTATACAACATTGTTAGTGGTCAAAGAACATATCCTACTTTATACAACATTGTTAGTGGTCAAAGAACATATCCTACTTTATTCAACATTGTTAGTGGTCAAAGAACATATTCTACTTTATACAACATTGTTAGTGGTCAAAGAACATATTCTACTTTATACAACACTGTTAGTGGTCAAAGAACATATTCTGCTTTATACAACATTGTTAGTGGTCAAAGAACATATCCTACTTTATACAACACTGTTAGTGGTCAAAGAACATATTCTACTTTATACAACATTGTTAGTGGTCAAAGAACATATCCTACTTTATACAACACGGTTAGTGGTCAAAGAACATATCCTACTTTATACAACATTGTTAGTGGTCAAAAATATTATCCTACTTTATACAACACTCTTAGTGGTCAAAGAACATATCCAACTTTATACAACACGGTTAGTGGTCAAAGAACATATCCTACTTTATACAACATTGTTAGTGGTCAAAGAACATATTCTACTTATACAACATTGTTAGTGGTCAAAGAACATATCCTAATTTATACAACATTGTTAGTGGTCAAAGAACATATCCTACTTTATACAACATTGTTAGTGGTCAAAGATCATATCCTACTTTATACAACACGGTTAGTGGTCAAAGAACATATCCTACTTTATACAACACCGTTAGTGGTCAAAGAACATATTCTACTTTATACAACATTGTTAGTGGTCAAAGAACATATCCTACTTTATACAACACGGTTAGTGGTCAAGGAACATATCCTACTTTATACAACATTGTTAGTGGTCAAAGAACATATCCTACTTTATACAACATTGTTAGTGGTCAAAGAACATATCCTACTTTATACAACACGGTTAGTGGTCAAAGAACACATCCTACTTTATACAACACGGTTAGTGGTCAAAGAACATATCCTACTTTATACAACACGGTTAGTGGTCAAAGAACACATCCCACTTTATACAACATTGTTAGTGGTCAAAGAACACATCCTACTTTATACAACACTGTTAGTGGTCAAAGAACATATCCTACTTTATACAACACGGTTAGTGGTCAAAGAACACATCCTACTTTATACAACATTGTTAGTGGTCAAAGAACATATCCTACTTTATACAACACGGTTAGTGGTCAAAGAACACATCCTACTTTATACAACACTGTTAGTGGTCAAAGAACATATCCTACTTTATACAACACGGTTAGTGGTCAAAGAACACATCCTACTTTATACAACACTGTTAGTGGTCAAAGAACATATCCTACTTTATACAACACGGTTAGTGGTCAAAGAACACATCCTACTTTATTCAACACGGTTAGTGGTCAAAGAACATATCCTACTTTATACAACACTGTTAGTGGTCAAAGAACATATCCTACTTTATACAACACTGTTAGTGGTCAAAGAACATATCCTCAAAGGTCTTTGTACTATATGCAATCAGCATCACCATGACCCATACCGGTTGGCGTAGGCGATCATGTCTTTCCACAATTTTGTGTCCACAGTGCATCGTAGCAATTCTGTTGTTGACTGTTTTCCATGCCATGACACCAAGATATCCAGTATTTTCTCTCTTTGTCGTCCGCGATCTCTCTTTCCCTATATTTTGCCAGTTGTAACCAATTATTTTAACATTCCTTTTCTCTGTGCCTGAAAAATGTTGGTTGTTTCTTTCTGATGTCTTTTTAAGACGTCCCTTTTTTGTTTTGATGTACATACATATAAACACATGTACACGGTTACAACCATACGTGTGCTTACACGTGCATGTGAAAAAGTGCGCATGTAATAAACATACCCTGAAGTACCCACACCTAGGTCCGTGTGCATACACAAAGCACAAAGAATAGAGCGGAAGAATACAATGTATCCGAAAGAAGGAAATGGTGAGATGCCTCAGTGTGGGGGTTCATTAATAACATGTAAGAGTGAAGGTATCGTGTAGTTCAGAGTGAAAGGGTAACGCCTTGCACTAACGTTAGCAGCCCAGACACAAAAGATATAGGAGACCACCGAAGTGCCGCAGTGTGGTCTAGCAAAGTAGAGCTGTGAATAGCAAGCATGTGCATATACTAATGTGCTCATACATGTGCTAAAGAGTAGACTCTGCAAAAGAGAAAAAGCAGCTACAGGAAAACTATGTGTATGAGTGTGACACATTCATGCCTCGTGGGGTCAGCGAGCCCAATAGGACTGTAAGACGATTCTCCAATGTTAATCGGCTGCGATCGCCGGAGTGGCACGTGATAATACCAGTGATGTGGGTGTCGTTTTTACCCTTGTAAAAGTAAAGTAAAGAGCCCCGTCACGTCACGTGACATATATATGGAATATGGTGTTAGTGACCACAATTTTTAAAGACCCACGGCACATACTTTTTGGGGTAATTTGGTCGGTATTACGCCCGTGCCGCTTTACTTTCACAGAAAATAGAGCCGGTACCCATTTAAAACTGTATGAACCCGGAAGCAGTCGATCAGGATCGAATCAAATGTCTTTTCCTTTGAAGTCTAGTTCACTAACCACTGAACCTTTTTACCCTTGTGGTCTGAGGAATTGAAATGGAACGCGACTAGAGTGATAGTATTATTTTGAACATACTAAAGGTGCTAACAAAATCTATCTCTAGACGTCTCCCAGACTCGCCAATATAAGTCGTTTAGTATCGTTCGCATTATTATGGTTATGGAAGGTCCTGGTATCAAAGCAAACGAATTAGAATCCATAATTGCTCAACCGCCCGTGCCGGTGGAATCATCCGAATTGCTAACTCATCTCCCAAACAAAGAAAGGCAGCTGTAGACCCCATCATAGCAATCTCAGCACATGCCAAAAGACATAAGGCGAAACCGCATAGAAAGTGAACACAGCCAACTGTTCCTTGTCATACGATATCATTGTAAAAAATATGAATATCGAAACGATCAAAACGGATGAAACACACAGCTCACGGTTTCATATGCATCGTTGACATATGATATGGCGTAAATGATTTTGCTAGACACACATGTGAAACAGTCCTTGACCTTGAATCGTCCGTTGGTCACATCTCATATCTTTGTGTGTGCATGTCTGTGTTGGTCACCTCTAGTGACTCGGGCAGATGGTGCTCGTAAACCTGGGAGGGCCGACCATCTAAGGGCAGAATCCCCCTGCAGAAAAGATTATCTGCTGCCTTGCAGGAAGATTGGGGACAATCAAAGGCTAAGGAATGCAAACCTGAATAAAATGCTGGCTGAAATCGGATGCACTGGGCCACTGGCGCTGAACACAGTGCAACGTTTTAAAGGGTGTTCAATCAGAGTGGATCTGGCAGACTCTAATTGTGATGTTCTGTCGGTGGGGGCGATCAACACACTTAACCTGACAGCTGACTTCATGTGAGAGTCTGGAATCCTACTCTGATTGAGTCCTGATCGCAGAGAGAGAGAGAGAGAGAGAGAGAGAGAGAGAGAGAGAGAGAATCGTCCGTTAGGGAATAAGACGGAGTCGATGCTGAGCACATACGCTCAGGTGATACAGTTACGCCCACAGGGGACCGTACTCAAGTGTTTATGGTCGGAGTGAGGGAGAGATCGGAGTGCTTCTGGCCAGACTATCTCCCAAATTCTTGTCGCGTTTGAAGGCGACCATTGGGGGATCACCAAAAACGTTTACGAGCGGTGGGATAAGAGTGGAGAATGGAATAGTAACGGTTGGGTATTCTCACAGCAGCTAAGTTATGCGGATAATATGTGAGGGTGAGTATTGCTATCTCAGAGGGAGGGCGGTTGGAAGGAGTGAGTGCATCAGGACGAGAGATAAGGAGGATCTGATTGAAGGCATACTGGAGGATCGAAGCTGGATAAATCCGGGGCTAAAGAAACCTAACATGAGGTGAGCCTGTTGGAGGAAATCTTGGCCATCCTGGCAGATGAGGTGAAGATGTAATATCTCAGAAAACGGAATAGAACCATGCCATGAAAGTGGATGTGATGAAGTATAGAGAAGATAACAATGGACGTCTCAGGTAACGGAATAGAATCATGACATGAAAGTGGATGTGATGAAGTATAGAGAAGAAGATAACAATGGGCGTCTCAGGTAACGGAATAGAGCCACGAGGTGAAAGTGGATGTGATGAAGTATAGAGAAGATAACAATGGGCGTCTGTGAGTTTATAGTAAACTGAGGTGTGAAGGTCCGAAATGCCCAAGGAAACAATAAGGTTAGTAAAGGTAGCAGAGGAAGTGGAGATACAAGATGTGATCTTTATGGTTTGTGATCGCTGCCGATGTATTCGATAAATTTGAAGATGTCGTCCTCAGGTAGATCAGTTAGTCAGAAGCAGTCATCAATATGCCAAAGGTATTTGATTATAAGGGGCCCTGATACTAATTGAGTATTTGGTTTTCAAAGTAACCCATGAATAAGCAAGCATAGCTTGGACCCATCTTGGTGCACATGGCTACTCCACTAGCTTGGTCGTAGAGATTACAATTGAACTCAAAGGTGTTGAGGTTGAATACAAGCTCAGTGAGGCGGGGAAGAGTGGTAGTATCAATAGAGGGGCGTTGTCTCTGGTCAAGAAAGAACCGTAGAGGCAGGAGCCCATCGGGGTGAGGAATAAAGGTGTAGAGAGAACAAACATTGAGGACGAAAAGTCGGTATGAGAGATCTCCGGAGAGAGATGGTAGAGAAGATTCTCAAGGTATAGTTTGTGTTTTTGACATAGAAGTGAAGACTGGCCACAATAGGTTGAAAGACACTGTCTAGATAGTCGGATATGTGTTCAGTCGGACAAGCACATACCGCCACGATAGGACGTCCTAGATTGTTGGAGTTTGTGAATTTTAGGGAGCATGTAGAAGGATGGGGAGACGTGATAGCTCAGTGGTTAGTGAACTACAAAGGACAAGAGGTAGGGTTCGATCCCAACCGACGGCTTCCGGTTCGCCCAGCCTTTATAGAGTACCGGATTTTTTTCTGGTGAAGTAAAGCGGCACGGGCGTAATACCGACCACATTACCCCAAAAATCATGTGCCGAAGGTCTGTAAAATTGATTGCCACTAACACCATATTCCCTATACGCCACTTGGCGTGACGGGGGTACTTTACTTTTTTTATGTGGAAGGATGGCTTGCCAAGACCACTATTAGGGATAATGAGGCGGGACTCACTTGGGGGACGGAGATGGTCTTGGATCAGCTCCTTGATGGTAGAACGGATTTGTTTATTGTGGTTGGCAATGGCGTCGTCAAGACGAGGTTTATAAAAAAAGTGGTTCGGATAACTGTTTAGTGCCCTGGGTGGTCCCCTACATCTCTTATGTCTGGGCTGCTTACCTTTGTGCAAAGTGATACCCTTTTTACCTGCACTACATAGTACCTTACCTAATTACATGTTCTTAGTAAACTCCATTCTGAGACATCTCACTCTTTCCTCCTTTTGAGCATCAGTTACTCTTCTAGTATTATTTGTACGTCTGTGGTCTAGTAGAGGAATTTATGCCATCATCTAAGGGAGGGTACCCCGAAGTAAAACAACCCCACTGCCTTGTGGGTGAGACTTTTTAGTCAAAGACTAGCGGAGTCAACCGTAAACAAACCGACGGATGGCAACAGAAAACCACCGTCGTAACTTCTTTCTACAATCATGAATCGCCACAAATCACTGCAGTCTGTAGAAATGTGGTTTTACAGAAGAATGTTGAGAATTCCAAGGACAGCTAAGAAGAGTAATGAAAATGTTCTGAAAGAGGTCAAAGCAAAAAGAGAGCTAATTTCCAATATTAGGAAGAAAGAATCATCATTTTGTGGCCAAGTAATGAGAAGAGAACAGCTGGAATATATTGTAACAACTGGGAAAATTGATGGACAAAGAGATAGAGGCAAGCAAAGAGAAAAAATACCAGACAACTTAAGAGAATGGCTTGGCAAAAGGTCAACAACAGAAATGATAAATAACTGTCGAGATCGAAAGTTGTGGAGAGGCATGATCACCTACGCCAGCAGGCCCGGTACTTGATGATGATGCCTCTTTGTGCTTTGTGTATCTACACAGACCTAGATGAGGGTACTTCAAATTATGTATGTTGTATGCAAACATATTCACATACATGTGTACACACGTATGGATGTAGCCGTGTGCATATATATCGTTGGAATGCTACAACTACCTGTGACATACTATAACCAGTGATGGAAAATGTAAAACTGAAATAAACAAAAAAATAGGTATGACAAGAATCAATTTTAATGCCATGAAAAATATACTAACATCAAAACAAATAACACCAGGGCGAAACTAAGAATAGCAAAATGTTATATAGTCTCAATATACTTGTATGGTGCAGAAACAGGGACATTGGACAAAAAACAGAACAGAAAATTGAAGCCTTTGGAATGTGGATATATAGAAGAATAGTTAGAATTTGATGGAAAGAAAAGAAAACAAACGATGAAATTTTGAAACAACTAAAAATGAAAAGAGAACTACTAAACACAATTAGAACAAGACAAATGAAATTTCGGGGGCATGTTAAAAGACACAACAGCCTACTAAAAGTAATATTGGAAGGGAAAATACACGGTAAAAGAGGCAGAGGCAGACCAAGACTAACATGGACGAGTAACATTAAAAGATGGACAAGTCAACCTATGACAATCTGCACCATCAAAGCAAGAGACAGAGTGGAATGACGCTGCATGCTAGCCAACCTTCGATGCGAAGAGGGCACACGATGATGATGATATAGTTGGAATAGGGTTAAGGCATACAAATGCGAAGCTACAGTAAAGCTGAATGTGAGGAAAATTAAAAAATTATAAAAAAATTGTTTGTAAGAAGCTTTACGTGCAGAGTGGACGACACAGACTAAACGACGTTTCGGCCCAATAGGCTTCAGCGGGAACAAATAAAAAAAAAAAAAAAAAAAAAACACTCAAATTTTGAGTGTGTGTTTTTTTGTTTGTTCCCGCTGAAGGCCTATTGGGCCGAAACGTCGTTTAGTCTGTGTCGTCCACTTATCACGTAAAGCTTCTTACATACCATGTTTTTTCTATTTTTTAATTGTTCCTAAGGTTGGAATACTTGGTAACTGGCAAAATACAGGGAAAGAGAGACCACGGACGACAAACTGAGAAAGATACAAGATAGTTTAGTACCGTAGCAAGGTAAACAGTCAACAACAGAATAGATAGGATGTACTATTGACAAGTGATCCGCAATAGCTCAGTGGTTAGTGAACTGAACTACAAAAGACAAAAGGTCGGGTTCGATTCTGATCGACGGCTTCTGGGTTCACCCAGCCTTAAATGGGTACCGGATTTTTTTTCTGGGAAAGTAAAGCGACACGGGCGTAATACCGACCGCATTGCCCCAAAAATCGGGGGGCCTCGGTAGCCGAGTTGGGAAACCACCCGACTGGACTACCGACGCTCGGACAACCCGTGTTCGATTCCCGCTGGGAGCAGTGTGAGTTGTACTCGTGGTTGGGGAAAAAATATCTCCACGGTCGACCCAGCCGTTGGCAGAAATGGGTACCAGGGTATTACCCTGGGAAGGTGAGAAATGTCGCTTCGCATCTGAGTGTCGATGCTTGAGGCTACACTGTACAGAGATATCCGAACATTTCTGGATAGGCGGCCGAGCACATATGGGTGTAAACTCGCGTGCTAAGACGCCGGTTCAAGTCTCGTACTTTACCTTACCCCAAAAATCATGTGCTGAAGGTTTATACAAATTATGGTCACTAACACCATATTCCCTGCTGATGCCACTGTACACAGGATAACATGACAACAAAACATATTCTACAGGATTGCCCCCAGTACACAGGCCTGAGAAGGACAATGTGGTCCACACCCACCTCACTGGAAGAGAAACTATACGGGGCAACCGAATCACTTAAACAGACAGTTGACTTCATAAGAGAGTCTGGAATCCTAGTCTGAATGAGACATGATCGCTGAAGAAGGAGAAGAATATTCCCTATATGCCACTTGACGTGACGGGTCACTAACACCATATTCCCTATACGCCACTTGACGTGACAGGTCACTAACACCATATTCCCTATATGCCACTTGGCGTGACGGGTCACTAACACCATATTCCCTATACGCCACTTGACGTGGCGGGTCACTAACACCATATTCCCTATACGCCACTTGGCGTGACGAGACCCTTTACTTTTTTATTTTTATTTTTCTGTGGACTGAGTGGAAGATTGTGGAATGATATGACCAGCTGGTACGGCACATGATGTTGATGGAATTATTTTAAAATAATTATTCACAGCTGATGGGACCTGGTCTGGCTGGGAAAGCTGGTCTCCCTGCTCTGTAACTTGTGGGACGGGTCTAGCAACACGCTACAGACGATGTAGCAAATCTCCATCAAGCTACTGCAGCAAGACCTGTGAAGGTCCACGGGAGGAGACTAAAGCCTGTGATACAAGCAGCAATTGCTGTGGTCAGTTAGATACTTGTTCGTTAATTGGCTTTTCTTGTCTTCAGCTCCATTCTTATTTTACTATCTTCCTATTTTTCTGTTTTAATATTTTTCTGTCTTTTTATGGTACTTCGGTCTTTTTCTTCTACCTTTCAGCTCCCTGTGGAGCATAGGTTTGCAACAAACACTTTCAGCTCCCTGTGAAGCATAGGTTTGCAACAAACACTTTCAGCTCCATGTGGAGCATAGGTTTTCAACAAACACTTTCAGCTCCCTGTGGAGCATAGGTCTTCAACAAACACTTTCAGCTCCTTGTGGAGCATAGGTCTTCAACAAACACTTTCAGCTCCCTGTGGAGCATAGGTTTTCAACAAACACTTTCCAAGTCGTTCTGTTTATTGCCATTCTTTTAAGATCATTCCATGTCTTCCCCATCATCTTCATCTCTGTTTCTATCTGTCTTCTTTAAGAATTCCTTGGTCTTCCTCTTTGTATTTTTTCCGGGGGATTCCAAAAAAGGACCTGTTATGTAATACTCTCAGTTGGCTTCCGTAGTGTGTGTCCTATCCAGCGCCATCGTCTTCGCTGTATCTCTTTATCCCCTGGTGTTTGACTGGTACATTTCCATAATTCTATGTTAGTGATTTTGTCCTGCCATTTCCATCCTTTTATTCTGCGTAAGCATCCATTAATGAAAGTCTGTATCTTCGTGATTGTCAATTTTGTTGTTCTCCATGTTTCACAGCCATTTAATAGGACTGACTTAACATTGGAGTTGGTACTTCTGTCTGCCAATCCGTATCTCTTTCTTTCTTTCTTTCTTTCTTTCTTTCTTTCTTTCTTTCTTTCTTTCTTTCTTTCTTTCTTTCTTTCTTTCTTCTTCTCCATTTTTCTTTCTTTCTTTCTTTCTCTCTTTCTGTTTTCTTTCTTTCCTTCTTTCTTTCTCTCTTTCTTTCCTTATTTCTGTCTTTATTCATTTCTTTGTTTTTATACATTCATTTCAAAAGAAGAGGATATTAGTTACAAGAGAAGATGAAGAAAGAGAAGACAGGAAAAGAAGAGGAAGAAGACCTCTGTAGCAGAAAACAGAAGTAGGAAGCAAAGAAGACAAGAGAAGGAAGGATAAGAATAATAAGAAGACACATGAAAAGAAAGAAGAAAGAAGAAATTGACAAAAGAAGAACGTAAAAAGGATATGAAGAAGAAGTGGAATAAGAAGAAGAAAGAATAAAAACAAAAACAAGAGAAGAAAAATAAAGATTAAGAAGAAAGAAGGAAAGAAAGGAAAGGTCAAGGTAAAGTACGGGACTTGAATCGGCGTCATAGCACGCGAGTTTCCACTCATAGTGTTCGGAGACTTCTGGATAGTCTCGCTTCAAGCATCGAAACTCACAATGCGAGGCGGCATTCCTCACCTTCCAAGAGTAATACCCTGGTACCCATTTCTGCCAGCGGGTGGGTCGAACGTTGGGGTATTTCTTTTCCAACCACGAGTACAACTCACACTGCTACCAGCGGGAATCGAACACGGGTTGTCCGAACGTCGGTAGTCCAGTTGGGTGGTTTTCCCAACTAGGCTACAGAGGCCCACCGAGAAAGAAAGAAAGAAAGAAGGAAAGAAGAAAGAACGAAAGAAAGAAAAAGAGAAAGTAGAAGAAGAAAGAAAGAAAGAAAGAAGAAATAAAGAAAGAAAGAAAGAAAGAAAGAAAGAAAGAAAGAAAGAAAGAAAGAAGAAATAAAGAAAGAAAGAAAGAAAGAGAGAAAGAAAGAAAGAAAGAAAGAAAGAAAGAAAGAAGGAAAGAAGAAAGAAAGAAAGAAAGAAAGAAAGAAAGAAAGAAAGAAAGAAAGAAAGAAAGAAAGAAAGAAAGAAGAAAGAACGAAAGAAAGAAAGAAAGAAAGAAAGAAAGAAAGAAAGAAAGAAAGAAAGAAGAAAGAAAGAAAGAAAGAAAGAAAGAAAAGAAAGAAAGAAAGAAAGAAAGAAAGAAAGAAAGAAAGAAAGAAAGAAAGAAAGAAAGAAAGAAAGAAAGAAAGAAAGAAAGAAAGAAAGAAAGAAAGAAAGAAAGAAAGAAAGAGATACGGATTGGCAGACAGATGTACCAACTCCAATGTTAAGTCAGTCCTATTAAATGGTTGTGAAACATGGAGAACAACAAAATTGACAATCATGAAGATAGAAACTTTCATTAATGGATGCTTACGCAGAATAAAAGGATGGAAATGGTAGGACAAAATCACTAACATAGAATTATGGAAATGTACCAGTCAAATACCAGTGGATAAAGAGATACAGCGAAGACGATGGCGCTGGATAGGACACACACTTCGGAAGCCAACAGAGAGTATTACACAACAGGTTCTTTTTTGAAATCCCCAGGGGAAAATAAAGAAAGAAAGAAAGAAGAAAGAAAGAAAGAAAGAAAGAAAGAAAGAAAGAAAGAAAGAAAGAAAGAAAGAAAGAAAGAAAGAAAGAAAGAAAGAAAGAAAGAAAGAAAGAAAGAAAGAAAGAAAGAAAGAAAGAAAGAAAGAAAGAGAAAGACTGTCATTCCACGTGGCTTTAAAATGGCAGTTATATTGAAATGTTGGCACATGTTCGGATAATGGCAGCATTACACCAGATCTGTGTTTCTTTTACAGACACTTAAACTTCCGATGCATACAAAATTGCTGGCTGAGCAGATTTATAAATTATTCATCTCTACCGAACTCGATCTCTTTTACTTAGTAGGTGAACTCATTCACTAGTCAATCCTAATATATGGCGGTAAAACATGGAGAACAAAAACAAAATGACCATCACGAAAGTACAGACTTTCATTAATGGATGTTTGCGAAGAGTAAAAGGAACAAAATGGCAGGACAAAAGTCACTAGAGTCAAAAACCAGTGGACAAAGAGATACAACGAAGAGGGTGGTGCTGGATAGGACACACACTGCGGAGGCCAATTGAGAGGATTACACAACAGGCCCTTTTTTGGAATCCACAGGGGAAAAGACAAAGAGGAAGACCAAGGAATTCTTGGAGAAGACAGACAGAAGAAGAGATGACGATGATGAGGAAGACATGGAATGATCTTAAAAGAATGGCAAAAAAGCAGAACGACTTGGAAAGTGTTTGTTGAAGACCTATGCTCCACAGGGAGCTGAAAGTGTTTGTTGAAGATCTTTGCACCATAGGGAGCTGAAAGTGTTTGTTGAAGACCTATGCTCCACAGAGAGCTGAAAGTGTTTGTTGAAGATCTTTGCACCATAGGGAGCTGAAAGTGTTTGTTGAAGACATATGCTCCACAGGGAGCTGAAAGTGTTTGTTGAAGACCTATGCTCCACAGGGAGCTGAAAGTGTTTGTTGAAGACCTATGCTCCACAGGGAGCTGAAAGGTAGCAGAAGAAAAAGTTTGCTCATCTACAGTTTTGTACCGAATCAATAATATCAGTGTCAAACTCGGAAGTTAAAGCATAAACATAAAAGGAAGCAAGTCAGCACAGAGATGAGATGTTTGAGAAAAGTGACTGGAGCGACCAGAAGAGACAGAATTAGAGATGATGATGTAAGAGAGAGATTGGCCATTAAATTAATTCTAAACTAAATACACAAACAACAAATGGTTTGATCATCTGAAGGGAATACCAAGAGATTCTATAGCATCATCATCGAGTACCATGCCTGCAGGCGTAGGTGATCATGTCTCTCCACAACTTTCGATCTGGACAGTTATTTATCATTTCTGTTGTTGACCTTCTACCAAGCCATTCTCTTAAAGTGTCTGTTCTATAACATCTATCTATCTATCTATTGACCTTTCGAGCCGTAACCGGCCCATAGGGCGTAGACCAAGATACACCTTCTCATATCTGAATTTTTGTTCTAGCAGTTTTCTTTAAAAGATATTTTATCAAATCTCGCCATCTGTCTCTGTTCTGTGCAAGCAGCTCTATCTCTTTGAGGGAGCCGAATCCTGCTGCTCTTGCCTCTCTCATCAATGTTCTTCTCAGTGTCTCCCTGGGTCTTCCTCTTTTTCTCTTACCTGTTGTTTCCCATATGAGGGCTTGCTTTGCTTTTCGGTTATTATCTCTTCTCATCACATGTCCAACGTATGACCATCGTCTTTTCTTTATTACTGAAGAGATTCTATAGCAGACAAGGCATATATTACAAGTGGGGATGGAAGAAGTGTCTGTGGTAGACCTAGAGTAAGATGGACTGACAACATCTGGGGGGAATGTCAAGAGATTCTATAGCAGACAAGACATATATTAAAAGTGGGGATGGTAGAAGAGTATGTGGTAGACCTAGAGTAAGATGGACTGACAACATCCGGGAAATGCTACAACAACATTTGACAACGACTGAGGTTGTCAGAATGGATCAGAAATGTGTAACTCTCTCGACATTTGAATCGTATGTGAGTATGTGAAGAATGAACGATTAAGTATTTAACTTTTTGAAAAGCTTAAAGCTTTTAACTCTTTCTGTACGTTTAGCCGCATACTGCGTCACTCTTGCTTTGGTTAGTGTGAACCGTTAATCAAACTATATTCTTTGTACATGTCTTGTATCATCTTGGTATTGGTGAAATATATTACCATGTTGAACTATGTAATAATTCATATATAATATGTTATATGTTAGATAAACATAAATATGTAAATTGGTTCTTAAAACCTGGAAAAATTGTGTCTCTGAGATCTCTTCCGTTGCGTCGATAAAAAGCTTCCATACAGAAAGAGTTTAAAGCGCCCCCGTCACGCCAAGTGGCGTATAGGGAATATGGTGTTAGTGACCATAAATTTTACAGACCTTCAGCACATGATTTTTGGGGTAATGTGGTCGGTATTACGCCCGTGCCGCTCTACTTTCCCAGAAAAAAAATCCAGTACCCATTTAAAGCTGGGTTAACCAGGAAGCCGCCGGTTGGGATGAAATCCTACCTCTTGTCCTTTGTAGCCCAGTTCACTAACCACTGAGCTATCGTGGCTCCATTAACGACCATATTACCCCAAAAATCATGTACTATTGTATACTGTCTATAAAAATTATGGTCGCTAACACCATATTCCCCATACGCCACATGGTTTGACGGGGCTCTTTACTTTTTGTTTTATATGTCCCTCGATCGTTTGGTCCCGCAAAAAGACAACTTGTTAAAGAAGTGTGAAAAGAGCGAGAAGGAGAAGTATAAAGAGAAAAAAAATTGTAAGATAACATCAAAGAATAAACAAACCTCGACTTTGCAATTGTTTGATATTACCAAATCAACATAAACCGCATCACCATTATCCATAATTGACATCCACAGTGAATGGAAACTGGGGAAGATGGTCGGGTTGGACATCATGCTCGACCTCGTGTGGAGAAGGTAGGAGATCAAGGAGTCGGATCTGCAATAATCCACCGCCTTCCACTTGTGGACAGCCATGTCGTGGGGACTTACAAGAAGTGGAGCCATGTTCTACACACCAACATGGAGCAGGTTAGCTCTCTGGTTACTCACATTTAGAATACTGGTCTATGCACAACTGTTTGTTTTAGGAGAAAAGTGCCATTTTAGTTACGTCTTGTTGTTCATGATAACAAATAACAAGGAAGCCAACAAAATGTTGGATTTTAGTTTCGACATGATGACGTAGAAGTTTATGTAAAACATGCAGGAAAGTATGGAGTTCGTGTAGGGTCAGATTTACCGAAAAGTTAAATATGCAACAGTTTAAGGATAGGGAATAGCGAGTTTTTGCGCTCACTGGAAATTATAGAAAAAACAAAACATGGGCATGGGTACCCAAATTTATTTTTAATAACGGTTACTTATGTCTGTAACAACGACTACTCATACCTATAACAACTACTAAAATCTATAACAACAACTATTCATATCTATAACAACAGCTACTCATATCTATAACAACAACTATTCATATCTATAACAACAGCTACTCATATCTATAACAACAACTACCCATATATATAACAACAACTACTAAAATCTATAAGAACAACTATCTATCTATCTATTGACCTTTCGAGCCGTAGCCGGCCCATAGGGCGTAGACCAAGATACTCCTTCTCTTATCCGAATTTATTTTGTTCTAGCAGTTTTCAATTCTTTTAAAGATATTTTATCAAATCTCGCCATTTGTCTCTTTTCTCTGCAAGCAGATCTATCTCATTGAGGTAGCCGAATCCTGATGCTCTTGCCTCTCTCATCAATGTTCTTCTCAATGTCTCTCTGGGTCTTCCTCTTTTCCTCTTACCTGTTGTTTCCCACATGAGGGCTTGCTTTGCTATTCGGTTATTATCTCTCCTCATCACATGTCCAACATATGACCATCATCTTTTCTTTATTACTGAAGATATTAGTGGTTGATTGGCGATTTCTCTAATTTCCTCGTTTGTTTTGAATTCCTTCCACGCTATACCAAGTATTTTCCTTAGACATTTACTTTCGAATCCGTTCAATTTTGAACAACTAAGAACAACTACTCATATCTTAACAATAACTACTCATAGCTATGTCTCAACTATTTGCTCGTCGCACAGTTATTGTGAGCATTTTGAAAGAAAAATGAATTTAAAACATTGTATTATACCAACACAAAAATTACATACCTTCTGTAGATCATTATCATCAAGTACCGGGCCTGCTGGCGTAGGTGATCATGTCCCTCCACAACTTTCGATTTCGACCGTTATTTATCATTTCTGTTGTTGACCTTCTGCCAAGCCATTCTCTTAAGCTGTCTGGTATCCTTTCTCTTTGCTTCCCTCTATCTCTTTGTCCCTCAATTTCCCAGTTGTTACAATATATTCCAGCTGTTCTATTCTCATTACATGGCCAAAAAATGATGATTGTTTCTTCCTAATATTGGAAATTAGCTCTCTTTCTGCTATGACCTCTTTCAGAACATCTTCATTACTCTTCTTTACTGTCCAAAGTATTCTCAACATTCTTCTGTAAAACCAAAATTCTACAGACTCCAGTGATTTTCTTGTCTGTTGTCCTATTGTCCATGATTCATACCCATATGGTTCTCTCTATCTTCATTACTTCTCTCTATTTTCAATCGTTCTCTCTATCTTCATTGGTTCTCTGTATCTTTAATGGTTCTCTGTATCTTCAATGTTTATCTCTATCTTCATTGGTTCTATGTATCTTCAATGGTTCCCTCTATCTTCATTGGTTCTCTGTATCTTCAATGGTTCCCTCTATCTTCATTGGTCAGGTAATTTCACCTGCTACTGTATGCAGTAAACAGTACAACCTGTGGCTGCCCTGCTGCCTTGCAGGTAAGCTCGGGAGAGTAAAAGGCTAAGGGAGGGTACCCCGAAATAAAACAACCCCACTGCCTTGTGGGTGAGACTTTTTAGTCAAAGGCTAGCGGAGCCAACCGTAAACATACCGACGGAAGGCAACAGAAAACCACCGTCGTAATTTCTTTGTACAATCATGAATCGCCACAAAAATGAGTTCTTAAATGTTATATAGAGCCAGTCTTAACATATGGATGCGAATCATGGACAATAGGACAACAGACAAGAAAATCACTGGAGTCTGTAGAAATGTGGTTTTATAGAAGAATGTTGAGAGTGCCATGGACAGCTAAGAAGATTAATGAAAAAGATCTGAAAGAGGTCAAAGCAAAAAGAGAACTAATTTTCAATATTAGGAAGAAACAATCATCATTTTTTGACCATGTAATGAGAAGAGAACAACTGGATTATATTGTGACAACTGAGAAAATTGAGAGACGAAGAGATAGAGGGAAGCAAAGAGAAAAGATACCAGACAGCTTAAGAGAATGGCTTTGCAGAAGATCAACAACAGAAATGATAAATAACTGTCGAGATCGAAAGTTGTGGAGAGACATGATCACCTACGCCATCAGGCTTGGTACTTAATGATGATGATGATTATGAAACTTGACCTGTGATGTTTATGTATTTTCTACAAGGGAGTGCAAGCTGGAGTCCCTGGGGTCCCTGGTCGAGTTGCTCGGCTTCCTGTGGACGAGGCACCAGAAGCAGGAGACGAGCTTGTGACAGCCCTTGTGGAATGTCCTGTCTGGGCAGCGATTCTGAGACCGTCACTTGCGACACGGAAAATACTTGCTGTGGTGAGTACTGCCTTAGAAGTAGACTGGGGGGACTGTTTGGTCTCGAGGCAAGACGTCAGCCTCGAGACAGTGAGGTTGTGGGTTCAAATCCCGGCTGCACCAATTGGGATTTTTATCTATGATTTCTCTCTGCGGCAACCACCCCTGGTCTCAGCAGCGAGGCCCGGCTTGAAACGTCAATTACTCATCGACGGAAAAAATATGAGTACCTCTGAAGACGGAGTTATCTGCCTGTGCGGCGAGGGACACCTGTGTACAGGGCTGCCAGAGAAAAATGGATTAACACGCACAATTCAGTTCCTAGTCTCTAGGGACTTCGTCAGAGGTTAGCGAACGAAACAAAAAAAAACGAAATTTCAGAACTAGTCTCCCTTGTATTTCACTACTTTACATTACGACGGTAAAGTCACGAGGCCAGGGGGCGAGGGTAAAGTCACGAGGCCAGGGGGCGAGGGTAAAGTCACGAGGCCAGGGGGAAGAGGGTAAAGTCACGAGGCCAGGGGGAGAGGGTAAAGTCACGAGGCCAGGGGGCGAGGGTAAAGTCACGAGGCCAGGGGGCGAGGGTAAAGCCACGAGGCCAGGGGGCGAGGGTAAAGTCACGAGGCCAGGGGAAGAGGGTAAAGTCACGAGGCCAGGGGGAAGAGGGTAAAGTCACGAGGCCAGGGGAAGAGGGTAAAGTCACGAGGCCAGGGGGCGAGGGTAAAGTCACGAGGCCAGGGGAAGAGGGTAAAGTCACGAGGCCAGGGGGAGAGGGTAAAGTCACGAGGCCAGGGGGCGAGGGTAAAGTCACGAGGCCAGGGGGCGAGGGTAAAGTCACGAGACCAGGGGAGGAGGGTAAAGTTACGAGGCCAGGGGAAGAGGGTAAAGTTACGAGGCCAGGGGGAGACGGTAAAGTCACGAGGCCAGGGGAAGAGGGTAAAGTCACGAGACCAGGGGAAGAGGGTAAAGTCACGAGACCAGGGGAGAGGGTAAAGTCACGAGGCCAGGGGAAGACTGTAAAGTCACGAGGCCAGGGGAAGAGGGTAAAGTTACGAGGCCAGGGGAAGAGGGTAAAGTCACGAGGCCAGGGGAAGAGGGTAAAGTCACGAGACCAGAGGAAGAGGGCAAAGTCACGAGACCAGAGGAAGAGGGTAAAGTCACGAGGCCAGGGGGAGAGGGTAAAGTTACGAGGCCAGGGGAAGAGGGTAAAGTTACGAGGCCAGGGGAAGAGGGTAAAGTTACGAGGCCAGGGAAAGAGGGTAAAGTCACGAGGCCAGGGGAAGAGGGTAAAGTCACGAGGCCAGGGGAAGAGGGTAAAGTCACGAGGCCAGGGGAAGAGGGTAAAGTCACGAGGCGAGGGGAAGAGGGTAAAGTCACGAGGCCAGGGGAAGTGGGTAAAGTCACGAGGCCAGGGGAAGTGGGTAAAGTCACGAGGCCAGGGGAAGAGGGTAAAGTCACGAGGCCAGGGGAAGAGGGTAAAGTCACGAGGCGAGGGGAAGAGGGCAAAGTCACGAGGCCAGGGAAAGTGGGTAAAGTCACGAGGCCAGGGGAAGAGGGTAAAGTCACGAGGCCAGGGGAAGAGGGTAAAGTCACGAGGCGAGGGGAAGAGGGTAAAGTCACGAGGCCAGGGGAAAAGGGTAAAGTCACGAGGCCAGGGGAAAAGGGTAAAGTCACGAGGCCAGGGGAAGAGGGTAAAGTTACGAGGCCAGGGGAAGAGGGTAAAGTCACGAGGCGAGGGGAAGAGGGTAAAGTCACGAGGCGAGGGGAAGAGGGTAAAGTCACGAGACCAGGGGGAGAGGGTAAAGTCACGAGACCAGGGGAGAGTAAAGTAACGCGATCAGGGGATTGTCATCCCACAGTTTTATCTGTCAACCTTCTTTTCTTGTGTCCCATACTGCACCCTGCAAAACGAACATATAACAGCTTCTAGATCTTGTGACATGCGCGTACCATTTTAATTGTCCATCATCATGGTCATTTCTAGGGAGCCGCAATAACTCAGTGGTTAGGGAACTGGACTACAAAGGACAAGAGGTAGGGTTCGATCCCAATCAACGGCTTCCGGTTCACCCAGTCTTTAGTGGGTACCGGATTTTTTTCTGGGAATGTAAAGTGGCACGGGCGTAATACCGACCACATTACCCCAAAAATCATGTGCTGAAGGTCTGTAAAATTTATGGTCACTAACACCATATTCCCTATACGCCACTTGGCGTGACGGGGGTACTTTACTTTTTTACTTTATGGCCGTTTCTAAAGCGTTAACATAATACAAGTAAATCATAGACAGTAAAAAGTAAAAGTAAAGTACCCCCGTCACGCCAAGTAGCGTATAGGGAATATGGTGTTAGTGACCATAAATTTTACAGACCTTCAGCACATGATTTTTGTGGTAATGTGATCGGTATTACACCCGTGCCGCTTTACTTTCCCAGAAAAAAATCCGGTACCCATTAAAGGATGGGTGAATCGGAGCCGTCGGTTGGGATCGAACCCTACCCCTTGTCCTTTGTAGTCCAGTTCACTAACCACTGAGCTATCGCGGCTCCCAATCATAGACAGTACCAAAAAAAAAAAAAAAAAAAAAAAAAGACGATTATAGTGTACAGTGATGGGATTTCTCAGAAGAAATGTGAGAGTTCGATGGACAGCTAAAAAGACCAACGAGAAAGTTCTCAAAAAGGCCAACAGAAAAAGGGAGCTCTTGAATAAACATCAGATAGAAGGAATCGACACTTTTCGGACACATCATGAGCGAAGAGGTGATTTTTTAATACTTCTTTACATCTGTTAAAATAGAGGGAAAAAGAGATCACGGACGACAAAGAGAGAAAACATGGCATGGAAAACAGTCAACAACAGAACTGATACGATGCACTATGAATAAAGCAGTAAGGAGTAACATACTCGCCTATGTCAGGCGGTACAGCTATTGATGATGATGATATCACCAATCTTGACCACTATATGGCCCTTTTTGTCTTGTCAGACGGTCTAGTGGAGGCTATCGTGTATTGATTTTTTGTGGTTTTGTTTTTGTCGAACAGCTTCTCTCGTGGCTAATTCTACCAATGTTTGACAAACACACACGGCCACAGAATGAACAAGTCTGGTCACTGATCCACAGTGTTTTCCATCCTTTTTCATGAGTCTTTTCTCTTCTAGGTTTTGCCTTAGCACAGTCTCAAATGATGTTATGCCATTCCTTATACATGCTCTCCATGATGTGCGATCACTAGCCAGATGTTCCCAGTCATATTCACAGATGGAGAAGTCATTCAGAGATGATTTACAGATATCTCTATATCGTAGTTTAGGTCTGCTGATTTGTCTTTTTCCGTGTGTTAGTTCACCATATAGTATTTGCCTGGGGATGCGCTTTTCTTCCATTCGCTGGACATGACTCGGCCATCTTAACTTGACCACTTGGAGACTACAAAAACAGGAATGTTAAAATATATATATCACATCTCATAACTTATTTTATCTTATCCAAAAAGCTTGTGTTATTATTTTTGCTGTAATTAGATGAATCACCTGTCAATCAATCTAACCACTCCCAGTTGATGGTAAATGGGGGACCTGGCATCCTTGGTCTTCGTGTTCTGCGACATGTGGCGTTGGGCTACGACGCAGGCGTAGGGCGTGTGACCACCCGCCGGCCAATTATTGCGGTGAGAAGTGTCAAGGTGACGATCATCAAACGACAAACTGCGTCACTGGGGTCTCATGCCAGGTCTGTGGTAAGTGGACCACATGTTGTGTCTCCTTCAGTTATTTGATTATTCTCCTTCTCCTTCTTCTTCAGTTATTTGATTATTCTCCTTCTCCTTCAGTTATTTGATTATTCTCCTTCTCCTTCAGTTCTTTGATTATTCTCCTTCTTCTTCAGTTCTTTGATTATTCTCCTTCTCCTTCAGTTCTTTGATTATTCTCCTTCTTCTTCAGTTCTTTGATTATTCTCCTTCTTCTTCAGTTCTTTGATTATTCTCCTTCTTCTTCAGTTCTTTGATTATTCTCCTTCTTCTCCTTCTTCTTCAGTTCTTTGATTATTCTCCTTCTTCTTCAGTTCTTTGATTATTCTCCTTCTTCTCCTTCTCCTTCAGTTCTTTGATTATTCTCCTTCTTCTTCAGTTCTTTGATTATTCTCCTTCTTCTTCAGTTCTTTGATTATTCTCCTTCTTCTCCTTCTCCTTCAGTTCTTTGATTATTCTCCTTCTTCTTCAGTTCTTTGATTATTCTCCTTCTTCTTCAGTTCTTTGATTATTCTCCTTCTTCTTCAGTTCTTTGATTATTCTCCTTCTTCTTCAGTTCTTTGATTATTCTCCTTCTTCTTCAGTTCTTTGATTATTCTCCTTCTTCTTCAGTTCTTTGATTATTCTCCTTCTTCTCCTTCTTCTTCAGTTCTTTGATTATTCTCCTTCTTCTTCAGTTCTTTGATTATTCTCCTTCTTCTTCAGTTCTTTGATTATTCTCCTTCTTCTTCAGTTCTTTGATTATTCTCCTTCAGTTCTTTGATTATTCTCCTTCTTCTTCAGTTCTTTGATTATTCTCCTTCCTCTTCAGTTCTTTGATTATTCTCCTTTTCCTTCAGTTCTTTGATTATTCTCCTTCTTCTTCAGTTCTTTGATTATTCTCCTTCTTCTCCTTCTTCTTCAGTTCTTTGATTACTCTCCTTCAGTTCTTTGATTATTCTCCTTCTCCTTCAGTTCTTTGATTATTCTCCTTCTTCAGTTCTTTGATTATTCTCCTTCTTCTCCTTCTTCATCAGTTCTTTGATTATTCTCCTTCTCCTTCAGTTCTTTGATTATTCTCCTTCTCCTTCAGTTCTTTGATTATTCTCCTTCTTCTTCAGTTCTTTGATTATTCTCCTTCTTCTTCAGTTCTTTGATTATTCTCCTTCTCCTTCAGTTCTTTGATTATTCTCCTTCTCCTTCAGTTCTTTGATTATTCTCCTTCTTCTTCAGTTCTTTGATTATTCTCCTTTTCCTTCAGTTCTTTGATTATTCTCCTTCTCCTTTAGTTCTTTGATTATTCTCCTTCTCCTTCAGTTCTTTGATTACTCTCCTTCTTCTTCAGTTCTTTGATTATTCTCCTTCTCCTTCAGTTCTTTGATTATTCTCCTTCTTCTTCAGTTCTTTGATTATTCTCCTTCTTCTCCTTCTTCATCAGTTCTTTGATTATTCTCCTTCTCCTTCAGTTCTTTGATTATTCTCCTTCTCCTTCAGTTCTTTGATTATTCTCCTTCTTCTTCAGTTCTATGATTATTCTCCTTCTTCTTCAGTTCTTTGATTATTCTCCTTCTTCTTCAGTTCTTTGATTATTCTCCTTCTTCTTCAGTTCTTTGATTATTCTCCTTCTCCTTCAGTTCTTTGATTATTCTCCTTCTCCTTCAGTTCTTTGATTATTCTCCTTCTTCTTCAGTTCTTTGATTATTCTCCTTCTCCTTCAGTTCTTTGATTATTCTCCTTCTCCTTTAGTTCTTTGATTATTCTCCTTCTCCTTCAGTTCTTTGATTATTCTCCTTCTTCTTCAGTTCTTTGATTATTCTCCTTCTCCTTCAGTTCTTTGATTGTTATCCTTCTTCTTCAGTTCTTTGATTATTCTCCTTCTCCTTCAGTTCTTTGATTGTTCTCCTTCTTCTTCAGTTCTTTGATTGTTCTCCTTCTTCTTCAGTTCTTTGATTATTCTCCTTCTTCTTCAGTTCTTTGATTATTCTCCTTCTCCTTCAGTTCTTTGATTGTTCTCCTTCTTCTTCAGTTCTTTGATTATTCTCCTTCTCCTTCAGTTCTTTGATTGTTCTCCTTCTTCTTCAGTTCTTTGATTGTTCTCCTTCTTCTTCAGTTCTTTGATTATTCTCCTTCTTCTCCTTCTTCATCAGTTCTTTGATTATTCTCCTTCTCCTTCAGTTCTTTGATTATTCTCCTTCTCCTTCAGTTCTTTGATTATTCTCCTTCTTCTTCAGTTCTATGATTATTCTCCTTCTTCTTCAGTTCTTTGATTATTCTCCTTCTTCTTCAGTTCTTTGATTATTCTCCTTCTTCTTCAGTTCTTTGATTATTCTCCTTCTCCTTCAGTTCTTTGATTATTCTCCTTCTTCTTCAGTTCTTTGATTATTCTCCTTCTCCTTCAGTTCTTTGATTATTCTCCTTCTCCTTTAGTTCTTTGATTATTCTCCTTCTCCTTCAGTTCTTTGATTATTCTCCTTCTTCTTCAGTTCTTTGATTATTCTCCTTCTCCTTCAGTTCTTTGATTGTTCTCCTTCTTCTTCAGTTCTTTGATTATTCTCCTTCTCCTTCAGTTCTTTGATTGTTCTCCTTCTTCTTCAGTTCTTTGATTGTTCTCCTTCTACTTCAGTTCTTTGATTATTCTCCTTCTTCTTCAGTTCTTTGATTATTCTCCTTCTCCTTCAGTTCTTTGATTACTCTCCTTCTCCTTCAGTTCTTTGATTACTCTCCTTCTCCTTCAGTTCTTTGATTATTCTCCTTCTTCTTCAGTTCTTTGATTATTCTCCTTCTCCTTCAGTTCTTTGATTATTCTCCTTCAGTTCTTTGATTATTCTCCTTCTTCTTCAGTTCTTTGATTATTCTCCTTCTTCTTCCTCTCTGTCATTTTCTTGTTCTTGGTCTTCCTTATTCTTGTATTTTGTTTCCCTTCTGCTTTCTTTTTTTTTTCTTGTTCTTCGATTAATTTTATTTTTACTTTTTCGCTCTTCTTAATATTCATTCTTCTTGTTTTTCTTCTATCTTTTCATCTACTTGTTGTTCTTCCTCCTTTTCTTCTCTTCTGTTTCACTTTCTTTTTTTTAACTTCTTCCTCTTTTTTCCTTCTCACATCTTCCTATTATTCTTCTCACATCTTCCTATTTTCTTCTCACATCTTCCTATTTTCTTCTCACATCTTCCAATTTTCTTCTCACATCTTCCTATTTTCTTCTCACATCTTCCTATTTTCTTCTCACATCTTCCTATTATTCTTCTCACATCTTCCTATTTTTCTTCTCACATCTTCCCATTTTTCTTCTCACATCTTCCTATTATTCTTCTCACATCTTCCTATTTTTCTTCTCACATCTTCCTATTATTCTTCTCACATCTTCCTATTTTTTTCTTCTCACATCTTCCTATTTTCTTCTTTCTCCTTTTCTTCATTTTCTCTGACACTCTTTCGGGTGTGGAGGGAGATGCAAAGTTCGAGCTTTCAATCGTCTGCCAGTCTCAACCATTGTCACGTGATGTTACTGTATGGCACATGATTGTGTTGTAGAGCTTCCTTGGTGTCCTTTCTTCCATCTTACTCAGCTTTTGTCACGAGTACTGTGCCCTTATCGTTTTTTTTTCTTCCCAGAATGCCTTCTATTGTATCTTCGTCGTCTTCTTCTTTTCCTTCTTTCCTTCCTTATTTGACTTTCAACTTCGAGTAAAAAAAAAAAAAGTAAAGTCACGCCAAGTGGCGTCTAGGGAATATGGTGCTAGTGACCATACATTTTACAGACCTTCAGCACATGATTTTTGGGGTAATGTGGTCGGTATTACGCCCGTGCTGCTTTACTTTCCCTGAAAATAATCCGGTACCCATTTAAGGCTGGGTGAACCCGGAAGCCGTCGGTTGGGATCGAACCCTACTCCTTGTTCTTTGTAGTCCAGTTCACTAACCACTGATTTCAGCTTAGAAGGGAGATATCATTTCCGGTCTTTTCCTCTTCTGTTCGCCTCTGCTGCTGTTATGTTTCCTAGAGCTTCTAATATTCCGTCAATCCATTTTTTTTTGTGATCGGCACTTGGGTCTGGTGTTCTCGCAACTTTCATTGAAAGCTCGTTTTGTTGTGTTTTGATCACTCTGTCTTATCACGTGGCCAAACCATTGTATCTGTTGTTTCTTTATAAACTATGTGGCGGGGGGTATTCCTAGCTTTTTTCTCAGTTCTTTTTTTCTTATATTATCTCTCATCCCATTTCTTATCATTCGTCTAACACAATGAGCAATATAAAGGACCCAGCCTTAATAGCAAAAAGACAGTAGTAATGGTAACAACAAAGAAAAAGACATCACCTCAGTGCAAAATAAAGACAAGTGGAACAATATTAAAACAGGTAAATGAATTTAAATATTTGGGAACTTTGTTAACCTCAGACGGAAGGTGTACAAAAGAGGTGAGATGCAGAATGGCTCAGGCAAAAGCAGCTTTTCAAAAACATGAGAAAGATACTATGCAATCCATTTTTGACAATAGAAACAAGAAAAAGAGTTCTTAAATGTTATGTAGAGCCAGTCTTAACTTATGGATGCGAATCATGGACAATAGGACAAAATACAAGAAAATCACTGGAGTCTGTAGAAATGTGGTTTTACAGAAGAATGTTGAGAATACCATGGACAGCTTAGAAGAGTAATGAAACAATTTTGAAAGAGGCCAAAGCAAAAAGAGAGCTAATTTCCAATATTAGGAAGAAACAATCATCATTTTTTTGGTCATGTAATGAGAAGAGAACAGCTGGAATATATTGTAACAACTGGGAAAATTGATGGACGAAGAGATAGAGAAAAGTAAAGAGAAAAGATAGCAGACAGCTTAAAAGAATGGCTTGGCAGAAGGTCAACAAAAGAAATGATAAATAACTGTCGTCATCGAAAGTTGTGGAGAGACATGATCACCTACGCAAGCACTCCCGGTACTACCTGATTGAACACATTTCATCTCAGTAGAGGTTATTTCTCTTATTGTTTTTGCATCTAGGGTCCAGTACTGGCATTGGTAGCACAACGTTGGGATGAAACCTCAAGGCATTCTGGCCACGTGGGCGATCCATTTTGTTTGTTGTCATTATATTTAGGTCAAGGCACTACGTCCAGTCTTTCATATGTTTCTATGCGTTGCTTTATTATTTCTTTTACAATTTCTGATTGTTGTTTGTTTGAGTTCGTCAACTTGATATCTCTTGACAAGTCCCTAGGGACCGAACTTTGCCTGAATGTCACGTCCATTCCCTATTTCTCACACTGGCACCCATTTATTTAGGTGTCCCACGCCATACAGGCATATATTCTCCAACTTCAGTTTAAAAAAAAAGTAAAGTACCCCCGTCACGCCAAGTGGCGTACAGGGAATATGGTGTTAGTGACCATAAATTTTACAGACCTTCGGCACATGGTTTTTGGGGTAATGTGGTCGGTATTACCTCCGTGACGCTTTACTTTTCTAGAAAAAATTCGGTACCCATTAAAGGCTGGGTGAACCGGAAGCCGTCGGTTGGATTCGACCCTTACCTCTTGTCCTTTGTAGTCCAGTTCACTGGGAGTATCTGTCAGTGTTTATTATTTATCTGTCAGTGGTTACACTGAGCTATCGTGGCTCCCTTCCGACTTCAGTGGTACTCTCATATTTTTATCGTTGAAAGTTTTAACCTTTTATGTAGTTTTCCCTATTCATTTTGGCTGGGAAGCATTCATTTTTCCACATACTCATTTCAATTTCCATCTGATACGGGTTCTTTAACGTGCGCAGAATGCACACGGGACATCCTGTTTTTCGCCGTTTTCTGAGAGGGCTAGACATATGATCTCGATACCCGGAGACCAGGGGAAAGCCACGAATTCGACTTCTATTAATTAATTGGTATTATTTAATATCCACCGGTTGTAGTGGGAAACAAACCCTTTTTTTCCCTTCTTTTCTAAGGGCCGACGTCTTATCTCTAGACCACCCCCAAATTTGAGGTTAAATATGGCGCAAATTAGAAGAGGGTCTTCTTCTACTATCTTTCAGCTCCCTGTGGAGCATAGGTCTTCAACAAACACTTTCAGCTCCCTGTGGAGCATAGGTCTTCAACAAACATTTTCAGCTCCTTGTGGAGCATAGGTCTTCAACAAACATTTTCAGCTCCTTGTGGAGCATAGGTCTTCAACAAACATTTTCAGCTCTCTGTGGAGCATAGGTCTTCAACAAACATTTTCAGCTCCTTGTGGAGCATAGGTCTTCAACAAACATTTTCAGCTCCTTGTGGAGCATAGGTCTTCAACAAACACTTTCAGCTCTCTGTGGAGCATAGGTCTTCAACAAACACTTTCAGCTCCCTGTGGAGCATAGGTCTTCAGCAAACACTTTCAGCTCCCTGTGGAGCATAGGTCTTAAACACTTTCAGCTCCCTGTGGAGCATAGGTCTTCAACAAACACTTTCAGCTCCCTGTGGAGCATAGGTTTTCAACAAACACTTTCAGCTCACTGTGGAGCATAGGTTTTCAACAAACACTTTCAGCTCACTGTGGAGCTTAGGTCTTCAAGAAACACTTTCATCTCCCTGTGGAGCATAGGTCTTCAACAAACACTTTCATCTCCCTGTGGAGTATAGGTCTTCAACAAACACTTTCAGCTCCCTGTGGAGCATAGGTCTTAAACAAACACTTTCAGCTCCCTGTGGAGCATAGGTTTTCAACAAACACTTTCAGCTCACTGTGGAGCATAGGTTTTCAACAAACACTTTCAGCTCACTGTGGAGCATAGGTTTTAAACAAACACTTTCAGCTCACTGTGGAGCATAGGTTTTCAACAAACACTTTCAGCTCCCTGTGGAGCATAGGTTTTCAACAAACACTTTCAGCTCCCTGTGGAGCATAGGTCTTCAACAAACACTTTCAGCTCCCTGTGGAGCATAGGTTTTCAACAAACACTTTCAGCTCACTGTGGAGCATAGGTTTTCAACAAACACTTTCAGCTCACTGTGGAGCATAGGTCTTCAAGAAACACTTTCATCTCCATGTGGAGCATAGGTCTTCAACAAACACTTTCATCTCCCTGTGGAGCATAGGTCTTCAACAAACACTTTCAGCTCCCTGTGGAGCATAGGTCTTAAACAAACACTTTCAGCTCCCTGTGGAGCATAGGTTTTCAACAAACACTTTCAGCTCACTGTGGAGCATAGGTTTTCAACAAACACTTTCAGCTCACTGTGGAGCATAGGTTTTCAACAAACACTTTCAGCTCACTGTGGAGCATAGGTTTTCAACAAACACTTTCAGCTCACTGTGGAGCATAGGTCTTCAAGGAACACTTTCATCTCCCTGTGGAGCATAGGTCTTCAACAAACACTTTCATCTCCCTGTGGAGCATAGGTCTTCAACAAACACTTTCAGCTCCCTGTGGAGCATAGGTCTTCAGCAAACACTTTCAGCTCCCTGTGGAGCATAGGTCTTAAACAAACACTTTCAGCTCCCTGTGGAGCATAGGTCTTCAACAAACACTTTCAGCTCTTTGTGGAGCATAGGTCTTCAACAAACACTTTCAGCTCCCTGTGAGCATAGGTCTTCAACAAACACTTTCAGCTCCCTGTGGAGTATAGGTCTTCAAAAACACTTTCAGCTCCCTGTGGAGCATAGGTCTTCAACAAACACTTTCAGCTCCCTGTGGTGCATAGGTCTTCAAGAAACACTTTCTGCTCCCTGTGGAGCATAGGTCTTCAACAAACACTTTCCAAGTCGTTTTGTTTCTTACCATTCTTTTAATATCGTTTCATGTCTTCCCCATCATCTTCATCTCTGCCTCTGTCTGTCTTTTCCAAGAATTCCTTGGTCTTCATCTTTGTCTTTCCCCCCGAGGATTCCATAAAAGGGCTTGTTGTGTAATACTCTCAGTTAGCTTCCGTAGTGTGTGTCCTATCCAGCGCCATCATCTTCGCTGTATCTCTTTATCCACTTGTATTTGACTGGTACATTTCCATAATTCTATGTTAGTGATTTTGTCCTGCCATTTACATCCTTTTATTCTGCGTAAGCATCCATTAATGAAAGTCTGTATCTTCATGATTGTCAATTTTGTTGTTCTCCATGTTTCACAGCCATATAATAATACTGACTTAACATTAGAGTTGAACATTTTTATTTTTGTATTTAACCTAATTTCTTTGGACTTCCATATGTTTCCCAGTGCAATAAAAGCTCCTCTTGCTTTTGATATCCTTATTTTGGTATCATTTTCTATTCCTCCCTCGTTGCTTATTTTAGTTATTTGATATTATCTGTCCATCTTTGTTAATTATGATTTGTTGTTTTTTTTCGCCATTGTGCGTCTTTCTTTTCATTTCTACTTTTGTTAATTCATTAATATTTGTTTACTGGTATAATGATATTCTGTAAAGCGAAGAATAAAAGATGAATTAAATGTTGTTTCAGTTAGTGGCAGCTGGGGACAATGGCAGTCTTGGTCGCCTTGTTCTGTGACATGTGGGCGGGGCCAACGAGATAGGCGGAGATTATGTGACAGCCCATCGCCCAATTACTGTGGCTCAAGTTGTCCTGGACAACCCAGTGAACTAAGCTCGTGTGAGTCAGAGAGGCTCTGTGAAGTTTGTGGTGAGTTACTTATTATTCCTGGTCTATAAATAAATAATAAACAAGAAATATTGGACATCATAGTGAAAGAAAACAAAAATAAAGCACTCAGTTTTAATAGCAAAAAGACAGAAGTAATAATAACAAACAAAGAAAAAGACATCACCTCAGTACACAATAAAGACAAGTGGAACAATATTAAAACAGGTAAATGAATTTAAATATTTAGGAAAATTGTTAACCTCAGACGGAAGATGTACAAAAGAGGTGAGATGTAGAATGGCTCAGGCAAAAGCAGCTTTCCAAAAAATGAGGAAGATACTATGCAATCCATTTTTGAAATAGAAACAAAAAAAAAGAGTTCTTAATTAAATGTTATATAGAGCCAGTCTTAACACATGGATATGAATTATGGACAATAGGACAACAGGCAAGAAAATAACTGTAGTCTGTAGAAAGGTTGTTTTACAGAAGAATGTTGAGAATACCATGGACAGCCAAAAAGAGTAAAGTAATGAAAACGTTCTGAAAGAGGCCAAAGCAAAAAGAGAGCTAATTTCCAATATTAGGAAGAGACAATCATCATTTTTTGGCCATGTAATGAGAAGGGAACAGCTGGAATATATTGTAACAACTGGGAAAATTGGGGATGAAGAGATAGAGGGAAGCAAAGAGAAAAGATACCAGACAGCTTAAGAGAATGGCTTGGCAGAAGGTCAACAACAGAAATGATAAATAACTGTCGAGATCGAAAGTTGTGGAGAGACATGATCACCTACGCCATCAGGCCAGGTACTTGATGATGATGATGGTAAATAAATAATGTTCATATTTGACAACATGTTGCATTTAAGGCAGACTCATTGGTGTCCAGTCTTTTATCGGAAAGTCTTGATATTCTAGAGATAAATGACGATCACAAACAGGCAACATCCCGTAAGGAACACAAGGATGATCACTTAATGTAACTTGCAACACAGCATCCACACAAACTCTCAGGAGCTGACCTTTCATAAGTTGAGCCTCTTGGTAACCTTGACTGGTTGCACAGGCGTACCGACGACGGGCGTTAGATTTACAACAAGTCATAGGAGAACGAAAATAGCCGCGATATCTCAGTGGTTAGTGAACTGGACTGCAAACGACAAGAGGTAGGGTTAGATCCAAACCGACGGCTTCCGGGTTCACCCAGCCTTAAATGTGTACCGGATTTTTTTCTGGGAAAGTAAAGCGGCACGGGCGTAATACCGACCACATTACCCCAAAAATCATGTGCTGAAGGTCTGTAAAAGTTATGGTCACTAACACCATATTCCCTATACGCCACTTGGCGGGATGGTGGGCTCTTTACTACTTGTATAGGAGAAAGAGGTGTGTTTTACAGCACTCAGAAAAAATGACAAATAAACAACAACAGAAAAAAAGCAAAGAACAATATATGGTCCGAAGCCGGATCGAACCCATACTCCTTGACACTGCGCCTTGGCACGAGTAGCTGAACGCTAATGTACACCGCCACTCAGCTGACTAAAAATTTAGCTATCGTGGACAATGTCTTTCATGCAGGTGTTCTCATGACTATAGCATACGGTTACGATCACAGCTCGGGAATAAATTGTATTTAAGTATACGTATTAAGTGTAATAAGGAATGTAAACCTTGAGACTAACTCCAGACGTAAATAATGAGCGTGTCCCGATGTGTCAGACAACATCAGAGTTGAGCGTTGTTAGCGACTCTTAGCTGTTAGCTTGCGCCAGGATCAGTGACCATGAACTATCCAGACCCTAATCCACCTTTTTTGCCGTGCTACTAAAAACAAGCTAGCAGTTAGACCTGATCAAATGGGTATAGATCGAAGATGGAAGGTAAAACCGGTATTCAAAAATATTGTGCTGAAGTCGGATGTTTCTGGCCGAAGGGCACACCTATTATAATCCTATTGCAAATCACACTTAAAGTCTTTTTAAGGGAGGATGACTAGGGTATTCGGTGAACGCGAACAATCAAATAGTAATCTTGTTTATATCATGACATGAGGAAGGAACTAATGGGAAAGTGGTTAATTCAAAGAAAAAGAAATGAATGCATAAAAAATACGAAGCTACAGTAAAGCTAAATGTGAGGGAGAATTGAAAAAAAAATAGAAAAAATGGTATGGTAAAAGCTTTACGTGATTGATGGACGACACAGATTTGAACGACGTTTCGGCTCAATATGCCTTCAGCAGGAACAAACAAATAACACGCACACACAGATATGTAAGTAAATAAAACTAATCCTACATAGCTAACTAGTTCCTACTGAAGACCTATTGAGCCGAAACGTCGATCAAATCTGTATCGTCCATCAATCACGCAAAGCTTTTACCATACCAGTTTTTCTATTTTTTTTTTTTTTCGATTCTCCCTAACTAATGGGAAAACTGAGTCAAGAAGACATATCTCTCTATTGACATTTTCAGCCGTAGCCGGCCCATAGGGCGTAGACCCAGATACTCCTTCTCTTATCTAAATTTTTATTCTAGCAGTTTTCAATCCTTGTAAAGATCTTTTATCAAATCTCGCCATTTGTCTCTGTTCTAGGCAAGCTGCTCTAACTTATCAAGGGAGCCGATTCCTGCTGCTCTGGCCTCTTTTCCTCTTACCTGTTGTTTCCCACATGAGGGTTTACTTTGTTATTCGGTTTTTATCTCTCCTCATCACACGAAGAAGACATATCAGCAGCGAAATGAACCGGACAATTTAAGAAAATGCATTGGTTAGAAATGCACACCAGAAGTGATAAACGAATGTATAAAACAAAAGTTGTGAAGAGACATGATCACCTAGCCAGCAAGAACGGTGTTAAAGATGATAATTAAGCATCATCATCGAGTCCCATCTCCGCAACGAAGGTTGGCTACCATGGAGCGCTATTCTGCTCTGTCTCTTGCTTTGGTGGTGCAGGTTATCATAGGCTGGTTTGTCCATCTTTTAATGTTACTCGTCCATGTTAGTCATGGTCTGCCGCTGCCTCTTTTACCTTGTATTTTCCCCTCTAGGATTACTTTTATTAGGCTGTTGTGTCTTTTAACATGGCCCAAAAATCGCATTTGTCTTGTTTGAATTGTGTTTAGTAGTTCGCTTCATTTTTAGTTGTTTTAAGACTTCATCATTTGTTTTCTTTTCCTTCGATCCAACTCTACATATTCTTCTATAAATCTACATTTCAAAGGCTTCAATTCTCTGTTCTGTTTTCTTGTCTAATGTCCATGTTTCTGCACCATATAAGATGATAATTAAATATTATATTATCTTTCACATTTATTTGAGTATTTTCCCCCATGTCTTCATCCCAACGTTGTGCTACCAATGGACCCCAGATGCAAGAACAATAAGAAATAACCTCTACAGAGATGAAACGTGTTAGACGAATGACAGGAAACAGTCTGAGAGAAAACATCAGAAATGAAGAACTGAGAAAAAAGCTAGGAATAGCCCCCACCATAGAATATATAAGGAAACAACATATAAAATGGTTTGGCCATGTGACAAGGCAGAAAGAACAAAACACAACACAACGAGCCTTCAGCAAATGTTGTGAGAACACCAGACCCAAGGGTCGACCACGAAAAAAGATGGGTCGATGGAATATTAGAAGCACTAGGAAACATAACAGCAGCAGAGGCGAACAGAAGAGCAAAAGACCGCATTTTATTTCTCCCCTCGACGCTGAAAGGCAGATGAGGAAGGAAAGTGGATGAAGAATTTCAGTTCTGCTTGATATTGCCTTAGTTCATCCCTTATCGTGGACTTTTCTTCCTTTTCAACTTTTGTTATTTCATTTATATTTGTTTACTGATATCACGGTATTCTGTAAATAGAAGAATAAAAGATGAATTAAATGTTGTTTCAGTTAGTGGCAGCTGGGGACCATGGCAACCCTGGTCGCCTTGTTCTGTGACATGTGGGCGGGGCCAACGAGATAGGCGGAGATTATGTGACAGCCCATCGCCCAATTACTGTGGCTCAAGTTGTCCTGGACAGGCCAGTGATACCAGCTCGTGTGAGACTGGAAGACCTTGTGAAGTTTGTAGTGAGTGTCTATTATTCGTGGTCAATAAATAAATAAATATTTAACATAGTGGACAACATTTTGTATTTAAGGCAGACTCATTGGTGTCCAGTCTTTCATTTAACTGTTTTGATATTCCAGATTAAAGTTATGATCGTTCCGGTCGTTTTCGGTGGTCTCCGTTTTCCCAAGATGGCTGTTGTTTTAATTTCGGAGTGTAGTTTATGTGATTAAAGTGCTTGAGAAAGTGTTTCCAACGGATTATATTTTTTTTAAATATGTGTAAAGTGTTCTACACAAGGAGGAGGATAAGATCAGATAAGTACTTGCTAAATGTACACAGCTACAAATGTATCATCATCAAGTACCGGGCCTGCTGGCGTAGGTGATCATGTCTCTCCAAAATTTTCGATCTCGACAGTTATTTATCATTTCTGTTGTTGACCTTCTGCCAAGCCATTTTCTTAAGCTGTCTGGTATCTTTTCTCTTTGTTTTCCTCTATCTCTTCGTCCCTCAATTTTCCCAGTTGTTACAATATATTCAAGTTGTTCCCTTCTCATTACATAGCCCAAAAAAATGATGTTTATTTTCTTCCTAATATTGGAAGTTAGCTCTCTTTTGCTTTGACCTCTTTCAGAACGTTTTCATTACTCTTCTTAGCTGTCCATGGTATTCTCAACATTCTTCTGTAAAACCACATTTCTACAGACTCCAGTGATTTTCTTGTCTGTTGTCCTTTTGTCCATGATTCACATCCATAAGTTAAGACTGGCTCTACATAACATTTAATAACTCTTTTTCTTGTTTCTATTGTCAAAAATGGATTGCATAATATCTTCCTCATTTTTTGGAAAGCTGCTTTTGCCTGAGAAATTCAGCATCTCACCTCTTTTGTACATCTACCATCTGAGGTTAACAAAGTTCCCAGATTACAAATTTATCGTCAGATAGTAAAATATCGCATGTGAGACCTTAACGATCAAATACGTGGGGGAAACATCAGCCGGGCTGAACCCCCAACGTGTGTTTTTAAGTTAAACCCTTACCTTACGAATGACTCAGCAGGTCGGTAAGGGAGAAATTTTTTATGCTCAGAGAAATACACAGAAGATGGAGAGAGATAAATATAAAGTAGCAAAGATAAATATATGCGGGGTAAAAAAAATAAAGAAGTTGAACTTATAGAAGAAATGTAAAAAAGGCGGAAAAAATTAAAATACTAGGATTAGCGGACACCAGAATAAAAGGACAACAGATAAAGAAAACACACATGAACTACACGAAAATATTCTCAGGAGTCGACAACATAGAAAGGGCAACACATGGAGTAGGTTTTATCATCGACCCAGAACACGCAAAGAACATTCTAGAAATAAAATACTACTCAGAAAGTATTATCACATCTCGACTATTAGAAGACGATCGAAAAACAACTTACATAAACATTTATGCATCATATAACAACTTACATAAACATTTATGCATCATATAACAACTTACATAAACATTTATGCATCATATAACAACAATGAAAGAGACAGCGAAGAATTCTACGACACATTGAATGAAATCATTAATAAGATTGATGAAAGCGACGACATGTTAGTGATGGGAGATTTTAATGGAAGGCTTGGGAAACGCAACAGTGAGAACAGTGACATCTTATATCCTTTGGCGATAAAACAGCTGAAATAAACGGAAATGGAAGCAGACTGCTGGATCTATGCAATCAAAATGATTTATTTATCACCAACACATTCTTCAAACACAGAGAGTCGCAAGTATACACCTGGTACAAATGGAATGACACAACATGCAGAAGCCAGATAGATTTTATACTAACAAGACAACAGAACAAGAAAAGAGTAACCGACATCAAAGCAATCCCTAATATTACAGACGACACAGATCACAAGATGGTTATGATCACACTAAGACAGCCAAAAATAACGAGAATACACGAAAACAAACAAAAGAAGCAAAAAGAACAGACAATAAAAATAAAACAATTAAAAGATCAAGAAACAAGGAAAACCCTAGAAGAAAAACTAACAGAGGAATCCAAGAAACTCCCTAACGATGTATGCACATTAGAAGAAGAGTGGAAACAATTTAAGGAAACAGTAACCAACATCTATAAAACAGTTTGTGGAACGAAGTTAAGAACAAGAGAAGGGAAGAAGAGCACCCCGTGGGGGAACGAAACAATCAGTGAAGCAATCAAAGAAAAGAAGAAACTGTTTAAAAATTGGAGGGAGAACAAGAACCAAGAAAAACATTTAAAATATGCCTTAGTTTGAAAAAGTTAAAATTTTGATCAAAGAAGCTAAATAAAAGAATTGGACAGAATTCGGACAAAACATGAGCAGGGACTTCAAGACAGCAACAGGAGATTTCTACAAAGCAGTAAAAGCCACAAGAGCGAGAAAAGAAAACCATGATCCTACTGAGCTGATAAATGACAAAGACGGACAGTCAATATTAAATAACCTACATGTAAAACAGAGATACATAAGAATATTTTGAAGCCTTATTAAACATGACAACAACTACCAATAAGACAACAAAAACCACGCTAGAACTCACAAATTCTGAACCCAACATCATAAAAGAGGAAATTGAAGAAGTAATCAAATATGCACCAAGAGATAAAGCACCGGGGATAGATAACATACCAATAGAAATAATAACAGCAGCAGGAGAAACAGGAGTGGCATGGCTGTACAGAATATTCAATGTAGCATAGCACTAACAAAAAGCCCCAGAAGACTAGCAACAGTCAATCATCGTACCAATATGGAAAAAGAAAGGTAGCAAAAGAGACAGCAATCAATATAGAGGTATATCTCTTCTCAGCCATGTAGGAAAGCTATACACCAAAATCGTGGGGAAAAGGCTGAGACCAATAATAGAACTACAGTTAAGCGATTCTCAAATGGGGTTCCGAAAAATAGAGAGGATGTACTGACGCTCTATTCACATTAAAACAGCTTGCAGAAAAAAACGACACAATACAACCAACATTTTTATATAGCTTTCATTGACCAGGAAACAGCATTCAACAGAGTAAACAGAGAACAACTGTGGGAGATACTAACAACATACGGAGTATCCAACATCTAACCAACCTTACTAAAAGTCTCTACATCAACAGCAGCTGCAGGGTCAGAACAGCAGCAGTCTACACAGACCACTTCGAAGTTAGATCAGGTGTAAGACAGGGGTGCGTACTATCCCCCCTACTGTTTATTACATACATGGACCATATATGCAAGCTAGCCAACCCATCAGAGACAGAGGAGATCAACGAGCTTTTATTTGCAGACGATCAGGCACTAATACATGAAACAATAGAAGACCTACAAAAACACTTAAACTCAACATCTCAGGCACAAAGTACAACATGAAAATCAACAAAACAGAAGTCATGAATGTCGCCAAAAATAAACAGAACATCAACATAACTATAGAAGGCAGACAACTAAATCAAGTAGAGGAATTCAAATACCTAGGAAGTCTAATGACAAACGATAATTCACAAACAGCAGAGACAGAATCAAGATGCAGCAAAGCTCGTCAAATCATCGGACAGTTATCACCACTATTGTCCAACAAGGAAATAGCTCTAGAGGCAAGACGAGCACTATACAATACTATCTTCATCCCAACGTTGTGCTACCAATGCCAGACCTGGACCCTAGATGCAAGAACAATAAGAAAAATAACCTCTACAGAGATGAAATGTGTTAGACGAATGACAGGAAACTGAGAGATAAGATCAGAAATGAAGAACTGAGAAAAAAGCTAGGAATAGCCCCCGCCATAGAATATATAAGGAAACAACAGATAAATTGGTTTGACAACGTGGCAAGGCAGAGTAATCAAAACACAACGAGCCCTCAACAAACCTTGCGAGAATACCAGACTTAAGTGTCGACCACGTAAAAGATGGATCTACGGAATATTAGAAACACTAGAAAACATAACAGCAGCAGAGGCGAACAGAAGAGCAAATGACCGCAAATTATATATATATATATATATATATATATATATATATATATATATATATATCCACTCGACGCTGAAAGGCAAATGAGGAAAGAAATAAGAAGAAGAATAACGATCACCAGCAGACATCGTCCCAAAGAGAACACAAAGATTTCCAATTAATGTGACCAACAACACAGCATCCAAAAAACGCTAAGGATCTCGGCTTTCAAAATGTGACCCTCTTTAATCTAGACTGGCAGCACAAGTGTATTACATCGAGCGGTAGATATACAACAAAGATGAAGCTGGAAATGCTCAAGCAATGATACTTTCAACATTTGGAAATGATATAATGCATCCTCTCTATCACTGTTATAATTATCATCACGTTTAAAATTGGTTGCGGTAGGTGATCATGTCTTTCAACAATCTTCTATCCATAGTGCATCGTATCAACTCTGTTGTTGACTGTTTTCCATGCCATGACACTAAGTTATCTAGTATCTTCTCTCTTTTTCGTCCGCGATCTCCCTTTGCCTGTTTTTTTGACAGTTGTAACCAAGTGTTCCAACTTTCCTTTTTTCAGGATGTGCCCTAGAAATGATTGTTTCTTTCCAAATTTTATTAGGTTATTCCCTTTTTGTGTTGGCCTTTTTGAGAATTTCTTCGTTGGTTGTTTTTAGCTGTCCAGGGAACTTTCAATATTCTTCTGAGAAATCCCATCTCTGTGGCCTCTAATCGTCTTTTCATTTGTCTACTGTCCATGATTCGCTTCTATAGGTAAGAATTTGCTCAATATAGCACCAGGGAGCTGCCTTTCTCACTTCTATGGACAGATTTGTTGCATAAAACATTTTTCATTTTCTCATTTGCTATTTTGACCTGAGCTATTCTGCTATTTTATTTCTGTGGTGCATCCTCCATGTGATGTAATATCTTGGCGAAGTGTTTAACGCGTTGCACTTGTTTGATGTTTGTTCTGTTTATTTTTATGGCACATGATGGTGATGATTGTCTCTTCGATATGACCACTTCTACCGTTTTCTTACTACTCAGACTGAGACCTTTCTGTAAAGTGAAGAATAAAAGATGAATTTAATGTTGTTTCAGTTAGTGGCAGCTGGGGACAATGGCAGTCATGGTCGCCTTGTTCTGTGACATGTGGGCGGGGCCAACGAGATAGGCGGAGATTATGTGACAGCCCATCACCCAATTACTGTGGCTCAAATTGTCCTGGACAGTCCAGTGATACCATCACGTGTGAAACTGGAAGATCTTGTGAAGTTTGTAGTGAGTGTCTATTATTCCTGGTCTATAAATAAATAAATAATTACCATAATGGACAACATTGTATTTTAGACAGACTCATTGGAGTTCAGTCTTTCATTGGAATGTCTTGGTATTCCATTTGTGCATCATGCACATCGCGAGGTATCACCCCTTCTGTCTATTATCCTTTTGAGACGAAAACTGTACTCAAGGCATATACTTTAACCCCTCTAAGACGAAGACTGTACTCAAGGCAAAAACTTTAACCCGTCTAAGACGAAAACTGTACTCAAGGCATATACTTTAACCCCTCTAAGACGACGACTGTACTCAAGGTATATACCTCAACCCCTCTAAGACGACGACTGTACTCAAGGCATATACTTTAACCCCTCTAAGACGAAGACTGTACTCAAGGCATAAACTTTAACCCGTCTAAGACGAAAACTGTACTCAAGGCATATACTTTAACCCCTCTAAGACGACGACTGTACTCAAGGCATATACTTTAACCCCTCTAAGACGACGACTGTACTCAAGGCATATACTTTAACCCCTCTAAGACGAACACTGTACTCAAGGCATATACTTTAACCCCTCTAAGACGAACACTGTACTCAAGGCATATACTTTAACCCCTCTAAGACGACGACGGTACTCCAGGCATATACTTTAACCCCTCTAATACGACGACGGTACTCAAATCATATACTTTAACTCCTCTAAGACGAAGACTGTACTCAAATCATATACTTTAACTCCTCTAAGACGAAGACTGTACTCAAATCATATACTTTAACTCCTCTAAGACGAAGACTGTACTCAAATCATATACTTTAACTCCTCTAAGACGAAGACTGTACTCAAATCATATACTTTAACCCCTCTAAGACGACGACGGTACTCAAGGCATATACTTTAACCCCTCTAATACGACGACGGTACTCCAGGCATATACTTTAACCCCTCTAATACGACGACGGTACTCCAGGCATATACTTTAACTCCTCTAAGACGACGACGGTACTCCAGGCATATACTTTAACCCCTCTAATACGACGACGGTACTCCAGGCATATACTTTAACTCCTCTAAGACGACGACGGTACTCCAGGCATATACTTTAACCCCTCTAATACGACGACGGTACTCCAGGCATATACTTTAACTCCTCTAAGACGACGACGGTACTCCAGGCATATACTTTAACCCCTCTAATACGACGACTGTACTCAAGGCATATACTTTAACCCCTCTAATACGACGACTGTACTCCAGGCATATACTTTAACCCCTCTAATACGACGACGGTACTCCAGGCATATACTTTAACTCCTCTAAGACGACGACGGTACTCCAGGCATATACTTTAACCCCTCTAATACGACGACTGTACTCAAGGCATATACTTTAACCCCTCTAATACGACGACGGTACTCCAGGCATATACTTTAACCCCTCTAATACGACGACGGTACTCCAGGCATATACTTTAACCCCTCTAATACGACGACGGTGCTCCAGGCATATACTTTAACCCCTCTAATACGACGACTGCACTCAAGGCATATACTTTAACCCCTCTAAGACGACGACTGTACTCCAGGCATATACTTTAGCCCCTCTAAGACGACGACTGTAGTCAAGGCATATACTTTAACCCCTCTATATCGGACGTTGTTTCTTACTAAGTGTTAGACCTAGTACAGGACCAACATTGTGTCTTGCCGCAAGTCTCTAGGTGTTCGGGCGGGTCGCTCAAACTCAGCAAGGGAGTAAATGCTTGCTTTTGTTGCCTCTCGCCTCTGTGTTTTTTTAAAATTATAATTACTATTTTGATTGCTTCGACGTTTCTCTTATTTGTGCACTATTCATAATGTACCATAGAAACAATGAGAACTACGTAGAGGACACAGAACCACACAAGAGACACAATTAGAACCACATAAGGGACACAATTTGAAACACATAAGGGACACAATTAGAACCACATAAGGAACACAATTAGGACCACATAAGGGACACAATTAGACCCACATAAGGGACACAATTTGAAACACATAAGGGACACAATTAGAACCACATAAGGAACACAATTGGGACCACATAAGGGACACAATTAGAACCACATAAGGGACACAATTTGAAACACATAAGGGACACAATTAGAACCACATAAGGAACACAATTGGGACCACATAAGGGACACAATTAGACCCACATAAGGGACACAATTTGAAACACATAAGGGACACAATTAGAACCACATAAGGAACACAATTGGGACCACATAAGGGACACAATAAGAACCACATAAGGGGCACAATTAGAATCACATAAGGGACACAATGAGAACCACATAAGGGGCACAATTAGAATCACATAAGGGACACAATGAGAACCACATAAGGGGCATAATTAGAATCACATAAGGGACACAATGAGAACCACATAAGGGGCACAATTAGAACGACATAAGGGACACAATGAGAACCGCATAAGAGGCACAATTAGTACCACAAAAGGGTCACAATTAGAACCACATAAGGGACACAATGAGAACCACATAAGGGACAAAATTAGAACCACATAAGGGGCACATTTAGAACCACATAAGGGACACAACGAGAACCACATAAGGGACACAATTGTTTGCCGAGAAAGTTCAGTGGTTAGTGAACTGGACTACAAAGGACAAGAGGTTGGGTTCGATCCCAACCGACGGCTCTCGGTTCACCCAGCCTTTAATGGGTACCATATCTTTTTCTGGGAAAGTAAAGCGGCACTGGTGTTTTACCAACCACATTACCCCAAAAATCATGTGCCGAAGGTCTGTAAAATATATGGTCACTAACACCATATTCCCTATACGCCACTTGGCGTGACGGGGGTACTTTACTTTTTTTTTTTAAGATACACAATGAGAACCACAAAGGGGACACAATGAGAACCACAAAGGGGACACAATGAGAACCACAGAGGGGACACAATGAGAACCACAGAGGGGACACAATGAGAACCACAAAGGGGACACAATGAGAACCACAAAGGGGACACAATGAGAACCACAAAGGAGACACAATGAGAACTCTTCAGTCTGTGTATCTTCCATCTGATGTTATTATTGTGCCCAAGTATTTAACGCGTTGTACTTGTTTGATGTTTGTTCTGTTTATTTTTATGCCACATGATGGTGATGATTGTCTCTTCGATATGACCACTTCTACTGTTTTCTTACTATTCAGACTGAGACCTTTCTGTAAAGTGAAGAATAAAAGATGAATTTAATGTTGTTTCAGTTAGTGGCAGCTGGGGACAATGGCAGTCATGGTCGCCTTGTTCTGTGACATGTGGGCGGGGCCAACGAGATAGGCGGAGATTATGTGACAGCCCATCACCCAATTACTGTGGCTCAAGTTGTCCTGGACAGTCCAGTGATACCATCACGTGTGAAACTGGAAGACCTTGTGAAGTTTGTAGTGAGTGACCTTTATTCCTGGTCTATAAATAAATAAGTAATTTACATAGTGGACAACATTGCATTTTAGGCAGACTCATTGGAGTCCAGTCTTTCATTGGACTGCCTTCATGTTGAACACATGTTTCATGATCATCGTCCCGTATCAACCCTACTGTCATCATCATCATGTGCCATACCGGTTGGCGTAGGCGGTCATGCCCTTCCACAATCTTCTATCTACAGTGTATCGTATCAGTTCTGTTGTTGACTGTTTTCCATGCCATGACACCAAGCTATTTAGTATTTTCACTCTTTGTCGTCCACGATATTTCTTTCCCTGTATTTTGCCAGTTGTAACCAAGTATTCCAACTTTCCTCTACTCATGATGTGCCCGAAAAATGTTGATTGTTTCTTTCTGATTTTTTTTAGGAGCTGCCTTTTTGTGTTGGCCTCTTTGATAATTTCCTCATTGGTCTTTTTAGCTGTCCAGGGAACTTTCAACATTCTTCTAAGAAATCCCGTCTCTGTGGTCTCTAATCGTCTCTTCATTTGTTTTTCCGCTGTCCATGATTCGCTTCCATGGGTCAGAATTGGTTCTATATAGCACCGATGAACTCTCTTTCTCATTATTATTGACACATATCCTTTCTGTCTATCATCCTTTTGAGACGAAGACGGTACACAAGGTATACACTTTACCTCCTCTATGTTGATGGTTCTTTGTTTTAACTGGTAAACTTTGCACATGACCAACATTGCGTTTTGCCACAAGTCTCTAGGTATTCAGGCGGGTCGCTCAATCTTAGCAACGAAGGTAATGTTTGCTGTTGATACCTCTTGCCTCAATGTTCTTTTTAATGTTTCTCTAGGGGTTATCGTGTTATCTTTCCATCTGGTTCCCAGATAAAGGCTTGCTTAGCGATTCTCCTATTGTCTCTTCATATCACATGACCAACATTTGACCACCTTCCACTACTACAACTACAACTACTACTACAACTAAAACTACAACAACAACAACTACTACTACTACAACTACAACTACTACTACAACTAAAACTACAACAACAACTACTACTACTACTACTACAACTACCACTACAACTACTACTACAACTACTACTACAACTATTACTACAACTATTACTAAAACTACCACTACAACAACTACTACTACAACTACCACTACAACTACTACTACAACTACTACTACAACTACCACTACCACTACAACTACAACTACCACTACAACTACTACTACAACTACTACTACAACTACTACTGCAACTATTACTACAACTACCACTACAACTACTACTACAACTATTACTACAACTACTACTACAACTATTACTACAACTATCACTACAACTACCACTACAACTACAACTACCACTACAACTACTACTACAACTATTACTACAACTACTACTACAACTATTACTACAACTACTACTACAACTATTACTACAACTATTACTACAACTACTACTACAACTATCACTACAACTACCACTACAACTACCACTACAACTACTACTACAACTATTACTACAACTACTACTACAACTATTACTACAACTACTACTACAATTATCACTACAACTACTACTATTACTACAACTACTACTACAACTAAAACTACAACAATCACTACAACTATTACTACAACTACTACTACAACTACTACTACAACTATCACTACAACTACTACTACAACTATTACTACAACTACTACTACAACTATTACTACAACTACTACTACAACTATCACTACAACTACTACTACAACTACAACTATTACTACAACTATTACTACAACTATCACTACAACTACTACTACAACTACAACTATAACTACTACTACTACTACAACTACAACTACAACTAGACATCAGACTTGACTACCCAGGTATTGGGGAGAGCAAAGCCACGATGAAACCACCGATTCGAAGAGGAGAATTCCAACCGTTTGCAGTGGCTTGTACCAGCAAGAATTGTACTTGAAACGATAATTAAATAATAATGTGATTCATTTTTCTGTTCCCTTTGTTGTACTTCTTATCTGTGTCTAAGTATAACTGTTTGTATTTGTCACGAAACTGTAATTTACTTCATAATTGGTAACTTTATTCATGTGCTGCTTGATTATTGTGTTAGTTTATCCTTTATCTGTGTACTTTTCTTCCTCCTCAACTTTTGTTATTTCATCAAAATTTGTTTACTGATATCACGGTATTGTAAATAGAAGAATAAAAGATGAATTAAATGTTGTTTCAGTTAGTGGCAGCTGGGGAACATGGCAGTCTTGGTCGCCTTGTTCTGTGACATGTGGGCGGGGCCAACAAGATAGGCGGAGATTATGTGACAGCCCATCGCCCAATTACTGTGGCTCAAATTGTCCTGGACAGTCCAGTGATACCATCACGTGTGAAACTGGAAGACCTTGTGAAGTTTGTAGTGAGTGTCTATTATTCCTGGTCTATAAATAAATAAATAATTATCATAGTTGACAACATTGCATTTTAGGCAGACTCACTGGAGTCCAGTCTTTCGTTTAGTTGCTTTGATATTCTACGCATAGATGACGGTCATCAGAAAGCACCATTCTTCTATCTACAGTGCATCGTATCAGTTCTGTTGTTGACTGCTTTCCATGCCATGACACCAAGCTATCCAGTATTTTCTCTCTTTGTCGTCCGCGATCTCTCTTTCCTTTTATTTTGCCAGTTGTAACCATGTATTCCAACTTTCCCCTTTTCATGATGTACCCGAAATATGTTGATTGTTTCTTTCTGATATTTTTTAGGAGTTCCCTTTTTGTGTTGGCCTCTTTGAGAATTTAGTTATTGGTCTTTTTCGTTGTCCAGGGAACTTTCAACATTCTTCTGAGAAATCCCATCTCTGTGGCCTCTAATCGTCTTTTCATTTGTTTGCCCGCTGTACATAATTCGCTTCCATAGGTCAGAATTGGTTGTCTGTAAATAAATAATTTACATAGTTAACAACATTGCATTTTTGGCAGACTCATTGGACTTCAGTCTTTCATTTTACTGTCTAGATATTCCAGATATAAATTACAATCAACAGCATGCACCATCCAATTTCATCCATTCATCGAGTGCCATCTCCGCATCGAAGGTTGGCTACCATGGAGCGCCATTCTCCTCTGTCTCTTGCTTTGATGGTGCGGGTTGTCATAGGCTGTCTTGTCCATCTTTTGATATTACTCGTCCATGTTAGTCTTAGTCTGAATCTGCCTCTATTACCCTGCATTTTCCCTTCCAATATTACTTTTAATAGCCTGTTGTGTCTTTCTTTCATCATTTGTTTTATTTTCTTTCCACGAGGTCCGGCTTGAAACGTCAATTACTCATCGACAGAAAAAATATGAGTACCTCCGAAGTCGGAGTTATCTACCTGTGCGGCGAGGGACCTCTGTGCACACAGCTGGCAGGGAAAGGTAAAGTACGAGACTTGAACCGGCGTCTTAGCACGCGAGTTTCCACCCATATGTGCTCGACCGCCTATCCAGAAATGTTCGGAGATTTCTGCATAGTGTCACCTCAAACATCGAAACTCAGATGCGAAGCAACATTCCTCACCTTCCCAGAGTAATACCCTGGTACCCATTTTTGCCAATGGCTGGGTCGACCGTGGGGGTATTTATTTTTTTTCAACCACGAGTACAACTCACACTGCTCCCAGCGGGAATCGAACACGGATTGTCCGAACGTCGGTAGTCCAGTCGGGTGGTTTTCCCAACTCGGCTACCGAGGCCCCCAAGCTGCCAGGGAATAATGAATTAACATACACAATTCAGTTCCTAGTCTCTTGGGACTTCGTCAGAGGTTAAAGCTGGCGAACGAAAAAAAAATTTCTTTCCATCCAATTCTACCTATTCTTTTATAAATCCACATCCCAAAGGTTTCAATGTTCTGTTTTCTCGTCTAATAACATCCCATACAGAACACAACAGATTACCGATCAATGACAACGTTCAGCTGTTTGTTTGTTGATATTTTGGAAGTCTTTATACATTTTCTCAGCTATGAAACATGATCTGAATAGAAGTCTGCTGCAGTGATTTTAAAATTATCACACGAGATGCTATAATTTAAATTTGAACAATCATTATCATCATTATCAAGTACCATGCATGCTGGCGTAGGCTGGCATGTCACCCCACAACTTCCGATCTCGAAAGTTATTTATTATTTCTGTTGCCGACCCCCTGCAAAGCCACTCCCCCACTTTGGTACCTTTCCTCTTTGCTTCATTCTTCCTTTCGTTCCTCAATTTTTCCAGTTGCTACAATATATTCCAGCTGTTCCCTTCTCATTACATGGCCAACAAGTGATGATTTTTTCTTCCTAATATTGGAAATTAGCTCTCTTTTTGCTTTGGCCTCTTTCAGAACATTTTCATTACTCTTCTTAGCGGTCCATGGTATTCTCAACATTCTTCTGTAAAACCATACTTCTATAGCTCAACAGCCCCCCCCCCCCCCCCACCCTGAGTGTCATTTTCTTGTCTGTTGTCTTATTGTCTCCACATCCACATTTTAAGACTGTCTCAACATAACTTTTAAGAATTCTTTGTTTTCTTGATTCTATTGTTAAAAATGGATTACATAGTATCTTCCTCATTTTTTGGAAACCTGCATTTTGCCTGAGCCTTTCTACATCTCACCTCTGTTGTACATCTACCATCTGAGGTTAACAAAAAAAAGTAAAGTACCCCGTCACGCCAAGTGGCGTATAGGGAAATATGGTGTTAGTGACCCTATATTTTACAGACCTTCAGCACATGATTTTTGGGGTAATATGGTATTACGCCCGTGCTGCTTTACTTTCCCAGAAAAAAATCCGGTACCCATTTGAGGCTGGGTGAACCCGGAAGCCGTCGGTTGGGATCGAACCTCACAAAGTTCCCAAATATTTAAATTCATTTACCTGTTTTAATATTGTTCTACTTTTCTTTATTGTGCACTGAGGTGATGTCTTTTTCTTTGTTATTACCATTACATTTTTTTTAAAAATAAGGAAACAGAAAACCACCGTCGTAATTTCTTTGTACAATCATGAATGTCTATGGCTAGCTGTGGCTAAACGTAGCCTCCATCTCCACTTCTTTCTACATTCCCTACATTATTCTTTCAGCATTTTTGTAAAATATAAACATGGAGATAAATCAGTTTCATTAAATAATCGCAGTTGATGGACAATGGGGAACGTGGCAATCCTGGTCACCGTGCTCCCAAACTTGTGGAGTTGGTGTACGCGACAGGAGAAGATCATGTGACAGCCCATCACCGAACTATTGTGGAAACACATGTCCGGATTCTCCACTACAGTCGTCTCAATGTGACACAGGCAGACCGTGCAGGACCTGCGGTATGTCCCTGTATGATAATACTCATATTTGTATGATCATATAGTAAAACGTAAGTACCCCCGTCACGCCAAGTGGCGTATAGGGAAATATGATGTTAGTGATCCCATATTTTACAGACCTTCGGCACGTGATTTTTGGGGTAATGTGGTCGGTATTACGCCCGTGCTGATTTACTTTCCCAGAAAAAATTCCGGTACCCATTTAAGGCTGGGTGAACCCGGAAGCCGTCGGTATGCTCATATACTCGTACGTATTATGTTGATAAGACTGTACCCATAATTAGATCTTTTTTATATTATTATATGTTCTTGTTCATAATGTTGTACTCGTAATTTGATTAATTTTAATATTAATATATGTTCTTGTTCATAATGTTGTACTCGTAATTTGATTAATTTTAATATTAATATATGTTCTTGTTCATAATGTTGTACTCGTAATTTGATTAATTTTAATATTAATATATGTTCTTGTTCATAATGTTCTACTCGTAATTTGATTAATTTTAATATTAATATATGTTCTTGTTCATAAGGTCGTACTCATACTCATAATGTTAGTGTCCCCTGTTGTTTTAGATGACAATTTCCTCATTCTGTGACGTTTCACGACACGGGCAGTGGGTAAAAGAAAGAAAAAAGAATCATGTTTAGAGGCGTGACGAATCATGACGTCATTTGTGGTCAATATAGCCGTGTATCGATTACTCATTATTGTCAGATCTGGTATAACATCTCTCTCTCTATCTCTCTCTCTCTCTCTCTCTCTCTCTCTCTCTCTCTCCTTTCTCTTTTACTTCTCTTGGTGCTAAGTTCTAACTCTCGCCCTTTTGACAGCCCCTCTTCTTCCTCTTCTTTTCTCTTTCTCACTGATACCTAAAAGGTGTCGTGGTTTATATCATTTATCGTTCTTGAGCTGCTCGAACTGTCTGAATTAGTGATTTTCCTTTGTTGTTACATGTCTCTGTCACTGCATCTTATCCATCTTCTTCTTTTCTCTTTCTCACTGATACCTAAAAGGTGTCGTGGTTTATATCATTTGTCGTTCTTGAGCTGCTCGAACTGTCTGAATTAGTGATTTTCCTTTGTTGTTACATGTCTCTGTCACTGCATCTATCCATCTTCTTCTTTTCTCTTGTCACTGATACCTAAAAGGTGTCGTGGTTATATCATTTGTCGTTCTTGAGCTGCTCGAACTGTCTGAATTAGTGATTTTCCTTTGTTGTTACATGTCTCTGTCACTGCATCTTATCCATCTTCTTCTTTTTCTCTTTTCACTGATACCTAAAAGGTGTCGTGGTTTATATCATTTGTCGTTCTTGAGCTGCTCGAACTGTCTGAATTAGTGATTTTCCTTTGTTGTTACATGTCTCTGTCACTGCATCTATCCATCTTCTTCTTTTCTCTTTTCACTGATACCTAAAAGGTGTCGTGGTTTATATCATTTATCGTTCTTGAGCTGCTCGAACTGTCTGAATTAGTGATTTTCCTTTGTTGTTACATGTCTCTGTCACTGCATCTTATCCATCTTCTTCTTTTCTCTTTTCACTGATACCTAAAAGGTGTCGTGGTTTATATCATTTGTCGTTCTTGAGCTGCTCGAACTGTCTGGATTAGTGATTTTCCTTTGTTGTTATATGTCTCTGTCACTGCATCTATCCATCTTCTTCTTTTCTCTTTTCACTGATACCTAAAAGGTGTCGTGGTTTATATCATTTGTCGTTCTTGAGCTGCTCGAACTGTCTGAATTAGTGATTTTCCTTTGTTGTTACATGTCTCTGTCACTGCATCTATCCATCTTCTTCTTTTCTCTTTTCACTGATACCTAAAAGGTGTCGTGGTTTATATCATTTGTCGTTCTTGAGCTGCTCGAATTGTCTGAATTAGTGATTTTCCTTTGTTGTTACATGTCTCTGTCACTGCATCTATCCATCTTCTTCTAGGTCTTCCTCTTGGTCTTTTTCCATGCATTCTTGAGAAGAACGCCCTTGATGGTGATTGGTAAGGATTCATTCTGACCAGGTGGCCAAACCATTTAAGTTCTTGTTGTTCTATATAGTAGACTTTCATTTTTATTTTTCAGTCGTAATCATCTAGCACAATGGATGGAATACTACTTATTTAGCATACACTGTCACTGTTTCCGTTCGAATTGTTCACAAATAAATCACAAATAAATCACAAATAAATCACAAATAAATCCGTTCGAAATCACACACAAGAACACTTGAATTTCTATTTTTACTACGGGCATTGAAATTCCTTTATAATTTAAATTTGACTCCCATGGCAAATTGCATCGTGTTGCCAGCACAGTCACGCACCGGAAGTCAGCCCCTCAACCATTCTCAATTGATGTTGTTGTATCGTTTCTCAGGTGTTGTCTGTCCATCTTACTCTAGGTCTACCACAGACACTTCTACCATCCCCACATTTAATATATGTCTTGTCTGCTATAGAATCTCTTGACATTCCCCCCAGATGTTGTCAGTCCATCTTACTCTAGGTCTACCACAGACACTTCTACCATCCCCACATTTAATATATGTCTTGTCTGCTATAGAATCTCTTGACATTCCCCCCAGATGCTGTCAGTCCATCTTACTCTAGGTCTACCACGGACACTTCTACCATCCCCACTTTTAATATATGTCTTGTCTGCTATAGAATCTCTTGACATTCCCCCCAGATGTTGTCAGTCCATCTTACTCTGGGTCTACCACAGACACTTCTACCATCCCCACTTTTAATATATGTCTTGTCTGTTATAGAATCTCTTGACATTCCCCCCAGATGTTGTCAGTCCATCTTACTCTAGGTCTACCACGGACACTTCTACCATCCCCACTTTTAATATATGTCTTGTCTGCTATAGAATCTCTTGACATTCCCCCCAGATGTTGTCAGTCCATCTTACTCTAGGTCTACCACAGACACTTCTACCATCCACACTTTTAATATATGTCTTGTCTGCTATAGAATCTCTTGACATTCCCCCCAGATGTTGTCAGTCCATCTTACTCTAGGTCTACCACAGACACTTCTACCATCCCCACTTTTAATATATGTCTTGTCTGCTATAAAATCTCTTGACATTCCCCCCCCTCCCCAGATGTTGTCAGTCCATCTTACTCTAGGTCTACCACAGACACTTCTACCATCCCCACATTTAATATATGTCTTGTCTGCTATATAATCTCTTGACATTCCCCCCAGATGTTGTCAGTCCATCTTACTCTAGGTCTACCACGGACACTTCTACCATCCCCACTTTTAATATATGTCTTGTCTGCTATAGAATCTCTTGGCATTCCCCCCAGATGTTGTCAGTCCATCTTACTCTGGGTCTACCACAGACACTTCTACCATCCCCACTTTTAATATATGTCTTGTCTGCTATAAAATCTCTTGACATTCCCCCCCTCCCCAGATGTTGTCAGTCCATCTTACTCTAGGTCTACCACGGACACTTCTACCATCCCCACTTTTAATATATGTCTTGTCTGCTATAGAATCTCCTGACATTCCCCCCAGATGTTGTCAGTCCATCTTACTCTAGGTCTACCACGGACACTTCTACCATCCCCACTTTTAATATATGTCTTGTCTGCTATAGAATCTCCTGACATTCCCCCCAGATGATCACACCATATGTTGTCTCTGTATGTAATTCAAAACAGATTCAGCGCTTAATCTCAAGGGCGTAAGAGCACCTTCCAGAAAGTCCACAGGCGCGTCTTAGTTGCCTTCATGAGATAATGAAGTGTGCCCCTGCAGATGGTTTCAGTAACTTGCTGGTTATTCACACTCATTAAAGTTTCTAGGAGATCGGGTGGTCGAATCGATAACTTGTCGGGCTTCAAACCAGAACAACGCGGATTCAAATCCCAGTTGGGTCAAAAGTTTGTATCTATCATCACCATGTGCCATGCCGGTTGGAGTAGGCGATCATGTCCTTCCAAAACTCTCTATCCACAGTGCATCGTATCAGTTCTGTTGTTGACCGTTTTCCAAGCCATGACACCAAGCTACCCAGTATTTTCTCTCTTTGTCGTCCGCGATCTCTCTTTCTCTCTAATTTGCCAGTTGTTACCAAATTTTCCAACTTTACTCTCCTCATGATGTGCCCCGAAAAAAGTGTTGTGTTTTTTTTCTGATGTTTTTTGGGTGATCCTCTTTTTGTGTTGGCCTCTTTGAGAATGTCCTCGTTGGTCTTTTTAGCTATCCAGGGATCTTTGAATATTCTTTTCAGAAACGCCATCTCTGTGGCCCGACAGTCGTCATTTCTTTTCTTTTGCTTGTCTACACTGTCCATAATTCACTTCCATAGGTCAGAATTGGCTCTATTAAATACCGATGAACTCTCGTTCTTACTTTTATTGATTTTGGCTTGTTGAACAAGACGTTTTCCATTTTCTGAGATGTTATTTTGGCCTGAGCTATTCTGCTTTGTTTTTTCTTTTTATCTGCGGAGAGTGAAATAAAAAGGCATACCAAACATCTTGCAGCGACAGCATTTGACACGCGGCCTTTATTCTCCGGTCCTGTAAATCCCCCTGGCAGGCCACAGTTTATTTAAGAAAATGCAGTAAAGATAGTTTTTTGTTTGTTTTTATTAATGTTTCTACAGTACGATCCACTTTAGTTGTTTGTTTTTATTAATGCTTATACAGTACGATCCACTTTAGTTTGTTTTTATTAATGTTTCTACAGTACGATCCACTTTTGTTGTTTGTTTTTATTAATGTTTCTACAGTACGATCCACTTTTGTTTGTTTTTATTAATGTTTCTACAGCACGATCCACTTTAGTTGTTTTGTTTTTATTAATGTTTCTACAGCACGATCCACTTTAGTTGTTTTGTTTTTATTAATGTTTCTACAGCACGATCCACTTTAGTTTGTTTTTATTAATGTTTCTACAGTACGATCCACTTTTGTTGTTTGTTTTTATTAATGTTTCTACAGTACGATCCACTTTAGTTTGTTTTTATTAATGTTTCTACAGCACGATCCACTTTAGTTGTTTTGTTTTTATTAATGTTTCTACAGCACGATCCACTTTAGTTGTTTGTTTTTATTAATGCTTATACAGTACGATCCACTTTAGTTTGTTTTTATTAATGTTTCTACAGTACGATCCACTTTAGTTGTTGGTTTTTATTAATGTTTCTACAGTACGATCCACTTTAGTTGTTTAGTTTTTATTAATGTTTCTACAGTACGATCCACTTTTGTTGTTTGTTTTTATTAATGTTTCTACAGTACGATCCACTTTAGTTTGTTTTTATTAATGTTTCTACAGCACGATCCACTTTAGTTATTTTGTTTTTATTAATGTTTCTACAGCACGATCCACTTTATTTGTTTTGTTTTTATTAATGTTTCTACAGCACGATCCACTTTAGTTTGTTTTTATTAATGTTTCTACAGTACGATCCACTTTTGTTGTTTGTTTTTATTAATGTTTCTACAGTACGATCCACTTTAGTTTGTTTTTATTAATGTTTCTACAGCACGATCCACTTTAGTTGTTTTGTTTTTATTAATGTTTCTACAGCACGATCCACTTTAGTTTGTTTTTATTAATGTTTCTACAGCACGATCCACTTTAGTTGTTTTGTTTTTATTAATGTTTCTACAGTACGATCCACTTTAGTTGTTTTGTTTTTATTAATGTTTCTACAGCACGATCCACTTTAGTTGTTTTGTTTTTATTAATGTTTCTACTGTACGATCCACTTTAGTTTGTTTTTATTAATGTTTCTACAGCACGATCCACTTTAGTTTGTTTTTATTAATGTTTCTACAGCACGATCCACTTTAGTTGTTTTGTTTTTATTAATGTTTCTACAGCACAATCCACTTTATTTGTTTTGTTTTTATTAATGTTTCTACAGCACGATCCACTTTAGTTTGTTTTTATTAATGTTTCTACAGCACGATCCACTTTAGTTTGTTTTATTAATGTTTCTACAGCACGATCCACTTTTGTTGTCTGTTTTTATTAATGTTTCTACAGCACGATCCACTTTTGTTGTCTGTTTTTATTAATGTTTCTACAGCACGTTACACTTTTTTTGTCTGTTTTTATTAATGTTTCTACAGTACGATCCACTTTTGTTGTCTGTTTTTATTAATGTTTCTACAGCACGATCCACTTTAGTTGTTTGTTTTTATTAATGTTTCTACAGTACGATCCACATTAGTTTGTTTTTATTAATGTTTCTACAGCACGATCCACTTTTGTTGTCTATTTTTATTAATGTTTCTACAGTACGATCCACTTTTGTTGTCTGTTTTTATTAATGTTTCTACAGTACGATCCACATTAGTTTGTTTTTATTAATGTTTCTACAGTACGATCCACTTTTTTTTGTCTGTTTTTATTAATGTTTATACAGTACGATCCACTTTAGTTTGTTTTTATTAATGTTTCTACAGTACGATCCACTTTAGTTTGTTTTTATTAATGTTTCTATAGTACGATCCACTTTAGTTGTTGGTTTTTATTAATGTTTCTACAGTACTATCCACTTTTGTTGGCTGTTTTTATTAATGTTTCTACAGTACGATCCACTTTAGTTGTTTTTTTTTTATTAATGTTTCTACAGCACGATCCACTTTAGTTTGTTTTTATTAATGTTTCTACAGCACGATCCACTTTAGTTTTTTTTTTAATGTTTCTACAGTACGATCCACTTTAGTTGTTGGTTTTTATTAATGTTTCTACAGTACGATCCACTTTTGTTGTTTGTTTTTATTAATGTTTCTACTGTACGATCCACTTTTGTTGTTTGTTTTTATTAATGTTTCTACAGTACGATCCACTTTTTTTTGTCTGTTTTTATTAATGTTTCTACAGTACGATCCACTTTTTTTTGTCTGTTTTTATTAATGTTTCTACAGTACGATCCACTTTTTTTTGTCTGTTTTTATTAATGTTTCTACAGTACGATCCACTTTTGTTGTCTGTTTTTATTAATGTTTCTATAGTACGATCCACTTTAGGTCTACCTGTACATTTCTTTCAGTGGATGGCAACTGGGGGTCATGGAGTTCATGGAGTAGATGCTCCATGACCTGCGGAAAGGGAACCAGGGAGAGAAGGAGGTCATGTGACAACCCCCCAGCCAATGAGTGTGGTCAAAGGTGCTATGGGCGTGAGTTTGACACGGATGTTTGTGATTCATACATTGAGTGCCAAAACTGCAGTAAGTTTCAGAGTTATTTATTATTAATGATTGAAGATATATCTGTTTACATATATCCAACAGTTTATTTTTTCTCTCCAAATAATTTCTTAGATTTGCTTATGTATGACTTTTCAGCCTTAATAGCAAAAAGACAGAAGTAATAGTATCAACAATAAAAAGATATCACTTCAATGCATAATAAAGTCAAATGGAAACAATATTAAAATAGGTAAATGAATTTAAATATCTGGGAACAATGTTAACTTCAGATGGTAGATGTACAACAGAGGTGAGATGCAGAATGGCTCAAGCAAAAACAGCTTTCCAAAAAGGAAATGAGGAAGATATTGTGCAATCCATTTTTGACAATAGAAACAAGAAAAGGAGTTCTTAAATGTTATGTAGAAACAGTTCTAACACATGGATGTGAATCATGGACAATAGGACAACAGACAAGAAAATCACTGGAGGCTGTAGAACTGTGGTTTTACAGAAGAATGTTGAGAATACCAAGGGCAGCTAAGAAGAATAATGAAACTGTTCTGAAAGAGGCCAAAAAAACAAAAAGAGAGCTACTTTCCAAAATTGGGAAGAAACAATCATCATTTCTTTGGCCATGTAATGAGAAGAGAACAACTGGAATATATAGTAACAACTGGGAAAATTGAGGGACGAAGAGATAGAGGGAAGCAAAGAAAAAATATACTAGACAGATTAAGAGAATGGATTGGCAGAAGATCAACAACAGAAATGATAAATAACTGTCGAGATCGAATGTTGTGGAGAGACATGATCACCTACGCCACTAGATATGGTACTTGATGATGATGATGATGCCTTTTCAATAAGACAAAGTACACACAGTTCTTCTGCTATATCATCATCATCGTCAAGTACCGGGCCTGCTGGCGTAGGTGATCATGTCTCTCCACAACTTTCGATCACGAAAGTTATTTATCATTTCTGTTGTTGACCTTCTACCAAGCCATTCTCTTAAGCTGTCTGGTATCTTTTCTCTTTGCTTCCCTCTATCTCTTCGTCCCTCAATTTTCCCAGTTGTTACAATATATTCTAGTTGTTCCCTTCTCATTACATGGCCAAAAAATGAAAATTGTTTCTTCTAATATTGGATACCAACTTATATAATATATACAAACTAATTAGAGGAAGATGTATCTCAAATTTAAAAGAAAAACGTTTTCAGTTACATTTTTAAGTATTCTTCGTCCTTCCTTCCTCATTTGCCTTTCAGCGTCGAGGGGAGATGTAATTTGCGGTATCTTGTTTTTGTCAGAGCCGGCCTCTCCTGCAGAAATAATGCTTCCTTGTGTTCCTAATATTGCATTAGTCCATTTTTTTGTGGTCGACCCTTGAATCTGGTGTTCTCACAACGTTTATGTTCTCGCTCGTTGTGTTGTGTTTTTATGTTTGTGTTTTATGTTTCTGTCTTATCACTTAGCCTGATCACTTTATCTGTTGTTTCTTTATGTACTATATGGCGGGAGTTCTTCCTAACCTTTTTTCTCATTCCTTCATTTCTGATCTTATCTCTCAGACTGTTTCCTGCCATTCGTCTAACACATTTCATCTCAGTAGAGGTTATTTTTCTTATTGTTCTTGCATCTAGGGTACAGGACTGGCATTGGTAGCACAACGTTGGGATGAAGATTGTATTGTAGAGTGCCCGTTTTGCCTCCGGAGTTATTTCCTTCTTGGACAATAGTGGTGATAACTGTCCAATGATTTGACAAGCTTTGATGAAAACAATTTTACCGTTTTTTTGTTGTCTACTAAAATGTATCGTTTACCCCCCCCCCCCCCCCCCCTTTGTCTAACAAGATGTATCGTTTACCTTTTGTCTAACAAGATCCCCCACCCCTCCCATGTACTTTCCTAATTACTACTTTCGATGACTCCTGAGTGTTGACCTTGTTTCTAATGATGTAAGATTTTTATATTTTCATTTCGTGAAATACATCATTATGGCGAGGAAAAAAATCGCAAATGTTCAAGAAATTGATCGTATTTTCTTTTCTCTCTCTGTTTTTTTTCTTGCTGTGAACAGGGTAAATATGCCGTCATCGGCAGACATGAAACAACACATTATGACTTTTGAAACACACAGCAAATGACACAATGAGGTAGCCGGACATATTGACGGACTTACGACGACCGAACAAATAGACATTGTAACACGTCCGGTCCATGACGTTAAACTCAGTTCATAAATCAACCTGAGCCAGATATTTCGAGTCCCAGTGTTTTGCCTAGTGTGAGTACACGACTGTGCGTCAAAAGTTCAGAGGAAATGCTATTTTAGAGCACCTAATGTTATATTTAAGTGGTAGTAATTTTTACTACAGTATCGTAAATGAAAGAGTTACAGATATGTATTGTAATTAAGGGGCTAAGTCTGCTTCTGCTGCTTGTGAATTGTCACTAGGCTTCAGAGATATTCAAATTCCTCCACTTTTTTTAGTTCTCTGCCGCCCGTTTGGATTTTATGCTTCTCTTTTGCGATATTCATGACTTATGCCTTTCTTAATGCTGATGTTCATGTTGTATTGAGTGCGAGTGCTGTTCAGTCTATTTAAATGTTCTTGTAGGTCTGTTATTCTTCCATCTATTTCCCCTATATTAAATACTGCTTCCCCCAAAAATCTCAGAGGAAGACTAAGTTTTATAAAAGCCTGCGGACAACTTAAAACCGGAAAATCCCCCCCCCCACTAGTGTGACGTTTTCAGCTATAGGAGCTATAGATGGCTGACATCACTCTAAGCACATCCAGCCAACTCTATTGTACAGCTTAAGATTTTTCTACTTTTCAACTCCCTGTTGAGTTGACGTAATGCCACGAGTTGATGCCGGCAGGGTGCCCTTTGACTTATTGATGTGACGGGTCGTAATGGCTTTCTTGATATTCCCGGCTCTTACTGGAGAGGTTGGAGTTCATCTATCCCAGGCTATGCTGGGAAACTACTAGTCCATTTCTGTTCATTCACTAGACCGTCGGGGGCCTGGGTAGCCTAGTTGGGAAAACCACCCGACTGGACTACCGACGTTCGGACAAACCGTGTTCGATTCCGGCTGGGAGCAGTGTGAATTGTACTCGTGGTTGGAAAAAAAAATGCCCCCACGGTCGACCCAGCCGTTGGCAGAAATGGGTACCAGGGTATTACCCTGGGAAGGTGAGGAATGTCGCTTCGCATCTGAGTTTCGATGCTTGAGGCGACACTATACAGAAATCTCCGAACATTTCTGGATAGGCGGCCGAGCACATATGGGTGATAACTCGCGTAATGACGCCGGTTCAAGTCTCGTACTTTATCTTTACTTTACCTTTACTAGTCCAGCCCAGAGGTACTGCAATACTGGGTCCTCTATATCAGTAACAGCCACCACTACAGGGAACACGGCGATCCTAGCTGCTGTTAGCCAGTCTGTTTTGACGCAGACTGTTACCAGGGGAGACCACGAGGAGGTAGAACTGCTAGGTCTTGGTCGGCTGATGGTGCGCCGACCCTGATGTTGCAACCGCAGGTAGCAGGCTCTTCTACCACCCCCCGGGCTCCCCCCTCTTTCAACTTCCTGTAAAAACATAGGTCTTCAACATGAGCTTTCCTAGCAGTCCTGTTTCTTACCATTCTTTTAATATCGTTCTTAAGATGAGCTCTACACCTATTTCTCGTATTCCCAGTGATAACATTGAAAAGAGAACTACTAAATACAATTAAGACAAGACAAATGAAATTTTTGGGACATGTTAAAAGACACAACAGCCTACTAAAAGTAATATGGGAAGGGAAAATACAAGGTAAAAGAGGTAGAGTCAGACCAAGATTAACATGGACGAGTAAGATCAAAAGATGGACTAGTCAATTTCTAGACAACCTGCACCATCAAGGCAAGAAACAGAGTAGAATGGCGATCCATGGTAGCCAACCTTCGTTGCGGAGAAGGCACACGATGATGGTAATAATTCACAGTGATGACGTGCGATGTCTCCGCATATAACGCACATCAAATGGCAGGACAAAATAACCAACTTAACTGTCCTGCAACGTGCTAAGACCCCAACAATCATGTCGATGCTCAGAAGTCGAAGGCTAAGATGGCTGGGGCATGTCCAACGGATGGAAGAAAAACGCATCCCCAGACAAATACTAAATGGTGAACTAATACACGGAAAAAGACAAATCGGCAGATCTAAACTACGATATAGAGATATCTGTAAATCATCTGTGAATGACTTCTCCATCTGTGAAAATGACTGGGAACATCTGGCAAGTGATCGCACATCACGGAGAGCATGTATAAGGAATGGCATAACATCATTTGAGACTGTGCTAAGGCAAAACTTAGAAGAGAAAAGACTCATGAAAAATGATGGAAAACCAGGTGGGTCAGTGGGCCTGACTTGTTCATTCTGTGGCCGTGTGTGTTTGTCAAACATTGGTAGAATTAGCCACGAGAGAAGCTGTTCGACAAAAACTAACCCAAAAAAAAAAAAAATCAACAATATCCTCCACTAGACCGTCTGACAAGATGAAAAGGGCCATATACACAATAGCCTCTACTAGACCGTCTGACAAGATGAAAAGGGCCATATACACAATAGCCTCTACTAGACCGTTTGACAAGACGAAAAGGGCCATATACACAATAGCCTCCACTAGACCGTCTGACAAGATGAAAAGGGCCATATACACAATAGCCTCCACTAGACCGTCTGACAAGACGAAAAGGGCCATATACACAATAGCCTCCACTAGACCGTCTGACAAGACGAAAAGGGCCATATACACAATAGCCTCCACTAGACCGTCTGACAAGATGAAAAGGGCCATATACACAATAGCCTCCACTAGACCGTCTGACAAGACGAAAAGGGCCATATACACAATAGCCTCCACTAGACCGTCTGACAAGACGAAAAGGGCCATATACACAATAGCCTCCACTAGACCGTCTGACAAGATGAAAAGGGCCATATACACAATAGCCTCCACTAGACCGTCTGACAAGATGAAAAGGGCCATATACACAATAGCCTCCACTAGACCGTCTGACAAGATGAAAAGGGCTATATACACAACAGCCTCCACTAGACCGTCTGACAAGATGAAAAGGGCCATATATACAATAGCCTCTACTAGATTGACAAGACGAAAAGGGCCATATACACAACAGCCTCCACTAGACCGTCTGACAAGATGAAAAGGGCCATATACACAATAGCCTCCACTAGACTGTCTGACAAGATGAAAAGGGCTATATACACAACAGCCTCCACTAGACCGTCTGACAAGATGAAAAGGGCCATATACACAATAGCCTCCACTAGACCGTCTGACAAGATGAAAAGGGCTATATACACAACAGCCTCCACTAGACCGTCTGACAAGATGAAAAGGGCCATATACACAATAGTCTAAGGTAACCATATTTTTGAAATCCCATTCCGGACGGAATAATTCTACTTCAATTTTCCACCAAAAAAATTACATTTCTTCTTGCTGTCATTTTCAAGTGAATAATACATACATTTTAAAACATCTAATAATATAGACCTACAATACGCTATCAGGATAATCAGGAGATTAAAAAAAAAACAGTGATACTCACTTAAATTGAAGGTGAAACAGAAGATGCTGTACTTTTCAGATGAGTGAATTTTCTGTCAAATGTCCTTCTTTGTATGCAGCATCTTATAAAATTCGACACATGTTCCCTCATAGTTCACTTTGGTGATCAACATGGCTTTTAAAGTTTCAACACCTAGTTGTGTTTTATCATTTGTCCACAAACTGTTCATCAGAGAAAACACTCGTTCTGTTGCAGCATTTGTTCCAGGTAGACACAAAAAGAACTCTGCCAACTTCAGAATATGTGAAACGGGCACATGATTGTTTCTGAAGTGGGAAGCTAGTTCAACCCAACGCTGTCCTGGTAATGTTTTATTAAGACTCCACTCACTAATTTTTTGTGAAGTAACGAACTGTTTCATGTAGACATATTCGTCATACATTTCATTTTCTGGAAAGTCGACTGAAGGCACTGTTTGACTCACTAATGATGAAGACTTCTCAATATCTTCCCAATTTGGTGCTCTGTTCAGCATTACCCAGCTGTAAGACTCTAGGTTTTGAAAATTATTTGCAGCCCATTTCTTCAAATAACTTAAAGCTGTTTCATAAAATGAAGAAACACTGGCGTTAAACTTGTTCACATCATCACGTGGAAATCCTTCCATTTCCAGCTTTTTAAGGATTATCTGAACTCTTGATGGCAAGAAGCCGTCTTCCAGCTTGGACTCCAAGATAGCTTTCAACCTATTGATGTTGTCAATGACTTCAAACACAGTGACCATCTGACCCTCTACTTTCTGCACTGCTTCGTGGAAAGAGGATGCCTGACTGTGAACCAAAATAAGGCCATGCCTCAGACAGTGGGTTTTCAAAGAATTCCTGTATAAAAACTGGGCATCTGTCTTGAGATTGAAAATATGATTTTAGAGGCAGGAACATGTAAAGAACCCTTTCAACAGCAGGCAAGAGCGCAAGCCACCTAGTTTGTGCATAACCTAAAATCATCTGGAAGTCTGTGTCGACAAACTGACAAAACTCCTTGAGACTTTCAACTCTAACTGTGTATGATTTGAAGTACAGATACATTTTTGCAATAGTCATTTCAACATCAACAGGCAATACGTCTGCAGCTGCTCGAACAGTGTTGTGGAAAATATGGCAAGCACACCCAACACCTATCAAACTATGTCCAAGGTTTTCTTTCAGTTTTGTGAAAACATTGTTCCGTCCTTTTCTTTCAGCGCCCCCAAAATTAGAATTTGTGTTGTCTGCACATAATCCAACTACTTTCAGTTCTAAACCATTTTCAGTTAGACAGTCAATAAGAAAACTACTTACTATATCAGATGTTTCACCCGGCAATGACTTCAACTCTAATATTTTAACTTTCAGTCCCTTATTGCGATCAAAGTATCTGACAAGCAAAGGAAAAATCTTGATTTCTTTGTGGTTGGAGGCATCTGTCAGTATGGAGATAAATGTTACGTTTTCTAGGTCACATCTCAACTCGTTTAGAGCATGGGGTGTGAACACATTCCGAATAACAGCTTCTGTTTTCGTACGTGCACAAGCAAATTTTGGTTCTAAAGTTACCTGAAGCAATTTTGATGTGCAGTCCATAGATCTAAACGTGTGATTGTGCATCACTGTATGACATGCAAAGGCACCTTCTGTAGCAGCTAACTGTTCTTCTTTGTCACCAACCTGTTCAGCTCGAAAAAAATTTGTCAACGACGAGCTTGATGCAGCAGTAGCGACGGCTCTCTTATGTTTATCACTATTTATGTGGCTCTTAATATCACCACGTCCACTATGGTTAATAGTAAACCCGGATGAACATATATTACATCTTACAGTGAAGTCTGATGACGATGTAGACTTTTTTTATAAAAGGGTATTCCTTTTGTAAATCTTGATTAAAACTACAATTACGCTTCGGTGCCATTTTTTGCGAAAGTGAAAGTTAGTAACACAACGAATATATACGAGATTTAAAACTAGGAGCGCATTCTACTGTTTTGATATTAAACAAAATTGTCTACACAGCAACGGAATAATATTTTTTTTTAATTGAAGAAATGTACGCCGTATACCAAAATGGCAAAATTGGTAAACGTTTGTGTCCCAAATTATTTTTTATCAAATCCGGGACAAAAGCTAAAAAATATGCCAAAATCGGGACAAAACCGGTACGGCAGCTAATCCGGGACAAAGGTTCAAAAAATGTCAAATTCCGGGACTGTCCCGGACAATCCGGGACGAATGGTCACCTTACTATAGCCTCCACTAGACCGACTAACAAGACGTAAAGGCCCATATAGTGATGACGTCTTTATTTCTTCAACCAGTTGATGGCAACTGGGGATCCTGGGGAAGCTGGTCAGGCTGCTCGGCCACTTGTGGGTCTGGAGTGAGAGAAAGGTATCGGGGCTGTGATAACCCTCCATCCAACCACTGTGGGCGGGATTGCCAGGGCTCTGATACTGAAAGTTCTGTATGTAGCACTGGCAGACCATGTGAAATTTGCGGTATGTGTGGTGGATTTCATATAAATGTGATTTATGTGTGATTTATTTCATTTAAATGTGTTTTATATGTGATTTATCTCATTTAATTGTGTTCTATGTGTGATTTGTTTCATTTAAATGTGTTTTATATATGATTTATTTCATTTAATTGTGTTCTATGTGTGATTTATTTCATTTAAATGTGTTTTATATGTGATTTATCTCATTTAATTGTGTTCTATGTGTGATTTGTTTCATTTAAATGTGTTTTATATATGATTTATTTCATTTAATTGTGTTCTATGTGTGATTTGTTTCATTTGAATGTGTTTTATATGTGATTTAATTCATTTAATTATGTTCTATGTGTGATTTTTTCATTTAAATGTGTTTTACATGTGATTTGTTTCATTTAAGTGCGTTTTATTTGTGATTTGAATCATTTAAATGTGTTTTATGAGTGATTTATTTTATTTAAATGTGTTTAATGAGTGATGTATTTTATTTAAACGTGTTTTATTTGTGATTTGAATCATTTAAATGTGTTTAATGAGTGATTTGAATCATTTAAATGTGTTTTATTTGTGATTTGAATCATTTAAATGTGTTTTATTTGTGATTTGAATCATTTAAATGTGTTTTATTTGTGATTTGAATCATTTAAATGTGTTTTATTTGTGATTTGAATCATTTAAATGTGTTTTATTTGTGATTTGAATCATTTAAATGTGTTTTATTTGTGATTTGAATCATTTAAATGTGTTTTATTTGTGATTTGAATCATTTAAATGTGTTTTATTTGTGATTTGAATAATTTAAATGTGTTTTATTTGTGATTTGAATCATTTAAATGTGTTTTATTTGTGATTTGAATCATTTAAATGTGTTTTAAACATTTTATGTGTAATTTGTTTCAGCTAAGAAGAGTAATGAAAATTATCTCTCTCTCTCTCTCTCTCTATATATATATATATCTGCGATCAAGACTCAATCAGAGTAGGACTCCAGACTCTCTCATGAAGTCAGCTGTCTGTCTAAGCGAATCGATTGCCCCATATAGTTTCTCTTCCAGGGAGGTGGGTGTGGACCACATTCCTCTTCTCAGGTCTGTGTACTGGGGGCAAGCCTGTAGAACATGTTTTGTAGTCATATTGTCCAGTGTACAGTGGCATTGGCTGGTTGTACCTATTTTGAATTTGGTGAACATGTGATTTCTCATTCTATTGTGGCCAGTGCGTAGGCGAAGTATGATGACTTGATCCCTCCTTGATAGTTGGTGGTATCCGTCACTCTCGTTATGCTTTGGGTGTTCTCGTTTCCATTTTTCATGGAACTGACCTTTGAGGATGGATTTGGCTTCATCATAACTGAGTGGATGGTTCTCTTGTGGTAATCTCCCTCCCCCTTTAGCTAATTTGTCTGCGCGTTCGTTCCCGTATATGTTACAGTGTGATGGTATCCACTGAATGACTACTCTCTGGAAGTTATTGCATAGTTGGTCCAGAGTTGTTCTCAAGTCATCTAGTTCATTGTTCTTAGGGCTTTTTTAGAGCTGATAATACTGACAGAAAATGTTCTGAAAGAGGCCAAAACAAAAAGAGAGCTAATTTCCAATATTAGGAAGAAACAATCATCATTTTTTGGCCATGTAATGAGAAGAGAACAACTGGAATATATTGTAACAACTGGGAAAATTGAGGGACAAAGAGATAGAGGGAAGCAAAGAGAAAAAATACCAGACAGATTAAGAGAATGACTTGGCAGAAGGTCAACAACAGAAATGATAAATAACTGTCGAAATCGAAAATTGTGGAGAGACATGATCACCAACGCCAGCAGGCCCTGTACTTGATGATGATGTTTCATTTAAAAGTGTTTTATATGTGATTTGTTTTATTCAAATGTGTTTTATGTGTGATTTAAATCATTTAAATATATTTTAGGTGTCATTTGTTTCATTTAAATGTTGGTTGTTGTTTTTTACACTACCTCGTATTTGTTTGAAATCACCTCGTATTTGTTTGACAATACCTCGTATTTATTTGACATCACCTCGTATTTGTTTGAAATCACCTCGTATTTGTTTAACAATACCTCGTATTTATTTGAAATCACCTCGTATTTGTTTGACAATACCTCGTATTTACTGAACAATGACTCCACTCTAGTACATGGCAGCTGGGGCCCCTGGAGTCCTTGGACATCGTGCACTCCCCCCTGCGGTGTCGGACGTGTCGAACGGTCCCGGTTTTGTGACAGCCCATCTCCAAACTACTGCGGGAACTCCTGTGAAGGTTCATCCACGGAGAGTGATACCCGACAGTGTGGACCGCCAGCAAGTATGCGTTACTCTGTTACCGTGTGTCCTGTGATCTACAGTACGATGAAATGATCTATTCAAGATTCCTGCAATTTTCTTCTTCCTATTTTAATATCGTACTTTTTTTTATATTTTCTTGTTTTTTTTTTAACATATAGTTCTTCATTTTTTTTTGGCCCTGCGTATTCATGTTATTTATTAATTTTATTGGTCATACTCTTCTTAATTTTCCTAATAGCTCTTCATATTAGTTATGTTTTCTCTATTTGTTTAATGTTTTTGTTATTGTTCTCAAACTGTTTTTCATATTGTTGTTGTTTTTTCTCGTATATGTTTCTTCTATTGTTGTTCAGATTCTTCTTAATTTTTTTTATCCTGGTTCTTATCTTTGTTATCTTTTACCTTTAGTTCTTCATGTTCTGGTTATGTTTACTTTGTTCAAATTCTTTTTGTTTGTCATGTTTTCTAACTAATTATCTGACTATCTAGCCAGTAAATAGCTAACCAACTAACTAACCAAGTAACTAACTAACTAAGTAAATAACTAACTAACTAACTAACCAACCAACTAACTAACTAACCAGCCAACCAACCAACCAACCAACCAACTAACTAACTAACCAATTTATGTTGGACTAACCAACTCTGACTAACCAACTAACTAACCAACTTATGTTGGACTAACCAACTCTGACTAACCAACTAACTAGTAATAACGTCTGTAAACCATAGTTGACAAGTGATTTTGCAGCGCCCCAAGAAAATGTTTTTTTTTTCCCCTTTCTTTCGCCGCACGTTCTCGTTTTTTTGGGAACCTGTCTGATTCTTGCTTAAGATGGAGCTTTAGAGTGTGTTTCAAAAGACTGCGGTCTGCAGCTATGTCTGCCCAAGCTGCAGGTGTTATGTTCAGCCATCATGTCAATATTTACATGCATCTATAACTAGTTCTATGGGGCCTCTTGGTCTTTTACCATCTGCTAGCTGTCCATAGAGGACTCAAGGTCAATATGGCGGATAGGCGGCAGGAACCATTGAGTCTCAGTTTGAAAAGTGTTCCTTGTTGCAGTTTCCAAATATTTCAAGTGCGGCTAGAGCCGGAGCTACTGAGTTTAGGGCTCGTTGACTCTTTGTTTTTTTCATGCGGATCGTGTTTTTCTATATTCCGATTGCTCACGATAAATGAAGGATTCGAATGATGAAGGATAGTTCAGCTGTGTTCACTTTCAGTGCCGCTTGGCCTTGTGTCTTTTGGCGTGTGCTGTACATGCTATGATGGGGACTGCAGGTACTGTGTTTGAATCCTTCAATGATATGAGCTTTGATTCGGATGATTCCACTGGCGCGGGCGGTTGAGCAATTATGGATTTTAATTCATTTGCAGTGATACCGGGGCCTTCGACTAACCATAACCATAGTTGTCCATAAAGTATATCTTCTGATATGCTGTCGTCTCTCATGCGGTGTAAGTGGCAAAGCCAGCGTAATCTACGTTGTTTGAGCAGTGTGTAGATGTTCGGGAGGCCTGTGCGAGTGAGGATCTCCACAGTTGTCACTTTATCCTTCCAGGTGATACCAAGAATACGGCGGTTGCATCGCATATGGAATGTATTTAGGCTTCTCTCTTGGTTCGCATGAGTTGTCCATGATTCGCTGCCATATAAAAGGATACTGTTGATGCGGGCGTTGTAAACTGCGACTTTTATTTTAGTTGTCAGTTTACTGTAACTAGGCACGTCTAGAAAGACGGACGAAGGTGGTAGCAGCTTTACCAATACAAGTGTCAATTTCTGTGTCTAAAGATAGTTTGTCATTGATGATAGACTTTAGTCTATATACTGCTGCTGTTATAATGGCAGCGACACCACCTTAGTCTATATACTGCTGCTGTTATAATGGCAGCGACACCACCTTAGTCTACATACTGCTGCTGTTATAATGGCAGCGACACCACCTTAGTCTATATACTGCTGCTGTTATAATGGCAGCGACACCACCTTAGTCTATATACTGCTGCTGTTATAATGGCAGCGACACCACCTTAGTCTATATACTGCTGCTGTTATAATGGCAGCGACACCACCTTAGTCTATATACTGCTGCTGTTATAATGGCAGCGACACCACCTTAGTCTATATACTGCTGCTGTTATAATGACAGCGACACCACCTTAGTCTATATACTGCTGCTGTTATAATGACAGCGACACCACCTTAGTCTATATACTGCTGCTGTTATAATGACAGCGACACCACCTTAGTCTATATACTGCTGCTGTTATAATGACAGCGACACCACCTTAGTCTATATACTGCTGCTGTTATAATGACAGCGACACCACCTTAGTCTATATACTGCTGCTGTTATAATGACAGCGACACCACCTTAGTCTACATACTGCTGCTGTTATAATGACAGCGACACCACCTTAGTCTATATACTGCTGCTGTTATAATGGCAGCGACACCACCTTAGTCTATATACTGCTGCTGTTATAATGGCAGCGACACCACCTTAGTCTATATACTGCTGCTGTTATAATGGCAGCGACACCACCTTAGTCTATATACTGCTGCTGTTATAATGGCAGCGACACCACCTTAGTCTATATACTGCTGCTGTTATAATGGCAGCGACACCACCTTAGTCTACATACTGCTGCTGTTATAATGGCAGCGACACCACCTTAGTCTACATACTGCTGCTGTTATAATGGCAGCGACACCACCTTAGTCTATATACTGCTGCTGTTATAATGGCAGCGACACCACCTTAGTCTACATACTGCTGCTGTTATAATGGCAGCGACACCACCTTAGTCTATATACTGCTGCTGTTATAATGGCAGCGACACCACCTTAGTCTATATACTGCTGCTGTTATAATGGCAGCGACACCACCTTAGTCTATATACTGCTGCTGCTATAATGGCAGCGACACCACCTTAGTCTATATACTGCTGCTGTTATAATGGCAGCGACACCACCTTAGTCTATATACTGCTGCTGTTATAATGGCAGCGACACCACCTTAGTCTATATACTGCTGCTGCTATAATGGCAGCGACACCACCTTAGTCTATATACTGCTGCTGTTATAATGGCAGCGACACCACCTTAGTCTACATACTGCTGCTGTTATAATGGCAGCGACACCACCTTAGTCTACATACTGCTGCTGTTATAATGGCAGCGACACCACCTTAGTCTATATACTGCTGCTGTTATAATGGCAGCGACACCACCTTAGTCTATATACTGCTGCTGTTATAATGGCAGCGACACCACCTTAGTCTATATACTGCTGCTGTTATAATGGCAGCGACACCACCTTAGTCTATATTCTGCTGCTGTTATAATGACAGCGACACCACCTTAGTCTATATACTGCTGCTGTTATAATGACAGCGACACCACCATAAGCCAGAGGCACTGGTAGCTCCGGGTGTTGGTTATCAGATGTGGTAGTTAGCATCGTGATGTCGCTGATAATGACTTTGTGAACAACACAGCAGACGTAAATGATTGATCAAGTTCAGGTTGTACAAACACATGTTTATTTGCACTTAGAAATGTTCCTATCTACACATATCAACACAGCTTAGTGACGACACATCAAGTGAGATTGTATCTCTAACTTAATGACTATGAGTCCCAATCTTGGCCCATTGGCTTTCTATCATAGCGACTACCGATGACGATATTATAGTCCTACTCATAGTGGACACCGTGTTAACTAACTGTAGCTTCTATGAACTTTCTATAGGCCATTTACATCCTATGACTTAACTACGTCACGTCAACACAGGATATCTGTCCTTTATTAAGGACACTAGCTTACTAATTGACTATTTGTTGTAGGTTCGGATAACCTCTATTATATGCTATAGTCATGGGAACGCCATCGTGTAAGACACTGCTCACAGTAGCTAATTTTTTTAATTAGCTGAGTGGCAGTGTACCAAGCGTTCGGCTTCTCGTGGCAAGGCGCAGTGCCATGGAGTACGGGTTCGATCCTGCTTCGGACCATATATTGTTCTTTGTTTTTTTTCTGTTGTTTATTTGTCATTTTTTCCGAGTGCTAACACATACCTTTTCCTTCTATTATCGCCTCGGAAGTTTCCCTATTTAATAATATTTATTTATTATTATCTGTCTCTACTATAGTAACCATCGCAGTCTTCTCCGTCCTCTGATTAAATTTTTAAACTAAAACTTCTGGTGTGCAAACAATTAACATATATATATATATATATCAGCCCTGCTCGGGTCTTCCCAACAAAATTAGTGTCATCGGGAGATCCCCTCTTGTTGGCCACTACTAATTTCTCAGTGGTTCTCTTTCTTATGGGGTGACTGTTGGTCCTCCGATACCCATGGCCAGCCATTGAGGCCTCAGATTACATTGTTAGACCCACCAATCGACTCAGAGTTTGTGCAGCGTATCAAACGTGACACGACACTGTGACACTTTTGTTCCGACGGTTCCCCACTTCTTTCTTGATCGCGGACTCTACGCTGGCTACATATCGTTATAGGGCCAGCGGTTCACAATTCATGAACCGCCAATGCACGTACATCTCTGAAAATGCCAGAATTACCTCTTTTCTTCTTATCCTCATTGTTGACACTAGCCCCAGTGTTATGGGTGTCAACTTTGCAGGAACGTATTCCATTACAGGAACGTGTACAATATTATTACACTGCACTACTAACTTACTGACTAATTAACTAACACATTAACTAACTAAACTTACGAACAAATTAACGAATTATACCAAATTAACTAACTAAATAACTAATTAATTATCTAACTAACGAACTAACTAATTAATAAACTAAATAATTAATTAATTAACTATCTAATTAACTAACTAAATATCTAAAGAACTAACTATTTAAAGAACTAACTATTTAAATGATTAATTAACTAACTACATAATTATTTAATTAATTATCAAACTAACTAACTAACCGATAAATTAACAAACTATTCAACTAACTATCTAGCTAGCTATATAACTAACCGACTAATTGGCTAACTAAGTAACTAACTAGCTATCTAACTAACTAAACAAAAAACTACATACATAAATAACTAATTATCTAATAGGCTATCTAGCTATTTAACTAACCATCGAACCAACTTACTAATTATCTAATTATCTAACTCACAATCTTTTTACTTATCTACATAACTAACTAATTATCTAACTAACTATTTGAACATGTTTTTGGTGTCTTACTATCGGTATTGAGTTGTTGTGTAGGATCATGCTTTAGTTCTCACTTGATCATCATCATTATCATCATCAGGTCGCGTGTCCTTTGTAAAACGTTGTTATCACCATAGCCCACCTGAAAGAATCTTTGTCTCTAGCTAGATACCCCACTTGTCTAGTCATGATCAAGGTCTCTTTATTGAGTTATTAGTGGGTCATCATCATTGCACTCCGAACATGTCCATAGGTGCTCAGATCCCCTCCTCAGCAAGTCCCGCAGCGTCCAGCAACTGACGACTCCAGTTCTGTGTTGGTTGATAAGTCTTCTTATATGCCCACAATGTTACTCGTGTCTGGCTGTGCCCATCTTAACTCCCATCTCTGTCTTTAAACCACCTTCTGCTTGGTCTGCCCCTTTCTCCTTTTTTTCCTGGAACCCTGCCTCCAATTATTTTTCTTTCCAAGAAGAAATTTTTAAAAAATATTTTTTAAAATGGTATGAATAAAAGTAAAAGCAAAGTACCCCCGTCACGTCAAGTGCCGTCTAGGGAATATGGTGTTAGGGACCATACATTTTACAGACCTTCAGCACATGATTTTTGGGGTAATGTGGTCGGGATTACGCCCGTGCTGCTTTACTTACCTAGAAAAATTCTACATATTCTTCTATATATCCACATTTCGAAGGGTTCAATACTCTATTCTGTTTTCTTGTCTAATGTCCATGTTTCTGCACCATATAGGAATATTGAGAAAATTTTGGTATTCTTATTTTTAGCCCTGGTGTTATTTGTTTTGATGTTAGTATGTTATTCATTATATTAAAATTACTTTTTGCCATTCCTATTCTTTTGTTTATTTCAGTTGTACATTTTCCATCACTGGGCATATATTATGTCCAAGGTAGTTGTAGTTCTGAACTCTCTACAGGTCTATTCCTTCAACTTTGATATCTATTTGTAGACTTTGAGTGTTATCTTTGTTTATGATCATAGTTTTAGTCCTTTTGATATTCATATATAGTTCATATATTTTGCTTGTTATGTTTATTTCATTAAGTAATTGTTGTAGGTCTTTAGGATTTTCTGCTAGTAGTACAGTATCATCAGCATATCTTAGGTTATTGATTATCTTTCCATTAATTTGTAGGCCTGGCATCTCTATGATGTTTTTAAAGATTTGCTCAGTGTATAGATTGAACAAGCTTGGTGATAGGATTCATCCTTGTCTTACTCCTCTTTTTATATCAATGGGTGTAGAGTTCTCTTTGTTATATTTTATTATTGATGTTTGTTCCCAGTACAAATGATATATTTGTCGGAAAGATTGTAACGTAACACTTTTTTTAAAATCCTTGAACAGTTGATGGCCACTGGTCTACGTGGTCAAGTTGGTCACAGTGCAGCGTTTCTTGTGGTATAGGTTCGATTCAACGTTCTAGAAACTGCAATAACCCACCGCCAAATATTTGTGGTAAACCATGCCCGGGACAAACAGATGAGAGAGTGACATGCAAAGGGACATCATCCTGCAACTGCGGTTAGTATTTTGTGTTCAGTTAGTTCCCTTGAGTTGTTATTTGGGGCGTATGTAGTTAGAACAAAATTACATGAGATGTTACAGAGAAGTTACCAGATGTGACAGAGAAGTTACCAGATGTGACAGAGAAGTTACCTGATGTTGCAGGTGAAGTTATCAGATGTTACAGTAAGTTACTAGATGTTACAGAGAAGTTACCAGATGTGACAGAGAAGTTACCAGATGTGACAGAGAAGTTACCAGATGTGACAGAGAAGTTACCAGATGTTGCAGGTGAAGTTATCAGATGTTGCAGTGAAGTTATCAGATGTTACAGAGAAGTTACCAGATGTGACAGAGAAGTTACCAGATGTGACAGAGAAGTTACCAGATGTTGCAGGTGAAGTTATCAGATGTTACAGTAAGTTACTAGATGTTACAGAGAAGTTACGAGATGTTACAGAGAAGTTACCAGATGTTGCAGAGAAGTTACTAGATGTTAAAGAGAAGTTACTAGATGTTACAGAGAAGTTACTAGATGTTACAGAAAAGTTACCAGATGTTGCAGAGAAATTACTAGATGTTACAGAGAAGTTAGTAGATGTTACAGAGAAGTTACCAGATGTTACAGGGAAGTTACCAGATGATACAGAGAAGTTACTAGATGTTACAGAGAAGTTACCAGATGTTGTAGAGAAGTTACTAGATCGTAAAGAGAAGTTACCAGACGTTACGGAGAAGTTAATAGATGTTACAGAGAAGGTACCAGATGTTACAGAGAAGTTACCAGATGTTACAGAGAAGTTACTAGATGTTACAGAGAAGGTACCAGGTGTTACAGAGAATATACCAGATGTTACAGAGAAGTTAACAAATGTTACAGAGAAGTTAACAGATGTTACTGAGAAGTTACCAGATGTTGCAGGTGAAGTTATCAGATGTTACAGTAAGTTACTAGATGTTACAGAGAAGTTACCAGATGTGACAGAGAAGTTACCAGATGTTGCAGGTGAAGTTATCAGATGTTGCAGTGAAGTTATCAGATGTTACAGAGAAGTTACCAGATGTGACAGAGAAGTTACCAGATGAGACAGAGAAGTTACCAGATGTTGCAGGTGAAGTTATCAGATGTTACAGTAAGTTACTAGATGTTACAGAGAAGTTACGAGATGTTGCAGAGAAGTTACCAGATGTTGCAGAGAAGTTACTAGATGTTGAAGAGAAGTTACTAGATGTTACAGAGAAGTTACTAGATGTTACAGAAAAGTTACCAGATGTTGCAGAGAAATTACTAGATGTTACAGAGAAGTTAGTAGATGTTACAGAGAAGTTACCAGATGTTACAGGGAAGTTACCAAATGATACAGAGAAGTTACTAGATGTTACAGAGAAGTTACCAGATGTTGTAGAGAAGTTACTAGATCGTAAAGAGAAGTTACCAGACGTTACGGAGAAGTTAATAGATGTTACAGAGAAGGTACCAGATGTTACAGAGAAGTTACCAGATGTTACAGAGAAGTTACTAGATGTTACAGAGAAGGTACCAGGTGTTACAGAGAATATACCAGATGTTACAGAGAAGTTAACAAATGTTACAGAGAAGTTAACAGATGTTACTGAGAAGTTACCAGATGTTGCAGGTGAAGTTATCAGATGTTACAGTAAGTTACTAGATGTTACAGAGAAGTTACCAGATGTGACAGAGAAGTTACCAGATGTTGCAGGTGAAGTTATCAGATGTTGCAGTGAAGTTATCAGATGTTACAGAGAAGTTACCAGATGTGACAGAGAAGTTACCAGTTGTGACAGAGAAGTTACCAGATGTTGCAGGTGAAGTTATCAGATGTTACAGTAAGTTACTAGATGTTACAGAGAAGTTACGAGATGTTGCAGAGAAGTTACCAGATGTTGCAGAAGTTACTAGATGTTGAAGAGAAGTTACTAGATGTTACAGAGAAGTTACTAGATGTTACAGAAAAGTTACCAGATGTTGCAGAGAAATTACTAGATGTTACAGAGAAGTTAGTAGATGTTACAGAGAAGTTACCAGATGTTACAGGGAAGTTACCAGATGATACAGAGAAGTTACTAGATGTTACAGAGAAGTTACCAGATGTTGTAGAGAAGTTACTAGATCGTAAAGAGAAGTTACCAGAAATTACGGAGAAGTTAATAGATGTTACAGAGAAGGTACCAGATGTTACAGAGAAGTTACCAGATGTTACAGAGAAGTTACTAGATGTTACAGAGAAGGTACCAGGTGTTACAGAGAATATACCAGATGTTACAGAGAAGTTACTATTTGTTACAGAGAGGTTACCAGATGTTGCAGAGAAGTTACTAGATGTTACAGAGAAGGTACCAGATGTTACAGAGAAGTTACTATTTGTTACAGAGAGGTTACCAGAAGTCAGAGAAGTTACTAGATGTTACAGAGAAGGTACCAGATGTTACAGACAAGTTATCAGATGTTAAAGAGAAGTTACCAGATGTTACAGAGAAGTTACCGGATGTTACAGAGAAGTTACCAGATATTACAGGGAAGTTACCAGATGTTACAGGGAAGTTACCAGATGTTACAGGGAAGTTACCAGATGTTACAGGGAAGTTACCAGATGTTACAGGGAAGTAACCAGATGTTATAGAGAGATTAACAGATGTTACAAAGAAGGTAACAGATGTTACAGAGAAAACAACAGATGTTACAGAGAAGTTAACAGATGGTACAGAGAAATTAACAAATGTTACAGAGACGTTAACAGATGTTATAGAGAAATTAACAGATGGTTCAGAGAAGTTAATAGATGGTTCAGAGAAGTAACAGATGTTACAGAGAAATTAATAGATGGTTCAGAGAAATTAACAAATGTTTCAGAGAAATTGACAGATGTTACAGAGAGATCAATAGATGGTTCAGAGAAATTATAGATGTTACAGAGAAGTTAACAAATGTTACAGAGAAGTTAACAGATGTTACTGAGAAATTAACAAATGTTACAGAGAAGTTAAGAGATGTTACAGAGAAGTTAACAGATGTTTTAGAGAAATTAACAGATGCACAGAGAAATTAACAGATGTTATAGAGAAATTAACAAATGTTACAGAGAAGTTAACAGATGTTACTGAGAAACTAACAAATGTTACAGAGAAGTTAACAGATGTTATAGAAAAGTTAACAGATGTTACATAGAAGTTAATAGATGGTTCAGAGAAGTTAACAGATGTTACAGAGAAATTAATAGATGGTTCAGAGAAATTAACAAATGTTTCAGAGAAATTAACAGATGTTACAGAGAAATTAATAGATGGTTCAGAGAAATTATAGATGTTACAGAGAAGTTAACAAATGTTACAGAGAAGTTAACAGATGTTACTGAGAAATTAACAAATGTTACAGAGAAGTTAAGAGATGATTTAGAGAAATTAACAGATGTACAGAGAAATTAACAGATGTTATAGAGAAATTAACAAATGTTACAGAGAAGTTAACAGATGTTACTGAGAAACTAACAAATGTTACAGAGAAGTTAACAGATGTTATAGAAAAGTTAACAGATGTTACATAGAAGTTAATAGATGGTTCAGAGAAGTTAACAGATGTTACAGAGAAATTAATAGATGGTTCAGAGAAATTAACAAATGTTTCAGAGAAATTAACAGATGTTACAGAGAAATTAATAGATGGTTCAGAGAAATTATAGATGTTACAGAGAAGTTAACAAATGTTACAGAGAAGTTAACAGATGTTACTGAGAAATTAACAAATGTTACAGAGAAGTTAAGAGATGTTACCGATAAATTAACATATGTTAAAGAGAAGTTAACAGATGTTACAGAGAAGTTAACAGATGTTACAGAGCAGTTAACAGATGTTACCGAGAAATTAACAGATGTTACAGAGAAATTAATAGATGGTTCAGAGAAATTAACAAATGGTACAGAGAAATGAACAGATGTTACAGAGAAGTTAACAGATGTTACAGAGAAGTTAACAGATATTGCAGAGAAGTTAATAGATGGTTCTGAGAAAAAAGGAGATGGTCCACATTTTAAAAAAAAAGGGATGTTGCAAAGAAAAGACGTTACATTACAAACTAAACATTGGAAGTTCCAACGGAAAAGAGAGATTATTTTACTTCATTCGATCGATCGATTGATTGATTCTTCTTCTTTTCTTCTTTCTTTCTTCTATCCTTCCTCTGCTGCCGTTGGCGTCGAGGACAATCTGCGATTCTTTGCTCTTCTGTTGACCTCTTCTGATGTTATTCCTCCTAGTGACTCTAGTATTCCCTTTATCCATCTCTTTCTCGGTCTTCCTCTTAATCTGGCGTTTTCGTAGCGTTTGTTTATGGCTCTTTGAGTCATTGTTAGTTCTTTTTGTCTTGTTATGTGGCCGAACCAATTTATCTGTTGTTTCTTTATGTATTCGATGGCTCGTTCAATTTCGAGTTTCTTCCTCAGGTCAGTGTTTCTTACTCTGTCCCTTAAGCTGTTTCCTGTCATTCTTCTGACACATTTCATTTCGGTGGTCGTTATCTTTCTTATTGTTCTAGAGTCCAGCGTCCAATTCTGGCACTGATAGCACAGAGTTGGTAGAAAAATTGATTTGTATATTGCCCTTTTTGCTTCCGTAGTTATTGCTTTGTTTTTCAATAGTGTTGATACTTGGCCTATAACTTGGCATGCTTTGTTACACCTTATATCTATCTCTGTTTCTTGGTTATTGTCTTGTGTTAACGTGCTACCCAGATATTTAAAATTGTCTACTTGCTTCAGAGTTGTATTATCTATTATGATGTTTAGTTTTTCTTTCTTTCTCGCTATTGCCATTTCTTCGGTTTTGTTTATGTTGATCTTCATGTTGTATTGTTTACAAGTGTTGTCTAGCCTGTTGATATGTTCTTGTAGGTCCTCAGTTGTTTCATTGATTGTTTGACTCGTTAATTGATTCATTGATTATCATTTTGGGCTAAATACGATGCAAAGGGCAAAAGTCCTAGTTGTCCATGTTTGACGGCCAGCCACAACCTGTTTCAGTTCTTACTTGTTTCTGACACCCATATCTGTGCTCAATTTGATGATGGTTCTACCCAGGGTTTATTTCGGCTTCCTCATTTTCTTTTACCTTGTGGTTTCCACATATGGGCCTTGCGATGTAGTCTTCTAATGTCCATTGTGAGAACATGGTTAAGGTTTTTCTTGTGTCACTTTCTAACGTCAATGGATTATCATCATCATCATTATCATCATCATCAAGTACAGGGCCTGCTGGCGTAGGTGATCATGTCTCTCCACAACTTTCGATCTCGACAGTTATTTATAATTTCTGTTGTTGGCCTTCTGCCAAGCCATACTCTTAAGCTGTCTGGTATTTTTTCTCTTTGCTTTCCTCTATCTCTTCGTCCCTCAATTTTCCCAGTTGTTACAATATATTCCAGCTGTTCTCTTCTCATTACATGGCCAAAAAATGATGATTGTTTCTCCCTAATATTGGAAATTAGCTCTCTTTTTGCTTTGGCCTCTTTCAGAACATCTTCATTACTCTTCTTAGCTGACCACGGTATTCTCAACGTTCTTCTGTAAAACCACATTTCTTCAGACTCCAGTGATTGTGTTGTCTGTTGTCATATTGTCCATGATTCACATTCATATGTTAAGGCTGGCTCTACATAACATTTAAGAACTCTTTTTCTGGTTTCTGTTGTCAAAAATGGTGAAGACGATTCATGAATGTACAAACAACATTACGACGATGGTTTCCTGTTGCCTTCCCCTGTTTGTATAATTGGATACATAGTTTAATAGTTGGATACACATTACTTTGGTTTGTTGCAGGAGCTACTGAGTTAAGTGCTCTGTGTACACCGTGAGCTGTGTGTCTCATCCGTTTTGATCCTGCTTCGATATCCCGCTTGTTTACGATGAATGATGATATCGTATGACGGGGAACAGTTGGCTGTGTTCACTTTCTGCGCGGTTTCGCCTTATGTCTTTTGGCGTGTGCTGAGACTGCTACGATGGGGACTACAGTTACCTTTCTTTGTTTGGGAGATGAGTTAGTAATTCGGATGATTCCACTGGCACGGGCGGTTGAGCAATTATGGATTTTAATTCGTTTGCTGTGAGACCGAGGCCTTCCATAGCCAATAACAATAACAATAACATTACTTTATCTACATATTTCAAAAAATGTAGAACTTCCATAATATTCATTCTTTACCGTTTCTAGTCTTTCTATTAGTTCACTATATAACCATTCTCCTAACTACTTTAATTTTTCTTATTCTTATATAGCTTCCAAACCTTTCCTTGTATCCCAACTTTTCCTCATCTTTCCAACTTTCCAGCTTTCACTAATTTTCCCAAATTACAGCTTCCCCTCCCCCCCCTCCATCCCGCTTTTCACATTTTTCTCCACCTTTCCAGCTTTTCGCCGTCTTCCCATCTTAATCACATTTCAGCTTCTGCTAATTTCCCCAACATTCCAGCTTTTCCACATCCTTCCAGCTTTCCCACATCTTTCCAACTGTTTCCACTTTTTTTTCCAGCTGTGCCTCATTTTTCCAAATTGTTCACATCTTTCCAGGCTTTCGCCATCTTCCCATCTTCCAAAATTCCCAACTTCTACTAATTGTCTTACCATTCCAGCTTTTCCCTATTTCCAAACTTTTCCCGTCTTCCCAACTTGTTCTTGCACTTCCAGTTTCTAAAAATTTTCCCAATATTCCAGCTTTTCCTCATTTTCCAGCTTTTCCTCATTTTCCAGCTTTTCCTCATGTTCCAGCTTTTCCTCATTTCCCAGCTTTTCCTTTTCTGTCCAACATTTCCTCATTTTTTCCATTTTTTTCCTATCCTCCCATTCTCCCAACTTTTCAGCTTTTAATTTTTCCAAAATTTCCAGCGTTTCTCCGTTTCCAAACTTTTCCCCACCTTTTCAGACTGTCCATCTTCCCATCTTTCAGCCTTTCCCATATTTCCAGCTTTACTCCATCTTCCCAACTTTCCAGCTTTGTCCCATCTTTCCAACTGTTTCCCGTTCTTGTCATCTCTTCAACTTTTCCCCATCTTACCACTTTTCCAGTTTTTCCCCTGTTCAGCTTTCCTTATTCCCCCCCCCCTTTTTTCCCAACATTCCAACTTTTCCACATCTCTCCAGTTTGTCCCCTTCTTCCTAACTTTCCAGTTTTCCTCATCTTTTCAGCGTTCTTCATTTTTCTCCATCTTTCCTCATTTTTCTCCATCTTTCCAACATTTCGGCTTTTCCCACTTCTTTCCAGTTTTTCCCCATCTTTCCAGCTTTTCCCCATCTTCCCATCTTTCCAGCTTTTCCCCATCTTCCAGTTTTTTTCAGCTCTTCCCCATCTTCCCATTTTACCCCACGTTTCGAGCTTTCCTTTCCCTCACTAATTACTTTTACCTTTCCCTTCCTATCTTTAAAACAATCTAACCCTTTTCTATATATGGCCGTTGGCGTCTTGACAAACGGTTGGTAGCAAGCATTCATGATTAAGCAGTCATGATTAAGCAGTCATGATTAAGCAGTCATCATCATCGAGTGCCTTCTCCGCAACGAAGGTTGGCTACCATGGAGCGCCATTCTGCTCAGTCTCTTGCTTTGATGGTGCAGGTTGTCATAGGCTGATTTGTCCATCTTTTGATGTTACTCGTCCGTGTTAGTCTTGGTCTGTCTCTGCCTCTTTAACCTTGTATTTTCCCCTCCAGGATTACTTTTAGTAGGCTGTTGTGTCTTTTAACATGGCCCAAAAATCGCATTTTTCTTGTTTGAATTGTGCTTAGTAGTTCTCTTTTCATTTTTAGTTGTTTTAAAACTTCATCGTTTGTTTTCTTTTCCTTCTATCCAATTCTACCTATTCTTCTATATACATTTCACATTTCAAAGGCTATTAAGCAGTAGTTTGATAAAAAATATTGTCTTATGTTGGATGTTGTTTTACATAGTAGCTTTTCTCGTGGCCGAACCTGTCAATATTGGACCTTTTCTATATATGCCCTTGGGCATCTTGAAAGACAGTTGGTAGCAAGCAATCATGATAAGTCAGTAGTTGAGTAATATATTAGTGTCATGCTTGATGCGGTTTTTCTGAGCAGCTTTTCTTGTGGCTGAATCTGTCAATATTGGGTAGACAGATCTGTCTGCAGAATGAACTAGATGTTTTCGTGGTGCCTTGCCTCCTCGTCTCCTTTCTCATCCGCCTTTTGTCTTCTAAATTTGAAATCAACGCTTGCTTGCTTGCGTTCGTCCGATGACTAAAGGAATACACCTCTTCATCATCTTAAGAGGACGTTAAGTAGGCGTGTCTACGTTGTGTTTTGGTTTGCAGTAAAACTGTGACATTTGCGCCTTTCGGCCCAACACATCCGACTTCAGCAAGTTATTTTTGAGTACCGGGTTGTCGTTCCTCTTTGATCCTTACTCTCTTGTACAGACTAGACAGGTTAGAGTGTTATTGGAGTCACCACGGAGATGTGGAGTAGGTTCTGGATGGTTTTGTTTCACCGATCTTGTCGTAAGCCATCATCTGTGGGTCGCAGACAACTTCCATCTCTGCTTATGAGAGGCGACTTTGCCTTCGATATCAACGCTGACTCGAATGTTGCTGTCCAGTTTTTTTACTTTTATTTTATTTTTGTTCTCCACCTGCTGCGCTACGAATTTCTGATGCCATATTTTTGTTCCAGTTTCTTTAGCTGATAGAGACGAGAACTCACTCACAGAAAGAAATCCATTGCAAACATCATTATACTAAAGGGAGGTCAAAAAGTAATGCACACCAATTTTTTCCTCGGCTAATAATAAAGAAAGGAATATGAAATTTTGCACACTTGGAATATGACATGTTCCAATTATGTGCACCAAATTGCACAGCATTCGGATAAATATTACGCAATCTATGAACCGTTAAAATGGAGCTTGTCAACAATGTCCGTTACAAACAGCGAATTGTCATAGAATTTCTGGTTGCGGAGAAAGAAACTGTGGCAAACATTCATAAACGACTGTGTGCAGTGTACAAATGTTCTGCAGTCGATAGGAGCACAGTTAGTCGCTGGGTTCAGAGAATTAAAGCTGCAGAAAGTGTACGAGTGGAGCTGCATGATTTACCGCGTTCTGGGCGTGTTGCCTCGGCTACCAGCACAGACATGTTAAACCGGGCTGATGCCATTATTCGTAAGGATAGGCGTATCACTAGTCAGCAATTGGCATTGCATCTTACAGTCAGCAAGGAAAGTGCAATCGCAATTTTTAAAACTCTCGGATATTCAAAGATTTGTGCTCGATGGGTTCCTCGGTGCCTAACAAATGATCACAGAGTTCAAAGGAAAACATTCTGTTCTGAATTGTTGGAGCGTTTCGGTGTTGAAGGAGAAATGTTTTTGTCAAAAATTGTTACTGCTGACGAAACGTGGGCACATTATTATGAGCCTGAAACAAAAATGCAGTCAATGGAATGGCATCATCCGCAGTCACCAAAAAGAAAAAAATTCAAAACATCTCCATCAGCCGGAAAGGTGATGATCACTGTCTTCTGGGACATTGATGGTGTGATTCTTGTTGATGTAATGACAAGAGGTGAGACAATCAACTCGACAGCTTACATCAATACACTGACAAAACTCAAAAATCGGTTCCACAGAGTTCGGCATCATAAGCCATCTGCAGATTTGTTGCTTCAACATGACAATGCACGCCCTCACACAAGTCTGGTAACACGGGAAGCAATCAACAAATTTGGTTGGACTGTACTGCCCCATCCTCCTTACAGCCCTGATCTGGCTCCCTCAGATTTCCATCTGTTTGGACCACTCAAAAAAATCCTGCGTGGGACACACTTTGACAATGATGAGGATGTGATCCGTGCAGTTAAAAAATGACTACGCGAGCAGGACAAAACTTGGTACAAACGAGGCATTCATGACCTAGTTTCGCGTTGGCGTAAGGCAATACGCTTGGACGGAGATTATGTTGAAAAATAGGTAGTATCAAGGGGATGTTCAGCTACAATCTGTGAAAATTTCACACATTTTGCCCGAATAGTTTCCGAGAAAAAAATTGGTGTGCATTACTTTTTGACCTCCCTACGTAAAACAACACTGGATAGCTCTTTAGAAATTTCTTAATCATCATCATGTTCCGGGCCTGCAGGCGTATGTGGTCATGTCTCTCCACAACGTTCGATCTCAACAATTATTTACCATTTCTGTTGTTGACCTTCTGCCAAGCCATTCTCTTAAGCTGTCTGGTATCTTTTCTCTTTCCTTCCCTCTATCTCTTCGTCCCTCAATTTTCCCAGTTGTCACAACATATTCCAGCGGTTCCCTTCTCATTACATGGGCAAAAAATGATGACTGTGTCTTCCTAATTTTGGAAATTAGCTTTCTTTTTGCTTTGGCCTTTTCTAATATTTCTATTTTTTAAAAATTAAATCTTTCAAACAACAGAAGAGAAAGAATGGACGAGCTGGGGGTCATGGAGTGGCTGTTCCGCGACTTGTGGTGGTGGAGTGACATCAGCCATAAGAACGTGTGTAGTGGTGAAGAATGGAGACCCTTGCTATAACGACTGTTCTGGGTCGGGTCAAAACGTGAAGCCATGTCCTGGCTTGCCTCCCTGTTCCTGTAAGTAAAATAACAATTCATATTGTTATTTTTATCGTTATTATATTTTAAAATTATGTTATTGTTATTATTATTGGAGCCGCGATAGTTTAGTGGTTAGTGAACTGGGCTACAAAGGACAAGAGGTAGGGTTCTATCCAAACCGACGGCTTCCAGGTTCAGATAGCCTTATATGGGTACCGGATTTTTTTTCCTGGGAAAGTAAAGCGGCACGGGCGTAATACCGACCACATTACCCCAAAAATAATGTGCTGAAGGTCTGTAAAGTTATGGTCACTAACACCATATTCCCTATACGCCACTTGGCGTGACGGGGGTACTTTACTTTTATTAATATTATATTAGTAGTAATTGCAGCAGTAGTAGTAGAAGTATTAGTAATAACTGTAATAATGGTAACAGCAGTAGTAGTAGTAGTACTAGTTGTAGTTGTAGTAGTAGTAGTAGTGTTAGTTGTAGTAGTTTTTACAGCAGCAGTAGTAGTAGTATAGTTCGTTCCAAACTCGTGCCCACAAAGTTGATCAATTATCTCGGAAACTGTTTGATGAATTTCTGTAATTCTTTTCGTGAAATCTTATTTTTTTCACCGACCTTCAGTCTTATTTTGTGCCCTACTGTCATGCTTTTAGGAAAGATTTTTGCTTATCTGATGTATATAAAATATGATTTTCTTGCTTGCCCTAAATTTTAGGATTTTACAATACCCACATTTGTTGTAATCAACTCACTATTTAAAAAGGCAAATTTCACGTGCACACCACACAATCTTAACACCGTTTCGCACTTTTAACTTGTAAGACAAACGCCACTCCGAGATTTTTTTTTTATTTTGGTAATTTCATTTCCGGTTTCTATCCCAACTATCAAGGAGGGATCAAGTCATCATACGTCGTCTACGCCCTAGCCACAACAGAATGAGAAATCACATGTTCACCAAACTCAAAATAGGAACTACGAGACAATGCCACTGTACACTGGATAACATGACAACAAAACATGTTCTACAGGATTGCTCCCAGTACACAGACCTGAGAAGGACAATATGGTCCACACCAACATCCCTGGAAGAGAAACTATATGGGGCAATCGAATCACTTAAACAGACAGCTGACTTCATAAGAAAGTCCGGAATCCTACTCTGAATCAGCCATGATCGCAGAAGAAGAATTTCCTGTTTCTTGTTAAATTGGTCCAGAGGCGTATTTTGACAAAATATTTACTATTAATGAATATTCCTGTATGTGTGATAATTTGTAAGCTGTTGTGAAGTGACTACTTGATTTTTAAACCCATGAAGAGTTTAAAGTGTAAATTCATCACTATGCAAAAGGTAACTGTGTTATTGTACATGCACTTTTGCAAGGAATCTACTAGGGGTCGGTTATATTACTATTCAATGTAATACGGATACGCCTTTGGTTTGCATTGTTAGAAAATTAACATAATTTACAGTAAAATCTAATGTTTAGAGTACACGGTTTGATATTTTCCTAAAATTATATAACAAAAAACGATTTGTGCAAAATTCAGACTACCTTTGTACTTAAATGTTATAAAATCTGAAGGTTGGTGAAAAAAATAAGATTTCATGAAAAATAATGACAAAAATGCATCAAACAGTTTCTGAGATAATTGATCAACTGTGGGCACGAATTTGTGAAGGAACTATAACAGTAGTAGTTGTTGTTGTAGTGTTAGCTGTTGTAGTAGTAGCAGTAGTGGTAGAAGCAGTAGTAATAATAGTAATAGTAGTAGTAGTAGTAGTAGTAGTAGTAGTAGTAGTAGTAACAGAACAAGTAGTATTAGCAGCAGTGGTAGTAATAGTAATAGTAATAGTAGTAACAGCAGTAGTAGTATTAGCAACAGCAGCAGTAGTACTAATAGCAGTGGTAGTATTAGTAGTTGCAGCAGTGGTAGTAGTGTTAACAGTAGCAGTAGTAGTAATAGTAATAGTAGTGGTAGCAGTAGTAGTAGTAGTGGTAGTAGTAGTATCATTATTATTGTGTGAGTGTACTGTGAACAGCGATATCCCAGTGGTTAATGAACTGAACTACTAAGGACAATAGGTTGGGTTCGAACCTGATAGCTTCCGGGTTCACCAAGCCTTTAACGGGTACCGGATTTATCGGAGAAAGAAAGACAGCACTGACATGGTGCTGACCACATAGCCATCAATGCGTTGATGATAAAAGTATCTGGATACTAACACCATATTCCCTATATGCCATTGGAGTGTGATCGCTTTCTTTTTCGTCCTTCCTTCCTTCCTTCCTTCCTTCCTTCCTTCCTTCCTTCCTTCCTTCCTTCCTTCCTTCCTTCCTTCCTTCCTTCCTTCCTTCCTTCCTTCCTTCCTTCCTTCCTTCCTTCCTTCCTTCCTTCCTTCCTTCCTTCCTTCCTTCCTTCCTTCCTTCCTTCCTTCCTTCATTCCTTCATTCCTTCCTTTCTTCCTTCATTCCTTCCTTCCTTCCTTCCTTTCTTTTTTTTATTTCTTTCCTTTCTTACTTTTCTTTCTTCCTTTATTTCTTACCTTCACATCTCTTTCTTTCTTTATTTTCACCTTTCTTTTTTCCTTTCTTTCCTTCTTGCTTTCCTCCTTCTCACCCACCCACCCTACCTCCCTCCCTTCTTTCTTTCTTTCTCTCTTTATTCCTTTATTTTTTCGCTATTTGAATGTCTGTATCTTTTTTCTTTCTTACCTTCAAATTCCTTTCTTTCTTTATTTTCTTCACCTTTATTTCTGTTCTTTCTTGTTTCTTTCTTTCTTTCTTTCTTTCTTTTTTTCTTCCATTCATCAGATCATCTTCATTGCATTTGCACAGCTCCATAGGTGCTCAAATCCTCTTCTGGAGGCAAGTCATCTGCCAGCAGCAGAGCTGGAAGCTGTCAGCGACTCATAGCTGATGACTTTCACCATGATCGGTAAACCGGAAACATCAAGATCTAATCCACCTCTTTGTAGTGCTTCTAGAAACATACAAACCTGTGTAATCTGACCATGGAGAAATGAAGAAAAAAAATCTAGAAAAAAGTGGTACCGTTAAAGTTTTACGTAATAAGTGGACAACACAAATTAGAATAACGTTTCGGCTCAATAGGGCTTCAGCAGGAACAAACATACAACACACACACACAGATATGCACTTAAAACAAAAAATAATAAACATTTAAAACATGATAATTTCAAACTAGAATGAGAAATAACAACAACAAAAATAAGAATAAAGAGCCATTCCTTCAATACTGTGGTGTGGCAGGAAGAAAAATGAATGCTAAGGTACGTGTACAGGGTACCTATGCGTGTACAGAGTACGTGTGCGAGCACAGCACGAATAACCTGAAGTTACCACACACTGGTCCGTGTGCATGCACAAATCGTAAAGTGGGAAGGCAACCCGGTAATCAAAACTGCCTTGCTAGAGTCGGATGTTTTGGAGCGAAGGTCGCAAATATCTCAGTTCTCCTGCAAGCCTCGAAACAACGAATCTGCACCCACTTAACGTCCTTTTAAGGGCGGATGACGATAAACGCAATCAATTTCTTTAGTAGGCCTCGGGTGAATGCCAGAAAGAGAGAGGCAGATCCTCTTTACTACAACTCTCCCAGCGTAAAGTTCCACTAGCAAAAGCACTGAAGATGGTTTTCAGCTGAGATGCACGAATTCCGAAGTCATTGGAATAAAATCTTCATATGCCATTTCTTAATCTCTTATTTAATCGTCGTTATAAAGACGCGATATCTCACTTCTTAATCTCACAGCTGAATACCATTACGAAGACTTAATACCTCGCTTCTTAATCTCACAGCTGAATACCATTACGAAGACTTAATACCTCGCTTCTTAATCTCACAGCTGAATACCATTACGAAGACTTAATAACTCACTTTTTAATCTCACAGCTGAATACCATTACGAAGACTTAATAACTCACTTCTTAATCTTACAGCTGAATACCATTACGAAGACTTAATAACTCACTTCTTAATCTCACAGCTGAATACCATTACGAAGACTTAATACCTCGCTTCTTAATCTCACAGCTGAATACCATTACGAAGACTTAATACCTCGCTTCTTAACGTCACAGCTGAATACCATTACGAAGACTTAATACCTCGCTTCTTAACGTCACAGCTGAATACCATTACGAAGACTTAATATTTCATTTCTTAATCTCACAGCTGAATACCATTACGAAGACTTAATACCTCGCTTCTTAACCTTACAGCTGAATACCATTATGAAGACTTAATATCTCGCTTCTTAATCTCACAACTGAATACTATTACGAAGACTTAATATCTCACTTCTTAATCTCACAGCTGAATACCATTACGAAGACTTAATATTGCAAGTAGTATGTTCAAGTCAAATTTGAGTTTCGACACCCGTTGAATACCTGTTGGACATTTTTGGACACTGGAATGTGGGTTTGGGTGTAAATGACCACTTGTTGATATGTTTGAACCCATTTTGGGTATAGTTAATTTACCATCTGTTGATATCGTTGTGTACTTTAGACGGTATGTCCAAGGTCATGATGACCACTAGTCCAAAGAACTTGATCACCAACTTTTGGGCTTCAAGATGGCCGCTTGAAAATTGTTGGGCTTAAAGATGACCGCTTGAAAATTGTTGGGCTTCAAGATGACCGCTTGAAAATTGTTGGGCTTCAAGATGGCCGCTTGAAAATTGTTGGGCTTAAAGATGACCGCTTGAAAATTGTTGGGCTTGAAGATGACCGCTTGAAAATTGTTGGGCTTCAAGATGGCCGCTAGAAAATTGTTGGGCTTCAAGATGGCCGCTTGAAAATTGTTGGACTTCAAGATGGCCGCTTGAAAATTGTTGGGCTTCAAGATGGCCGCTTGAAAATTGTTGGGCTTCAAGATGGCCGCTTGAAAATTGTTGCGCTTCAAGATGGCCGCTTGAAAATTGTTGCGCTTCAAGATGGCCACTTGCCCACACTTAGGTACAATGACGGCCATCGATGAGGGTTCAAGTTAATGAAGAGAAAATGATGAGAGCTGGCCTAAAGAACTTGTTATCACCAACTTTTGGGCTCTAATTAGCCGCTGGAACGTATTTGTGCTCTAAGACGGCCATTGATGATAGTCAAGGTCACGATGACCGCTAACCCAAAAAGCGTATTTGAGTACCTAGTCCATTTGTGGGTTCCAAGATGGTTTCTTTGTCCACATTTGGGGGCTAGCACCTAAAGTAGGCTACCTGGAATATTATGTGAAAGGTTGTTATTGATTTTTTGGGTTTAGTGGAGCAGGTGTTGAGGTCACTGAAGCGGGCCATAGAGAAATGAGGTCAGTGTAATATTTATTGAGTGATAATTTTTGTGTTGTTTGGGTAGCAATAGAGATGATGAAGGTTGTTATTTATTTTTACGGTTTCTGTGACAAGCTGTAGAAATAAAGAAAGCGGATATTCTTAGGAAATGTGGCAGGGGCGTTGAAACAATGAGTTACGGGTGTAAGAAACGTGGGGGAACTCTTTAGTGCTGACTACTACATTTCCCGAAACACACACGTTTTACTGCATAACAAAACCATCCCGTTTCCTCGTACTCTAACTTAAATAATCCAGGTGTGCGTTTGTCGAATAATTATTTTTCTCCTTACAGTGTCGGCTGCCAAAAATTAAGTGTCCGCTACTGCTGATAAATTCTGCGGGGTGGCAGCTATAGACCTTTCACCGGAAACCACCGGTCATACACACGAAATTACTCGGTAAGTCGCTCGGGTCTAACAGCGTCGACTAGAGTCGGTGTCGCTAAAGCTAAAAACAGACTATAGGTATCAATTCCTCACTACTGGAAATTTGACCTATCGATGATTTCATAATATAATAAAACTCTAGCATTCTTAATTTCTTCCCGTGTGTTTCCGGGGCTTCTTTATGAAGTAAGTAAAGAATAGTGACACTGTGACCTTCCAGGCATGTCGTAAGAGGCGACTAAGGAGATTGATCGATGGCTTGACAAGCTGTCATTGTAAAAAAGTGTTGTTATGGAAACAGAGCCATAGATTTTAGAAGCAGTGATCTCCGCAATATGTGCCATTTTGGCACGCAAGGTTTCTGTTTTTGAGATTGTGGTTCTGCCCTATGTGCCGTCTTCGGCTCGAAAGGACAATAGATTCTTAATTTCACACATTGTTAAACGAAAAAAAAAAATATCAAAAGAAGATCAAACACTGTGTTCTTTTTTCTTTATTACGACCTCGAAAAGATCACATGCGATTTCCATCAGTCTTATAAAAGTCGGTTATTTACCAAATTAATCGGTCTAACTATTACAATATTATATATTCAGACGCTTTGCTGTATTATTTTACGTTTCACTATACGCGGCATTATCTAATCGTTTCATAGTTTTGCTTGTGCTGTAATACGCGTCGTGTATATTCCCCTTTCGCGACGTTTCTTTTACTTTATCCAAAATTTTAAAACAAAAACTGTCTGATACTGGATGATCAATATCAAGGTAACTTCCAACCGGATGTTTAAGCACTATTTTTACAACGGTGTGGTTAGGAGGATCTTTTCTCCGAAAAAATCTACCTTTAAGATAATCCTGATGATACCAAAAAGTGTATGTTTTTAGCCGTACTCGCCCATAAAACCTCCTATATCATATATTTTAGCTTCAGTGTATTTAGATATCTGGGTCACACCGCACATACATTCACTTAATTTATCGGGGACTGAAATGTCGCACGGGATTACACGGAAAATGTATCGCCTAGAACTAAAGCTAACATTTTGGGAGGGCGGAACGATAAAATCTACTAGATAATATTCGCGGGAAATCCGAATGTTACCTGTGAATTGTTCTTTATCGCTTGTTTGATTTTTCGTTTCTTTTCTATTCACATTACCACTTCATAAAGATCGTGGACGACAAAAAGAGAGAAGATACTATATAGCTTAATGTCAGGACATGGAAAAAGTCATAGACAGAATTGAGACTATGCACTGTGGATAGATGATTGTGAAAAGACATGATCGCCTACTCCAACCGGATTAGCACATGATGATGATAAGTCCCACTAATCATTACTTGAACCACAACCACGATCTATAAATAATCTATAATGTTGCATGTGATGCTTGATAATCCTGTCAGGCTTCGTCAATCACTGGATTAATATCTACCACTCTGTTGAGCTCAGTTTCGATATCCGTGGCATAGGCATCCGTGATATTGGAAAACTTATATATTTAGTTAATCCCAGCCATCGAACACTTTAATTCGTCGGTCCTTCAATGTCATTTCCTTCCTGTTTAGCTGTTTTCATGTAAACTTTGCGTGTGTGATCCAGCCAGGTTAAATACTCCCTGCACTTTCTGGTGAAATAATTCAATATAAATGGTCTGTATCCATCATCAGTCTTGTGAAAGCCCACAAAATTGGAGTGGTATATTTTTCATCAGTTGCCATAAATACAGCACACTTACAAATATATACACACGTATAAAATTACCAAAAAAAATTTTTAAACAATAATTTCAAACTAGAGGACAAATGAAAGGAAAATAAAATTAAGTCTTTCCTTTATGCTCGAATGTGGCTAAAACGTAAGTGCGCACGGTGCATGTGCGTGCACAAAAGTTGAAATGTGCGCATATAACACGCAGTAACAGAAGTTTCCATAAACAGGTCCGTGTGCATACAAAAAGCGAAGATGCAAAATAACAAAAATAGGGTACCAGGGAAGAAAAATATAGGTGTCGGTGAGTGTGCTAAGAGATATAGGGAACAGACTAAGTGATGCAGTCTGGACTAGTAGGGGAGAGATGCGAGCAGCATAGCATGTGTATGTAGTAATGTGCTCAAACATGAGCAACAGAGAATATGCAATAGGGAAGGTTCAGCCATAGGAAAACTATGTGTAAAAGTGTGATACATTAATGCCTTGTGGGGTCGGCGCACTCGATTGCTCTTTAAAATTATTTCTATAAATTATAGTCCAACTGTATCCGCAGAATGAACATATGTGACATCTGTCTGATGAGTTTATGCTATGATTCATTGCGATTTAAAAAGAAAAAAATAACAAACACGAAAACAACAGCTACTAACACACTTAATTGGACCTGTCTACTTTTTCCACTGCCATAACTTTCTAATGCCTTTCTTTCAATAAGCCTCTTGTTTTTTTCGCGCAAGAACTTATTAACAACAATGAAACTGCATTAATACTTTACTTATCAAATAATTGAAATTCTTATACTAATAATACGTACAAATCATGGAATATAAATTAGATAAAGTAAAAAGTTGCAAATTCTTAAAAATTCTCAACGCTTTGAAACCACTGTTTAAATACCTGATGTGGTTGAATACAGATCCCTATTTGTGTCATTTGATTTGTCTCGTGTGGATTGAAAATTCAATAGGCAAAACGAAAGTCATTTGATGAAACGCATCTGTTTTCATTGGATCTGTGCCCACGCACCTAAACATGCGTGACACTGAAAAGATGGTGCGTGATGTTATTTATTGTTCGTGCACCGAATGTACAGAGGCTGAGCGTGGACAGACATTAATTTATGTGACATCCACTAAAACTGCGCTAGAAGCATTGTTTTCATAGACACCGCAAAGCAAACAAAAATGAGTATTTCTGAAGCATACACAAAAAGGAATAGTTGTGTATTCATCGAAAAGTAACAATCGCACAACTATTCCAATAAATTTCAGTGACGATATTTCTGGATTTAGTCGAATTTGTTGTAATAAAAAATTTTAACTTCAGAATTATTAAACAATTAAAAATTGAAATGAAATGTGTTTAATCTGGGAGATTGAAAGTTGTTCACTTTTATTGTTACGATAAAGAGAGTAGAGTATACTCGTAGATGACTTTATTGACCTTGTAATACATACGTGTAAACGAATGGAGTGCGACGGTGTTTTTGGACAGCTTAAAGAAGAGTTTTCTTCCGTTAAAAAGCGAAATGGGAGAAAGAAGTAAATACTCATACTCGTAAATACATACATGTTTGTCAACGTGATGTGAGAGATCGTGGATTTTAGTTAGGGATAGGAAAAATTGTGAATTGATAATGTAATTTTTTTAAGATGTGCTAAATCTCTCATATGTTCCACAGATTACTGGTAGGGACAAGTGTTCTTTCAAGTCATGTTTTCAAAATGACATCTTGAGAATGATTTTATTAATAATTTTGGTCAGTTCTTGCAACTATTCGATTGAGGTATTGTAATGGGTGTATTGAATAAGCAAATCAGTTGAGGTACTCCTGCTTGTCATTGACCGCCGAAGAAACTTATTACTGTTATCGCTATATGATGTTTTTTCCAATGAGAGAAAAAAGACTAGACAAGTTCATCTTGCCTTCACTTCAATTCATCATCGCGTGGTCAGATATGTGGACGCTTTGCACAAGGAGAGTGTCTGAAAACACGTGTATTATTATTAGGTGAAACAGTGTATACATTGGAAACAATCCATAATAGGAAGTATGCCTTTTTATTACACACACTGAGGTTCATGAACAAATTCCGAGTACAAAATGAGTATTATCACAACTTTAATCACCGGCAGTTTAGTCTTTATTTTATTAGATAAAAAAGACCACCACAATTGTATATAGAATTGAACTTCTGAATCAAATTCAACATCTCCAGCTGCTTATAGTCGTTATATGTTGAAAAAGACTAAGACACATTTTCTGAAAGAGACCCTTCGAGAAGCGTGCTAATCTTTTACCCTGATGAAATTGCAGGATTCCATTACTGTGCATAAAAAGGCACAATTTCAACATCTCTGAAGTCTTATGTTAAAGATCATTTATCTTATTTAAGCATTTTAATTATCTTGTCATTTTATATCATGTATTATATGCAGTCATATAGAGTGTTGAAGTACATCTTTACATTTTGTGATGTGTAATACCGTGTATAAAATATACTTGAACTTTTGAGGCATGTCATATAACGTTTAACCATCTATGTAAGATAAAATTAACGGAATATCTATATTTAACATTTTTATTTATCCGCAGTCGGATTTGAAATAAACTAAAGCTATACGACCGATCTTATTGTGTTTTGAATAATAACTATTGTTTCTAAACTGTGTCTATAAGAATTAAGGTGAATAATCCTCATCCGAGACAAATATACAAAGACATCGAGAGAGAAAGACAGAGAGATATAGACGTGGGGAGATGTATGCCACTGGAAAATCTGCGTCACGTGGCCATTTTGAAGATTCTGAAAATGTGGGTAACTTTAGCATCGGTCGGACAGCCTTTCTCGGCACATTTGGCTAAACATGTGGTCAAGTCAACTGAAGATTTCAAGTTTTTGATCACCTTTACTCGCTCTGCTTGACAATGATCTTAAATGCACTTTACGACCTCCCAACATAAATTAACACAAGGCACGTTGTGATACGACAAAAATGGCTTTAATGTTTATTTGTTTCTCAGTCGTCTCGAGTCTGTCTGCGTTTGAAATTATACTGTCTTTCTATTGCATCTGGTTACTTGGCGTGCCATAGACTAACCGCCGGGTGGACAACACACTTTCTTTATATAATGGTTAGTTCTTGTTTGATCGTTATTTTTTTAGATTTCTATCCCCAACTGCTGTAATTGCTTGAGATTTATCGTTAGCGTCGCACAACTAATGCATTCATGTTACTAAGTTCATTTCTATGATTGGTTTAAATATTCTAATTTTCTTTCTACAAATGGATTTGGAATGCTAAGTCTGTTTCATTCATGATATAGATAAAGTATCTCTTTTTCTAAGTCTATCTCAAGTTTCTGAGTTTACTACTATTACAACTTGATAATACCTCTACATTTCCTATATATATATATATATATATATATATATATATATATATATATATATATATATATATATGCTAGTCAGTTACGTCTGCCCCTGCATGGGGAGTCCAGACTCACAGAATCCGGTCGTATATATGAAAGGAAAAAAGAAAGCACATCTAGTCTTCACTCTTTATAATACCCTAGCAAGCGCTCTCAACTGTAGAGTCAAGATGTCGTCGCATTTCTTCGTATGTGACGTCACGTCTCCGCGCTCGCTCAAAATCCACTGGCTAGTACCATTGTGGCGTGAAGCCCCTCTAGCCACGTAAGATCTGGTTGGATGGTCACGCCTTATTCGAGTCATGAATTCAACTTCCCCGCTTCTCTATTCATAGTCAAGGTACTTTATGCCTATTTCCTTACTTTGTCCATTATAGTTCACTGAGATAGTCGAAAATTTGTTGATTTTATCGGACAAAATAACTTATCTGATCACAAATCTTCAAGAAGATGGCTACCCCCCTTAACATAACTCTCTTATAATATCCGTTCCTCCGTACACGATATTGATCTTATGTTCTGTCTGGAGATTTGTTCATCATCCTAGTCTCTCACCCCTTTAAAATACATCACTATCTTTCATTCTCTGTTACGCATACATTATTTTGACTCTATATAATTACAAAAACAGTGTGAAAGTGCTAAACAACGTCAGTCAATTATCTATCCACCCATCGCGTACAGTTTTCATCTCTATATCAACTGCAGTTCTTACTCAAACACAGACACACACACACCTGTATAATAATAATCAAATATTAAAACATCTATAGATACAAATACAACATCTATAAGCCAAACATAAAACAGCATCAAAAATTATTCAGACACGCTCTTTTTCTTTTGTTTGCTTTGAATCACTTGACCTAAGGGAAGTCACTCTTGACCTAACGTAACGCAGGTCAGTGAAGTGGGCGTCGTCCCTTCACCTGAACAATGTTCGTCGTGACGTCACTTTTGACTTAAATTTAAGTCAGTGGTCTCTTTGAGCATGTCAGACGTGACCTAAAACAATTCACTTAAATCCGTTCCTTAATTTAAAATTATAGATTCTGTAAATTATATTAAAACATTACATCATTCATGATCAACAACAATAGCATGGTGGTTAGTGTTATAGCAATCGTAACATTGGTTCATAATTTAACACATTATGTGAGATATTAAAAAAACATCTTTGCACATAAACACGGCTCGTGTCTCGTACATAAAAGAGTTTATACGACAACATAAATTCTTCACATAACAAGATCCATTTAGCCTTTTCTCAATACTTCTCATATCTCCTTCGTCTGTTCTTAGAAGAACAAATACCATTTAGCTTTTCTTACTACTTCTAATAACTGCCTCTCCTCGTCTTTAAGGAACAAGACCCGTTTAGTCTTTCTCTTACTATTTCTTATTTCTTCTTCACCTCTCCTTTAAAGAATAAGATCCGTTTAGTCTTTTCTTATTATTTCTTATTTCTGCTTCACCTCACATTCAAAGAGCAGGGCCCTTATAGTCTTTTCATATTATTTCTTATTTCTACATCACTTCTCATTTAAAGAATAAGACCCATTTAGTCTTTTATTATAATTTTTGGAGTCTAGTCCGGTTAAAAAGGTCCACAACACATAGGTACTCATCACTTCTTAAGCGCTTAGAACATGTGTCCGTTTAGCACTGTTATTTACGTCGTCTGCATAGCACTTTGCTTTTATACAGGATCATCAGCTCAATGGATTAATTCATTTGTCAACTCATGTATGGTCTACGGTCTTTACATAACCTCGTGTCCGAATACCACAAGTCACACCACATGTGCAAGTCTTCATATGTATATGTAACCTATGTTGGGGTCAGTACAAAATCAACAGCAGTTGTCAGACAACTCTAGGTCTTTTCTTCTGTATCAACACAGTTATCCTCCTTGAGATACTTAACATTAGTTCTATTTGCCTTCACCAAAAATGAAATGTGCATATGCACAACATGTTTCACATACAATCTTCACATAAATAACGTTTTCACAATATTGTTTTGGCCAGACAAAACATATAAATAGCACAATACTCAAGTCATTAATAATTTATAGCAATATAAATATAACTGCAAAATTAATTCTTAAAAACTGAATAAAAGCATTTGTTAGTAATTAATACATGCATATTAGTACATCTCAATTTGAAGGCAGTCCGGTCTAACTAAACTCTTGCCTGCAATAAAAGAACATCAACGAAAATATATGTACAAGCTACCCAATAATGTGTCGATGATCATCCATCGCATATTCTTCCAAGTTCTGTTCCACACTTGGGATCCTTATATATGATTCTCCATCTCAGATTTCTGACTCTTCTCTTCTATCTCTATACATACATTTATTCTCCCTCTTAATGCTGCCCAGCATGTTCTTATATTTCCGTAAATTCTGAGTTCCTGTAACTTTTTGTATGCTTAATATATTAGTCTATGTAAGCGACCGTTCTCATCTCGTCTACGCCCTAAATAATCCATTGCAAACAATGGCTACCGTTCATTTTTTGTTTATTTCCTTTGACTCACTCCTCAGTGATCAACTAACGGCGCATTAAATTATAGCTTTTTATTGGTCAGTTGTCATGACAGGTAAAGCTTAGGAATTCCCCCAATGTATCACTTTTGCTTACATTTATCGTCTATGGACGCTAGTAGTATTTTCTCATACGAGTATAACACATCTCCCTTTTTTTCTGACATCTTTACAACATAAAAGTATATCTCCTCTTCAAGGCAACAGTACATTTATATATTCATAATTCAGACGATTCCACTGGCATGGGCAATCGAGCAATTATGGATTTTAATTGTTTGCAGTGATACCGGTGCCTTCCATAACCATAACCATTCATAGTTATATATACACATCACTATATATATATATATATATATATATATATATATATATATATATATATATATAAAACACTTCTGGATAGGGGCCGAGCACATATGGGTGAAATCTCGCGTTTTGACGCCGATTCAAGTCTTGTACTTTACCATTACCTTACCATTCATAGTTAAATCTATACATCACTGTTAGGGAACAAAATTAGCATATCTTTATATCACACACATATCATACTCATATGTAAACATGTCTAAATAGTTGATTTTGAAACACACCATTATTAGATACATCTATAAGAAGTAGAAAAAAAGCGATCCATTGCTACATAAAAGTAATTGTATTATCCATCATAGCTAGATTACAACGAAATCTATGATTTCTTCCTTTTCTTAATATAATAAAATATCGGGGCCGTTAATAACATTTGCTTCTAGTTATATTACTACATTCTAGCCATTCTTATCAACCTTTGCTTAACTTTGTTAGTCCTATCCTATCAGTCATTTTTACGCAATTGTTATAAACCATATATATATATATATATATAATACCTAACCAATTTCCTATAAGGAGACAAGAAAGATAAGAGGAACAAAATGAACACCTCTTACCAGCTGCGGTACCTTTCTACTACTAGCTCACCCTAAATTTCAACTTGTACTTAACCCACAATCAATAACAACAACCACAATTATGCATTCACGTAAGACTGAATGTTTTTATTTTTAAATCTTTGATTTCTGAAACAGTTCACCGCACAGTGTTTGAATGTTTTCAATTCTGAAATTATTTCACCGCACATTTTCTGAATGTTTATATTTTCAGAAAATTCACTGAATATTGTCATTTTAGAAAAAAAATTCAGATTTCCAAAGCATTAAAGATTCTTCGGTGACGGCACTCAATGATGATGAAGCTACATAGGTAAAGTTGGCGACTCAAGCGTGGCGTTAGGCTTAAATCTTGTCCGGTCAGTGGTCTGTATTACGTTAAAGAATATGACGTTTTGCTATACACGGTCATTTGAATAGGTTACACTCCCTAGTTTGGGCTATTGACGAATAGTTACAATATAGACACAGGCAGACATCCGATTTAGGTTGTAAATTGAATGGTTCCCCAGTCCTGGGTTATAGGTCGCTTAAAGGCAATTCAATTATCGAGGTTGATCGTTTGGTTTGACATAACAGTGTGTAATCCAATAGGTTGAAACTTTCTTTCAGATTACTAGCTATCAGTGGCAAGCAATGGAATGTTTATTGTGCTATTCGTGACGTTGACCACTGGGTACTTTCTTGATATTCTTGCAAATTAAAATATTTTCTGGGGTTGAGATTAATTAATTTATTACTTCCTCCAAGTCCTTCATAAAAATGAATGAGGTCCTGGTCACGGCACCATTTTATAATATATATATATATATATATATATATATATATATATATATATATATATATATATATATATTGTGGCAGTTTTCTTCAATTTTCGTCGTATGTAACATATATAACAAACGTTCAATTGCAATAGACGAGCGAGCTCTTTGTTGTGGTGATATGATTACAACAATCTTCTTCCAAGTTCTACATTTATTCGTGGCATGTTACAATACCAACCTACCGGCGATTTAGATGCATGTGTAACTGGTCGTATCTGAATATCTTGACGATCTAATTAAATAACCTTTTATTTTGTATTTATGCTAGTAGTTCTTATCCACTTCTCTCCAAAATGTTTCTCAGTTGTAATTGCATAATCATATGTAACTATGATTCAGTCCACACAATCTCTTATATCTGTATGAGGTTATAGAATTTCTATGCGAACCTCTCGTGCCAATAAATATAATATACTCACTTCTATACTTAGTTACTAGCAGACAAGCTGTCACTGGTTCTCATGACCAAAGTATGTTTTCTCTATCTGAACCCTTACATCTCCCGCACATCAGTGGGAAATCCGCGCTCCCCCATCTGTCGATATTAAAGAACGTCAACGGCACTGGAATTCGTCGTACATTGTACATCAAACAATCATGCTTCATTGGGACTTAAGCTTCTCTCTCTGTTGGTTACGACTAATCTTTCATGTGTCTGGTTAACGAATGTAAGGTCGTTATCCTCTTGGTCTCTTTGTTTCTTATCGTTAACATCTTGTATTCTTACGGACTGCTGACACTACCACTCCTAAAGAACATCCCTGTCTTCCACTCTTTCTTAATGAACCCATTGTGATACACTGAACTTTTATAATGGCCAAAGACAAACCTCTCTCTATTAGCCGATAATATTCCATAGATTCCAGCGAGCTTTTTAGTTCCATAGATTCCAGCCAGCTTTTTAGTTCCATAGATTCCAGCCAGCTTTTTAGTTCCATAGATTCCAGCCAGCTTTTGAGTTCCATAGATTCCAGCCAGCTTTTTAGTTCCATAGATTCCAGCCAGCTTTTTAGTTCCATAGATTCCAGCCAGCTTTTGAGTTCCATAGATTCCAGCCAGCTTTTTAGTTCCATAGCTTTTCTTTCCCAATTTCTTGGTTCCGTGGGTGCCAACCACCGCCCGTCCTTTGTATAAATAGTTCAGTACCATGACATAAAGAACCCATTTCCTTCTTTATTTACAGTATCAGAGCGCAGATGACCAGCCTCAGGTTAATATATACTGAGCCGAGCACACAGTCAGTGCAAATTGGGTACCAAACGTCACATTTTATTTTCACATAGTTGGACCTACAGTGAAGACGTTCAATACTACACTCTTCTTATTTACACAGCCTTTCTAGTTGATGAACTTCATTTTTTTTACAGGAAGAGACTTGCTTTTTAATATGTTCTTTATACGATTTGACGAATGGTCAGCTCGGAGTTGTCAGTATTTTATAAAAGACTAATATTGTTTGTACACTATTTATGCGCTCTTGATTCTGTAAATACAAATGCCTCGACATTTGGTTCGGCTAATATAATGGGTTTTGAAATAAACAAAGTAATTTCTTACAATATTTGACTGATTCTAACAAACCTTTAAAGTTACGATTTTTCTCTTGCCATTTATTGCTGTTGCATACAGTGTAGTAAGAAAATATGAAAGACCTGGTACGTCGACTTGCCCGATTGACTGTTCACCAGGAGCAATAATATAATTATCGCAGTGTGGACGAGCCGGGGCTGTTGTAACCCACGAGATACGTACTTGCGAACAGTTTTATGCATGGCTAGTTACTCTCGGTATTTATGGTGATTGTGATTTAAGTCTGAACTCTGAAAATTTACCTGTGTCCGGTTATTACATTTTCGATTGGTTTAATTTTAAGGAGAGGTTTATTTAAATATAGTTTCAACATAATGAACACCTCATCAACGCCGATACAATAAGTCCCAACACGCCCATATTTACAGTTAGCTATCTTTCATTTTTAACATATTTGATATAAATCGGATATTACCAACCGTTTAGTGGGATGGGACCAGACTGTAGGGCGAAAGTCACTAGCCTGTAGGTCGAATGCGGCTTGTCTGTAGGTCGTGTGTAAACAAAAATGCACCTTTGTGTTATATGTGACCATCATATAGGTCGTAAATAACCAGCCTGTATGTAGGTAGAATTTCTTCTGCAGCTTTTTAAATGCATGTTAACGATTTACTCTGAATGTCTTTGAATAAGTGATAACGAACCTATGTACTCTCTTTCACGATGCTTATTAACCTCGTCGATCTACCAATTCTCTTTGTCACTACTTGTCTGAAACGTCACTCTATTTAAACCACACCCTACACATGCCATTTAGAATATTCTATTGACACTGGCCCTTTCTGACCCCAACAAACACAATTAATCACTTGTTCACTTGTATCCCACCGGTGGCTTTGTGCATGAAAAAAATGGACGCTATACACATTGAATAAAAATAGATGTAGTGGTCAGTCGGTTAGTTTGTGGTCAGTTTTGTGTTAGTTTTGGGTTCGCTGTTCAGTTAGATAAGAAGTCAGTTTGGGGTCAGTTTTGACACCCAATAATGACCTGTGACATATCAATGAGCCCACAAATGACGTCATACTTCTTTGGCGCACCAAAATATGAGGAAATCAATAGGTAAAGTAAAGAAAGTCAAGAGCCCCCGTCACGCCAAGTGACGTATAGGGAATATGGTGTTAGTGACCATCATTTTTAAAGACCTTCGGAATATGAATTTGGAGTAATGTGGTAGGTATAACGCTCGTGTCGCTTTACTTTCCCAGAAAAAATTCCAGTACCCATTTAAGGCAGGGTGAACCTGGAAACCGTCGATTAGGGATCGAACCCGACCTGTCGTCCTTTGTAGTCCAGTTCACTAACCAGCGAGCTATCGCGTCTCCCAAAGCAACAAGTAGTACTAGCATAACTATATAGTGTAAGCACATCATCAAGGTCATATACCCGCAGCACATTCAAAACGTGGTATCTTAGCCCAAAAGCGCACTCAACCATATCAACAGGTGGTTTTTACTACTTTATTGAGTCAACAAGGGCATCATATCATATTCATCAGGTGTTCGAAAAAATGTCTATTGTTCAATTTGTATTCAACTGGTGTCTAGAATTTTTAGTAGTACTGACGTAAGCATACTACTATCGCGCTTCATAACCTCATATTTAATCAGCATTACAAGAACTTGATATCGCACTTCTTAATATCATAATTAATTACCATTACGAAGACTTGATATTGCACTTCTTAATATCATAATTAATTACCATTACGAAGGCTTGATATTGCACTTCTTAATATCATAATTAATTACCATTACGAAGGCTTGATATTGCACTTCTTAATATCATAATTAATTACCATTACGAAGGCTTGATATTGCACTTCTTAATATCATAATTAATTACCATTACGAAGGCTTGATATCGCACTTCTTAATATCATAATTAATTAACATTACAAAGACTTTATATTGCACTTCTTAATATCATAAGTAGTATGGCAGGAAGGATTTGTTATTATTTGGCCCATAAATTAACAAAGATATATAGTGTGGCGCGTGGCGCGCATAACACGTGTGGCACAGGGGGAGTTAACCATAACATCTCGTGTCGGGATGTTGACCTCTAGTCCCGGTGACCCCGGAAGTGACCTGTTTATGTTTGGTGTGTGCTGACTTTGGAGTTCTTGATGTACTTGATCGATAGTGAAAGGTTAGTAGATTATACAACATCAATGAAAAAAGGTCAATATAAAACATAAATCAAAAGATATATTTTATTCTTTTATTAGCCCAATAGGTGTACAGCATACAGTGGATGTTATATAACATTACAAAAATATTTACTACACTGAGTAACTATATATAGGACAAGTATAACATTTATTTATGTGGTTGGGTGTCTGCTTAGGTCTATGTCATAAATGAAGCAAAAGAGTGAAACTGTTAGAGATTACTGGTTAGTCTAAGCTGGTAGTGTAAAGAGTTAAATATCTAGAGGCGTAGTCGAGACGTTATCATCAGCTATCTTTCTTTTTATATAGAAATAGGAAAGAGCATTTCTTGTTTGACGGTAGGAAAATATGGAATTATTTAAAACTTTGAAACCTACATTTTTCCCACCCTTGGCATTTTGCGTGTCGAGAACCTCTAAAAACATATATTTATCTAATTTGTTGTGTTGCTTGCTTAGCCCTTTACAACTGATTTTATCGTAATCCCCACTTCAATGGTACGTCTTACTACATGAGCTAACAAGAGCTGCCCCTTCGTGCTTTAATTTAAAAAGACCCGGCGTTCGTTTGGTGTACGCTTTAACACTCTTACAGTTTATACAGTCTGTCTTGCTAATATGCTCATCGCAAAACGCGACAGGAAACCAGTCTTTATATTCTCTATTAAACTCCTCCCGCAGACCTGACTTAACTATGTCCTCCAACTTAGGTACACTTAAAGCCAAGTATAATCTATCGGTATCCTTTTCACATAACTGAAAGTCGAACATGGCTACAAACTTATCTAAGAACTCAAAATAAAAATCTAACATTCGAAGTTTCGAATCTTGATAGAAGAAGAAACCGATTTTTAAGCCCCATAGATACATAGTCAAAAATTGTTAGACTCAGAGTGAAAGTGAATTTAGACGCAAAGTAAAACAAAATCTTAGATACATACTCAAAATTTGGCAAAGGACATATTTGTATTGACAAAGGACGTGTTTGAAAGTGTTAGAAGATGTGTTTGTAATTCTCTCTCTCTCTCTATCTCTCTTTCTCTCTCTCTCTCTCTCTCTCTCTCTCTCTCTCTATCTATCTCTACGATCAGGACTCAATCAGAGCAGGATTCCATACTCTTACATGAAGTCAGCTGTCAGGTTAAGTGTGTTGATCGCCCCCACAGACAGAACATCACAATTAGAGCCCGCCAGATGTGTTTGTAATTAAGAAGCCGTATTTTTATTAGCACATGATGTATTTGTATTACCAGTGGATGTGTTTGTATTGACTTAGGACGGATTTGTATTAGCAGAGGGCGTGTTTGAATGTGTTAGAAGTCGATTTTTGAATTAGCAGAGGAAGTTTCGGAATAGTAGAGGACAACTTTTGAATTAGCAGAGGACAAATTTCGAAATAGTAGAGAACAACTTTTGAAATAGTAGAGGACATCTTTTGAAATAGTAGAGGACAACTTTTGACATAGTAGAGGACAACTTTTGAAATAGCAGTCGATCAGACACCCAACTACATAAATAAATGTTATACTTGACCTATATATTTACTCAGTGTAGTAAATATTTTTGTAATATTATATAATATCCACTGTATGCTATACACCTATTGGGCTAATAAAAGAATAAAATATATCTTTTGATTTATGTTTTATATTGACCTTTTTTCATTGATGTTGTATAATCTACTAACCTTTCACTATCGATCAAGTACATCAAGAACTCCAAAGTCAGCACACACCAGACATAAACAGGTCACTTCCGGGGTCACCGGAATTGAGGTCAACATCCCGAGAGGTCATGGTTAATTCCCCCTGTGCCACACGTGTTATGCGCGCCACGTACCACACTATATATCTGTGTTAATTTATGGGCCAAATAATATTCAAAATCCTTCCTGCTATACTACTATCATATTTGATTACCATTACGAAGACTTGATATTGCACTTCTTAATATCATAATTAATTACACTTACGAAAACTTTATATAGCACTTCTTAATATCACAATTAATTACCATTACGAAGACTTGATATTGCACTTCTTAATATTATAATTAATTACACTTACGAAAAAACTTTATATAGCACTTCTTAATATCACAATTAATTACCATTACGAAGACTTGATATTGCACTTCTTAATATTATAATTAATTACCATTACGAAAACTTGATATCGCACTTCTGAATCTTACAGCGTGGGGCGTTTGGACGCCATGTTCTGTTACCTGCAGAGGTAAAGGCGTTCGGGAGAGGACAATTCGAACTTCAAGACCTGTTGGGAGAGGGGATGTTTCCGTTGAAACAGATGAAACCAGGAAAGAGATTGAAGTGTGCTCTGTCACAGAGCCGGAATGTTCTGTCATAACATATAGTAAGTATTTCATCTTCTTCTACCTTTCAGCTCCCTGTGGAGCATAGGTCTTCAACAAACACTTTCCATTTCGCTTTATCTTGTCCATGTTTGTGACGTTTTTTCGACTTATTTTTTTACAGTATGGGATAGCCAGTCCCATGCCCAACCCTCCTTTCTCGCTAATAAGTATTTCATTAAAAGTAAATCCGCCATCCAGGAAAGATAAAGGCTCTCTGTCTAAGAGACGTAAGACGCAAGCCGGAGAAAGCCGTAATGAATCCGGGTTGCCGACTCACCTTTTATCTACCAGGAAATCCTCCAGAATTGGCGTCTGGAATGTATGTAACGTAAACGAACACAACAGGCCCTTTTTTTTGGAATCCCCAGGGGAAAAGACATTCTTGGAGAAGACAGACAGAAGCAGAGATGAAAATGATGGGGAAGACATGGAATGATCTTAAAAGAATGCAAGAAACAGAACGACTTGGAAATTGTTTGTTGAAAACCTATGCTCCACAGGGAGCTGAAATTGTTTGTAGAAGACCTATGCTCCACAGGGAGCTGAGAGGTAGAAGAGAGAAGTATTTCTTTCTTTTTATTCGCCTTCGGATGTCGAGAGATATGCAGAACTGTAGTTTAACTCTCCCTGGTAGCCTCCGTCATTGGCATGTGGTTCTGTTGTTGATTTCCTCCTCCTCCTTCTTCTTCTTCTTTTCTCTTTCTCACTGATACCTAAAAGGTGTCGTGGTTTATATCATTTGTCGTTCTTGAGCTGCTCGAACTGTCTGAATTAGTGATTTTCCTTTGTTGTTACATGTCTCTGTCACTGCATCTATCCATCTTCTTCTTTTCTCTTTCTCACTGATACCTAAAAGGTGTCGTGGTTTATATCATTTGTCGTTCTTGAGCTGCTCGAACTGTCTGAATTAGTGATTTTCTTTGTTGTTACATGTCTCTGTCACTGCACCTATCCATCTTCTTCTTTTCACTTTTCACTGATACCTAAAAGGTGTCGTGGTTTATATCATTTGTCGTTCTTGAGCTGCTCGAACTGTCTGAATTAGTGATTTTCCTTTGTTGTTACATGTCTCTGTCACTGCATCTATCCATCTTCTTCTTTTCACTTTTCACTGATACCTAAAAGGTGTCGTAGTTTATATCATTTGTCGTTCTTGAGCTGCTCGAACTGTCTGAATTAGTGATTTCCTTTGTTGTTACATGTCTCTGTCACTGCATCTATCCATCTTCTTCTGGGTCTTCCTCTTGGTCTTTTTCCATGCATTCTCGAGAAGAACGCCCTTGATGGTGATTGATAAGGATTCATTCTGACCAGGTGGCCAAACCATTTAAGTTGTTGTTGTTCTATATATTCCCGGCAGGGTTTTGTTCCTACTATTTTTCTTATGGTTTCATTTGGTATTCTATCTCTTCTTGTGTTGTTTGTTACTTTTCTCAAGCATCGCATCTCACATGTATTGATCTTTCTTAAATGTGATTTAGAAAGGGTCCATGTTTGACTTTCATAGCGCAAAGTTGGTATGAAAATGCTATTTATCATTTGTTGTTAAGCTGGCATAGAAATGTTTCGATGTATTAGCAAAGGTGAAAGCTGGTATGTGACAGCATTTGCTTTTTGTATTCTCATATCAATTTCTCTGTCAAGTTTTCCATCTTCTGTGAACATTGTGCCTAAATACTTGAATTCCTCTACTTGTTTTATTTCTTTATCTTTGATCTTAATGTTTAATGGGTGTCTTAATTTGCTTACTCTTATAGCCTCTGTTTTTGCTGTGTTAATTTTCATACTGTAGTTTGTGCAGCTTTTATCTAGAGATGTTAAATACTGTTGTAGCAGGTTTTCAACCTCATATATTAGGCATTGGTCATCTGCGAAGAGTAGCTCGTTGATGTTGGAGTTTTCTTCTACCTCTCTATTATTATTTGATTTGTCCTTATTGTTGGTTGTTTCCTGATTTATTTTGTCCATATATATGATGAAGAGGAGTGGTGAGAGGGCACGTCCTTGTCTTACATCTGTTGTAACCTGAAACCATTCTGACAGACCTTCCGATGTTCTAACGGCACTTTGACTGTTTTTATATAATGCCATTATATTATCTAGTAGTTGTCCTGCTACACTGTAGGTTTATAAAGTTTGTCAAAGTTTGTTCCTGTCCACACGATCAAACGCTTTTTCCTAATTTATAAACACTATATTTAGGTTTCTGTCATATTCTATTGTTTTTTCACATAGTTGTCTCAATGTAAATATAGCCTAAGGAGGTTGATCGATGGCTTGACAAGCTGTCATTGTAAAAAGTATCGTTATGGAAACAGACCATAGATTTTAGAAGCAGTGATCTCTGCAATATGTGCCACTTTGGCACGCAAGGTTTCTGTTTTTGAGATTGTAGTTCTGCCCTATGTGCCGTCTTCGGCTCGAAAGGACAATAGATAGACAGCTTTCGCCTTTTCTGAATCCGAATTGATTATTACTTAATTGAGGTTCTGTTATGTATCTTACTCTCCTCTCTAATATTTTAGCAAATATTTTACCAACTTGACTCAATAGGGATATTCCTCTGTACATTTCACACTCCCTTTTACTTCCCTTATTCTTCCAAAATGAGACAATGAAAGCTTTTTGCCAATCGTCTGGGACTTTTCTTTCTTCCCAAGCCATATTGAATATTATATTAAGCCAATCTATAGCTGTTTACTTACAGGCTAATAGCATTTCTGTTGTTATTCCATCTATACCAACTGCTTTGTTCTTTTTATTCGAATTTCAATGACCGCAGTAAAAGAAATTCAAGAGTTCTTGTGTTATTTCGAACGCATTTAGTTTCTCAACATGTGATATTTTTTAGTTTCAGTTTCTCAACATGTGATATTTTTTAGTTTCAGTTTCTCAACATGTGATATTTTTTAGTTTCAGTTTCTCAACATGTGATATTTTTTTAGTTTCAGTTTCTCAACATGTGATAATTTTTTAGTTTCAGTTTCTCAATATGTGATATTTTTTTAGTTTCAGTTTCTCAACATGTGATAATTTTTTAGTTTCAGTTTCTCAACATGTGATATTTTTTTAGTTTCAGTTTCTCAACATGTGATATTTTTTTTAGTTTCAGTTTCTCAACATGTGATATTTTTTAGTTTCAGTTTCTCAACATGTGATATTTTTTTTAGTTTCAGTTTCTCAACATGTGATAATTTTTTAGTTTCAGTTTCTCAACGTGTGATATTTTTTTAGTTTCAGTTTCTCAACATGTGATAATTTTTTAGTTTCAGTTTCTCAACATGTGATATTTTTTAGTTTCAGTTTCTCAACATGTGATATTTTTTTAGTTTCAGTTTCTCAACATGTGATATTTTTTTAGTTTCAGTTTCTCAACATGTGATATTTTTTAGTTTCAGTTTCTCAACATGTGATATTTTTTAGTTTCAGTTTCTCAACATGTGATATTTTTTAGTTTCTCATTTTGTGCTATTTTAAAATTTCTCACTATGTGATATTTTTTAGTTTCCACATGTGAAAAATTTTCGTTTCCTACTGTGTGAAATTGTTTACTTTCTCCATGTGATATTTTGTAGTGTATCCTATTGTTATAATTACTAGCCCTATATTTCTTTCAGCATGGGGTCAGTGGTCAGCTTGTTCTGTCACATGCCGAGGCGGGGGCCAGGGTGTGAGATCCAGACTCGTTTCAACAATGTCCACTGATGTTACAACCGGTAAAGTCACAGTCGAAACAAATGCAACAGTCAGGGAGGTACAGAACTGCACTGCAGGCCTAACTGAGCCTTTATGCTTATGTAAGTTGTATTTAGAAATGTTAGGCATTATAGTTAAAAAAAAAGCAAAAATAAAGGACTCAGCCTTAATAGCAAAAAGACAGAAGTAAGGGTAGCAACAAAGAAAACGACATCACCTCAGTGCAAGATAAAGACAAGTGAAACGATATTAAAACAGGTCAATGAATTTAAATATTTGGGAACTTTGTTAACCTCAGATGGAAGATGTACAAAAGAGGTGAGATGCAGAATGGCTCAGGCAAAAACAGCTTTCCAGAAAATGAGGAAGATACTAAGCAATCCATTTTTGACAATAGAAACAAGAAAAAGAGTTCTTAAATGTTATGTAGAGCCAGTCATAACATATGGATGTGAATCATGGACAATAGGACAACAGACAAGAAAATCACTGGCTGCTGTAGAAATGTGGTTTTACAGAAGAATGTTGAGAATACCAAGGACAGCTAAGAAGAGTAATGAAGATGTTCTGAAAGAGGTCAAAGCAAAAAGAGAGCTAATATCCAATATTAGGAAGAAACAATCATCATTTTTTGGCCATGTAATGAGAAGAGAACAACTTGAATATATTGTAACAACTGGGAAAATTGAGGGACGAAGAGATATAGGGAAACAAAGAGAAAAGATACCTGACAGCTTAAGATAATAGCTTGGCAGAAGGTCAACAACAGAAATGATAAATAACTGTCGTGATCGAAAGTTGTGTAGAGACATGATCACCTACGCCAGTGGGCCCGGTATTTGATGATGATGATGATGATGAAGTTGTTTTTGGTCCAAATTCTTTCATTTGTTTAAAGATAGGTCCAGCATGAGCAGGAAAATAATAATGTGTAAGGCCCTAAATGATATGATAGGAATATTCCATTAAATATATTCTATCTATAGCTCAGTGGTTAGTGAACTGGACTACAAAGGACAAGAGGTAGGGTTCGATCCCAACCGACGGCGTCCGGGTTCACCCAGCCTTTAATGGGTACCGGATTTTTTCTGGAAAAGTTAAGCGGCACGGTCGTAATACCGACCACATTACCCCAAAAATCATGTGCCGAAGGTCTGTAAAATTTATGGTCACTAACACCATATTCCCTATACGCCACTTGGCGTGACGGGGGTACTTTACGGTTTTTACTTTTATATTCTATCTATTATCATTTCGAGCCGAAGATAGCACAGGGCAGAAATGTTCAATGCCCAGCGATCTTTGATATCAAATGTGAGACCTTGCTCAGGACCCAGAGAGTATCTCGGCAAACATCCTTTTTCTGGGTGAACCCCTCAATCTCAACACGGGAGCTGGGACCTGCTGCTGTTGCCTCTCACCTCAGTGTTCCAGAAATATTATTATTATTAATTGTAATACTGATAAGAGCCTTCGGACAAGATGAAGACTGTGAGTACTATAATTTACGTCAGGTTGGTCAGTTCTCCACTTTGTGTTTTTCAACCTTTACCATACTCTCCTCTCTCTCTCTCTGTCTCTGCGATCAAGACTCAATCAGAGTAAGATTCCAGACTCTCTCATGAAGTCAGCTGTCTGTTTAAGCGAATCGATTGCCCCATATAGTTTCTCTTCCAGGGAGGTGGGTGTGGACCGCATTGCTCTTCTCAGGTCTGTGTACTGGGGGCAATCCTGTAGAACATGTTTTGTAGTCATGTTGTCCAGTGTACAGTGGCATAGGCTGGTTGTACCTATTTTGAATTTGGTGAACATGTGATTTCCCATTCTATTGTGGTCAGTGCGTAGGCGAAGCATGATGACTTGATCCCTCCTTGATAGTTGGTGGTAACCGTCCCTCTCGTTATGCTTTGGGTGTTCTCGTTTACCATATACCAATTCTGGTTTCTAGAAGGGCACTACATAGTAGTTGATTCGAAGAGCTAGAAACAAAAACGTAAAGATGACATCACCGATAGGGGAAGCCCAGTTTGGAAACTCTAATGAATGGTTTTATTAGTTTTATTTTTAGAATTGTTTATTTAATGTTTTAAGGAATGCCGAATACATTCCTTTTTAAAGGGATGTCAAAAGGTAATTTTAATGTCATGACGAATACACTAAAATGGACTCTTTCTAAATCACAATTAAGAAAGATCACTACATGTGAGATGCGATGCTTGAGAAAAGTAACAAACAACACAAGAAGAGATAGAATACCAAATTAAACCATAAGAAAAATGGTAGGAACAAAACCCTGCCAAGAATATATAGAACAACAACAACTTGAATGGTTTGGCCACCTGGTCAGAATGAATCCTCACCAATCACCATCAAGGGCGTTCTTCTCGAGAATGCATGGAAAAAGACCAAGAGGAAGACCCAGAAGAAGATGGATAGATGCAGTGACAGAGACATGTAACAACAAAGGAAAATCACTAATTCAGACAATTCGAGCAGCTCAAGAACGACAAATGATATAAACCACGACACCTTTTAGGTATCAGTGAGAAAGAGAAAAGAAGAAGATGGATAGATGCAGTAACAGAGACATGTAACAACAAAGGAAAATCACTAATTCAGACAGTTCGAGCAGCTCAAGAACGACAAATGAGATAACCACGACACCTTTTAGGTATCAGTGAGAAAGAGAAAAAAAGAGGATGGATAGATGCAGTGACAGAGACATGTAACAACAAAGGAAAATCACTAATTGAGACAGTTCGAGCAGCTCAAGAACGATAAATGAGATAACCACGACACTTTTTAGGTATCAGTGAGAAAGAGACAAGAAAAGAAGGAGAAGAAAACACTAGCATCAAAACAAATAACACCAGGGCTAAACTAAGAATAGCAAAATGTTACATCTTCTCAACATTTCTGTATGGTGCAGAAACATGGACATTAGACAAGAAAACAGAACAGAGAATTGAAGCTTTTGAGATATGGATTTATAATATAATAGGAAGGATTGGATGGAAAGAAAAGAAAACAAACGAGGAAGTTTTAAAACAACTAAAAATAAAAAGAGAACTCATCATCAAGTACCGGGCCTGCTGGCGTAGGTGATCATGTATCTCTACAATTTTCGATCTCGACAGTTATTTATCATTTCTGTTGTTGACCTTCTGCCAAGCCATTCTCTTAAGCTGTCTGGTATTTTTTCTCTTTGCTTTCCTCTATCTCTTTGTCCCTCAATTTGTCCAGTTGTTACAATATATTCAAGTTGTTCTCTTCTCATTACATGGCGAAAAAATGATGATTGTTTCTTCCTAATATTGGAAACTAGCTCTCTTTTTGCTTTGATCTCATTCAGAACATCTTCATTACTCTTCTTAGCTGCCCATGGTATTCTCAACATTCTTCTGTAAAACCACATTTCTGAAAAGAGAACTACTAGACACAATTCAAGCAAGACAAATGAGATTGTTTGGGCATGTTAAAAGACAGTGCAGCCTACTAAAAGTAATCTTGGAAGGGAAAATACAAGATAAAGGCGGCAGAGGCAAACCAAGACTAACATGGACGAGCAACATCAAAAGATGGACAAGTCAACCTATGACAACCTGCACCATCAAAGCAAGAGACAGAGCCGGATAGCGCTCCATGATAACCAAACTTCGATGCGGAGACGGCAATCAGTGATGATAGTTTTATTGATGAAATCACTGAACCATATAACTGAAATACGGTCTGGTTTATGTTTTTAAAAGAATAAATATATAAATATAATATATTTTTATAACTTTTAACATGCATTCAAGAAATATACACTATATCGGATCTTCATATGTGTATTGTTTTATGATTTACTATCTACTCCTAAGATTATCCTCATTGCACATCTAACAACAGTTTATTGGTTATTGGTTATTGGTTATTGGTTATGGAAGGCCTCGGTCTCACAGCAAACGAATTAAAATCCATAATTGCTCAACCGCCCGTGCCAGTGGAATCATCCGAATTACTAACTCATCTCCCAAACAAAGAAAAGTAACTGTAGTCCCCATCGCAGCAGTCTCAGCACACGCCAAAAGACATAAGGCGAAACCGCGCAGAAAGTGAACACAGCCAACTGTTCCCCGTCATACGATATCATCATTCATCGCAAACAAGCGGGATATCGAAGCAGGATCAAAACGGATGAGACACACAGCTCACGGTGTGCACAGAGCACTTAACTCAGTAGCTCCTGCAACAAGCCGGACTTGGAATATGAGGAAACTGCAAGAATGAACACTTTTCAGACATAGCCTTCAATGGTTCCTGCCGCCTATCCACCATACACCATGGGAGTTTACGTCCTCCCGAAAATGATGATCGTCGTAGCACTTGATGATGTTAGGCCATCATTGATGACTCCAATTCCAAACATATAGACACACAGTGGTGGTAAGTTATCATTTCCAATCCAACTGAAGCCACATGACCTGTAGTTAGTAAAAACACAATTGATGATGTTCTCCGCTCCCTTCTTGTAGCTGCCGCCACACAATTATGATGTCTCATTATCTTGGACATCATTCAAGAACAATGTCAGATGAACATTCCATAGATATGGCTTTGCTGATGAAGTGCTTGGTGCAACAGTTGTATCAATCATACTGGAGGCTCCTGGTCTGTGGTCATTAATATCACAGAAGGCACATGATGTTGTTATATTCAGAATTTCTTTATGTGGTGTAAATATGTGGCACACACATGGAGCGTGGTTTGTGGTCACAGTAACCCCATTAAAGGCAATTCTAGGGTAGCATGGCATAGCTGTTTCAGAACAGCACAATCCTGTGATGTTTTCTGTGTTCGCTATAAAACTGCTGCTGCTACCCAATCCTGACCAATTATAGGTGTGGACATTATTCACTTGCAATGACAAAACTGCTTTGTTTACATCATAAACCTCTGGAAGCGAATCATTTATGGGATTAATAGTACAATTTATTCTTCCATCGGGGATATCTTCATTGAGTCCCAGAAAAAGTCTTTGGTTAAAAAGCACATATGCTTTTGAGTTAAACACACAATGAGCCCACTTCATAGATTCAAAATGATCCTTGCCAATGCCATCCGTTTGCACAAGTTAGGTCCTTAGCAACCAAGGTCACAAACTAAGCTATCAATTTAACGACGTTATCTACAGCGAAGGTTAACGAACTGTGAACAAACAATTATGTTCAAACCCCTGAATACATTTTCAAAAATCTGCCAACTCGCTGCAATAATATATATCGTGGTATTTAAAGTAAACATTGCTTAGTCCATAGCTCGAATGTAAATAAGCTGCCATTTTGGTGCGTCCCATGACGTCATATACGTGATATAACAACAGTTTATAATAGTTCATACCTCTTCCCCTAATATCGTCTAATATTATTATATATCATGCAAAACATTGTCAACAATGGATGCACCCATAACGCTCGATTCAAATTAAAGAACGCAGCAATGACGCATGAATACCATAGTGCAAGCGCAGAATCCTTAAAGTGGAAACTTCAGATGATCTGGCACAATGATTTATATGAAGGAGCTTAAAGTAATCAGTGTTGAACGACTCCAACAGCAGTTATAGAATAGATTTTTGTCTCTAGTCTGATTTACCCCCTGCATTCCCGTCCGACCTACCCCCGGCCTTCTCTTTCTACCCCATACATTCAAACCTAACCCACATTCTATATCAAGGTCTCAAACACTCCCAACATCTGCATCTGTCCAATTCTCTACATCAAGGTCTGTCACACTCTATGCATCAATTTCTGACCTACTCTCAACATCCTGGGCTCTCTACATCCAGTTTGACTTACTCTCAACATCCTGGGCTCTCTACATCCATTTCTGACCTACTCTCAACATCCTGGGCTCTCTACATCCATTTTGACCTACTCTCAACATCCAGGGCTCTCTACATCCATTTTGACCTACTCTCAACATCCAGGGCTCTTTACATCCATTTTGACCTACTCTCAACATCCTGGGCTCTCTACATCCATTTTGACTTACTCTCAACATCCTGGGCTCTCTACATCCATTTCTGACCTACTCTCAACATCCTGGGCTCTCTACATCCATTTTGACCTACTCTCAACATCCTGGGCTCTCTACATCCATTTTGACCTACTCTCAACATCCTGGGCTCTCTACATCCATTTTGACCTACTATCAACATCCTGGGCTCTTACATCTATTTTGACCTACTCTCAACATCATGGGCCCTCTACATCCATTTTGAACATACTCTCAACATCCTGGGCTCTCTACATCCATTTTTAACCTACTCTCAACATCCTGAGCTCTCTACATCCATTTTTAACCTACTCTCAACATCCTGGGCTCTCTACATCCATTTTTAACCTACTCTCAACATCCTGGGCTCTCTACATCCATTTTTAACCTACTCTCAACATCCTGGGCTCTCTACATCCATTTTTAACTTACTCTCAACATCAAGTTTGACTGACTTTCAGCATCCGGGTCTGACCCACTCTCTACATCAAGGTCTGACCCACTCTCTACATCAACGTCTGGCCCACTCTCTACATCAAGTTCTGATCCACTCTCTACATCAACGTCTGATCCACTCTCTACATCAACGTCTGACTCACTCTCTACATCAACGTCTGATCCACTCTCTACATCAACGTCTGACCCACTCTCTACATCAACGTCTGATCCACTCTCTACATCAACGTCTGACCCACTCTCTACATCAAGGTCTGATCCACTCTCTACATCAACGTCTGACTCACTCTCTACATCAACGTTTGATCCACTCTCTACATCAACGTCTGACCCACTCTCTACATCAAGTTCTGATCCACTCTCTATATCAAGTTTCTATCCACTCTTTACATCAATGCCCTATCCACTCTATACATTAACGTGTGACCCACTCTCTACACCAACGTCTGACCCACTTTTTACACCAACGTCCAACCCACTCTCTACATCAACGTCTGACCCACTCTCTACATCAAGGTCTGACCCACTCTCTACATCAACGTCTGACCCACTCTCTACATCAAGGTCTGACCCACTCTCTACATCAGCGTCTGACCCACTCTCTACATCAACGTCTGACCCACTCTCTACATCAACGTCTGACCCACTCTCTACATCAACGTCTGACCCACTCTCTACATCAAGGTCTGACCCACTTTCTACATCAATGTCTGACCCACTCTTTACATCAACGTCTGATCCATTCTCTACATCAACGTCTGAAACACTCTCTCCATCAACGTCTGACCCACTCTCTACATCAACCTCTGACCCACTCTCTACATCAACGTCTGAAACACTCTCTACATCAAAGTCTGACCCACTCTCTACATCAACGTCTGACCCACTCTCTCCAACTTTACTATCACATTTCTTCATCACAGTCTCCATAATCTTTATCAACTCAGCCTCCTGCTTCAGCCCATCCAATTTCCCCCTAACCCCATTCACATCCATCCACTGAAGTAATTTTAGCCTCTTTTTAAAGCCCTTTCAACCTCCCCATGAACCCCATTCACATCTCTCCCTTGAAACCATTTCAGCCTCTCTTCTTACGCCCATTCAATCTCCCCATGAAGCCCATGAAGCCTCCCCTCTATAAATCTGATTCAGCCTCCCCTCTATAAAGCCCATCCAGCCTCCCCTCTATAAAGCTCATTCAGCCTCCCCTCTATAAAGCTCATTCATCCTCCCCTCTCTAAAGCCCATTCAGCCTCCCGTCTATAAAGCTCATTCAGTCTCCCCTCTCTAAAGCCCATTCAGCCTCCCCTCTATAAAGCCCATTCAGCCTCCCCTCTATAAAGCTAATTCAGCCTCCCCCGTGAAGCCCAAAAAGCCTTTCCCCGAATCCCTTTCAATCTCCCTCCTTAAGCCCATTCAACCTCCCACCTGAAGCCCTTTTAGCCTCCCTCTTTTAAGTCCTGTCAACAGAGCAGGTACGAACATCATATTGTACTAGCCAGACCTCCTTTCTCCTGTGGCACTTTCAGGCAAGAGCAGATGGACAAAAGAACAAGGACTGCAGTAATAGGAAACTCCTTATACAGGAGGTAATCTGGTCATCAGAAGACCCTATCAAGCAAGTGTTTTGGCCCTTCAGCTCATTGACATTCTAAGGGAGTTGATCCGTCTTGATCATGACTCCTAGGTGTGGACCTCCTGCTGTGTTGAATCTGCAGGCTCATATTATAATTGGCATAAACTAATTAAACTTATTCTTCGCAATGAGTCTGATTGATCTACTGGCAATGAGTCTGATTGATCTACTGGCAATGAGTCTGATTGATCTACTGGCAATGAGTCTGATTGATCTACTGGCAATGAGTCTGATTGATCTACTGGCAATGAGTCTGATTGATCTACTGGCAATGAGTCTGATTGATCTACTGGCAATGAGTCTGATTGATCTACTGGCAATGAGTCTGATTGATCTACTGGCAATGAGTCTGATTGATCTACTGGCAATGAGTCTGATTGATCTACTGGCAATGAGTCTGATTGATCTACTGTCAATGAGTCTGATTGATCTACTGGCAATGAGTCTGATTGATCTACTGGCAATGAGTCTGATTGATCTACTGGCAATGAGTCTGATTGATCTACTGGCAATGAGTCTGATTGATCTACTGGCAATGAGTCTGATTGATCTACTGGCAATGAGTCTGATTGATCTACTGGCAATGAGTCTGATTGATCTACTGGCAATGAGTCTGATTGATCTACTGGCAATGAGTCTGATTGATCTACTGGCAATGAGTCTGATTGATCTACTGGCAATGAGTCTGATTGATCTACTGGCAATGAGTCTGATTGATCTACTGGCAATGAGTCTGATTGATCTACTGGCAATGAGTCTGATTGATCTACTGGCAATGAGTCTGATTGATCTACTGGCAATGAGTCTGATTGATCTACTGGCAATGAGTCTGATTGATCTACTGTCAATGAGTCTGATTGATCTACTGGCAATGAGTCTGATTGATCTACTGTCCATTCTGTTCGAGCTGTCTTAGCTTTAAGGAAAAATAAAAAAAAAAATAAAAAATGGTATGTTAGAAGCTTTACGTGATAAGTGGACGACACAGACTAAACGACGTTTCGGCCCAATAGGCCTTCAGCAGGAACAAACAAGAAACACACACACACACAAAACTAATAACGAAACATTCAAAACAAAAATATTCGAAATATGTTAAAGAAAATAAAAAAAAATATATTAACATATTTCGAATATTTTTGTTTTGAATATTTCGTTATTAGTTTTGTGTGTGTGTTTTTCTTGTTTGTTCCTGCTGAAGGCCTATTGGGCCGAAACGTCGTTTAGTCTTTGTCGTCCACTTATCACGTAAAGCTTCTAACATACCATTTTTTGTATTTTTTAACTTTTCCTCATAATCAGCTGTACTGCAGCTTCGCATTTTTATGCATGCATTTGCATTTCTTTGCCTTAACCCCTGTTTTAGCTTTAATCTGGCAAATTGATGTCCTCTTCGTAGTGGCGGCTGTCTAAAATGGTTTGTACTCTGCGTGACTGTCTTATATACTCCTAGGCAGAGCTCTCCCTTGAATCTAATGCTCTTATCATTGCAGTAGTTCTGCACGGTGGGGCGGGTCAGCAACTGATAACAGGCGATAACGATATGTCAGTCTGGGAATTCCACTCCTCAGACCTGTCAATAATACAAATGTGGGGTGTGAATACATCTACAGATATTAAATATTACTCCTTTCTCCTGCAACACTTCAAAGCAAGAACAGATGGGGTAAGGCAACTAATTGCAGTGCTGCGGTAAAGCTGGTAGCAATGAGCCAGTGGTGGGGTGTAGATACACACTCAAAGGTATTGTCACAGCTTTACAAAAAAAGAACACAACAAAATACTGACGTTTCGGCCTGTGCCTTCGTCAGAAGACGGCGTCAACGACAACAAACGGTGAGGCACATATATATCTATAGCTACATGTCAGATGATAAAATTAGGAAGAGGCTTGTTTTTTCTCTATATTTACTATTTTATATCTCTACACTTCATCTTTCCTCCAATATGTGACACATTTCTTTTTTCTCACCATCCTATCTCTCATCCCTCTGTCCATCTCTCCCTAACTTCATCATCCAAAATGTAGCTATAGATATCTGTGCCTCACCGTTTGTTGTCATTGTCCCCGTCTTTTGATGGAGCCCGCAGGACGAAACGTCAGTATTTTGTTGTGTCCTTTTTTTGTAAAGCTGTCATCAAACTTTTTAGTGTATACTACATCCCACTACTGGCTCTAAGAACAGATTGGCAACAGAACAAACAATATAATATCTACAGATATCAGATTATGTTAGAGCGGACTGGTTGGTTTCAAGGCAAGACGCCGGTCTCGAGACAGAGAGGTTATGAGCTCAAATCCAGGCTGCACTGGTTGTAATTCCTCTCTGCACAAACCACCTGTGGTGTCAGCAGCGAGGCTACGCTTAAAACGTCAATTACTCATCGACGGAAAAAATATGAGTAACTCTGAAGACGAAGTTAACTGCCTGTGCGGCGAGGGATCCCATTCACATGGCTGTCAGGGGAAAATTGATTACACGCAAAAGAAATTCCCTTGTCTCTAGGGACTTCACAAGAGATGAAAGCTGGCGAACGAGGGGAAAAAATTTATATTGAACACTCCTCCTTTCTCCCGCAACACTTAACTCCATCTTCAGACCAAGAACCGGTCATGTACCCATGAACAACCACCTCAATAGAATACAACGAAACCAAACTCCAGCATGTCCACTCTGTGAACACCCACATCTATCTATCTTTCGTTCGCCTGAAGTATTGTCCTGAGGTATTGTCATCTTCTCAATATTCCTGTATGGTGCAGAAACATGGACATTAGACCAGAAAACAGAACAGAAAATTGAGGCTTTTGAAATGTGGATTTATAGAAGAATAGGTATAATTGGATGGAAAGAAAAGAAAACAAACGAGGAAGTTTTAGAATGACTAAGGGTGAAAAAAGAACTACTAAACACAATTAAAGCAAGACAAATGAAATTGTTTGGCCATGTTAAAAGATACAACAGTCTAATAAAAGTAATATTAGAGGGGAAAATACAAGGTAAAAGAGGCAGAGGCAGACCAAAACTAACATGGACGAGTAACATCAAAAGATGGACAAGTCAGCCGATGACAATCTGCACCATCAAAGCAAGAGACAGAGTGGAATGGCGCTCCATGGTAGCCAACCTTCGATGCGGAGAAGGCACCCAATGATGATGATGATGATGATGAAGTATTGTCTATATCTGCAATGTCGTTTCCTGTATAATTTTCACTGTCTTTTGTAATTCTTGCAGTTGCCCATATAGTTTTGTCTGTAGTGAACACCAACATGAAACAGTAAAACAACACCCTTTTGACTGTCCGAAGGTCACTGACATCAGAGCAACTCTACTTCCTCAAAGACCTGATAAATGGAACACCTTGTAAGGAACTACAAGAGAACTCAGAAATACCTGCAGATGTCATTACATGACATTGAGCTGAAGGGCATCAGCTCACGGGCTTCTGGATCCATAATAACAACAACAACAAAGAAATACATTTTTAAAAAAGTATTCTCTGTGTGTGTCCACAGATGCGGATCCATCGTGGTCTGCCTGGGATAACTGGTGTCCTTGTGACTGTAAGCAGGGAATACGAACTCGAAGAAGAGAATGTGAGAAGGCCAGTCTCCAGGGATCGAGTCCGCTGACAGTTCCGATCGCCCAGTGTGTAGGAGAGGCCAGAGACGAGGAAGGTTGTGAGACAAAGCTCAAGTGTCCTGGTAAGTGTGTCTCTTCTACGTTTTCAGCTCCCAGTGGAGCATAGGTCTTCAACAAACACTTTCAGCTCCCAGTGGAGCATAGGTCTTCAACAAACACTTTCAGCTCCCAGTGGAGCATAGGTCTTCAACAAATACTTTCAGCACCCAGTGGAGCATAGGTCTTCAACAAATACTTTCAGCACCCAGTGGAGTATAGGTCTTCAACAAACACTTTCAGCTCCCAGTGGAGCATAGGTCTTCAACAAATACTTTCAGCTCCCAGTGGAGCATAGGTCTTCAACAAACACTTTCAGCTCCCTGTGGAGCATAGGTCTTCAACAAACACTTTCAGCTCCCTGTGGAGCATTGGTCTTCAACAAACACTTTCAGCTCCCAGTGGAGCATAGGTCTTCAACAAACACTTACCAAGTCATTATGTTTCTTGCCAATCTTTTAAGATCATTCCATGTCTTCCCCATCATCTTCATCTCTGCTTCTATCTGTTTTCTCCAAGAATTCCTTGGTCTTCCTCTTTGTCTTTTCCCATGAAGATTCCAAAAAAGGGCCTGTTGTGTAATACTCTCAGTTGGTTTCCGCAGTGTGTGTCCTATCCAGCGCCATCGTCTTCGCTGTATCTCTTTATCCACTGGTATTTGACTGGTACATTTCCATAATTCTATGTTAGTGATTTTGTCCTGCCATTTCCATCCTTTTATTCTGCGTAAGCATCCATTAATGAAAGTCGGTATCTTCGTGATTGTCAATTTTGTTGTTCTCCATGTTTCACATGAGAATCCATGCCCTAGTTCATTACCATGTCCTGGTAAGTGTGGTTGTGTTTTTATTCGGATAGCAATTAAGGCGTTTGGAATCATCATCATTATGTGTATCATTTTTACCGGTTAGCGTAGGCGATCAATGTCCTTCCACAATTTTCTATCCACAGTGCATAGTTTCAATTCTGTTTCTTGCCCATTTTCTATGCCATGACATCAAGCTAGGTGGGGGTCTATACCATATGGGCCTCGGTAGGGGGTCTCGGTAGCCTAGTTCGGAAAAGCACTCGACTGGGCCACCGACGTTCGGACAACCCGTGTTCAATTGCCGCTGGAAGCAGTGTCAGTTGAGTTGTACTTGTAGTTGCAAAACAAATAACTCTGCGGTTGACCCAGCCGCTGGCAGAAATGGGTACCAGTGTATTATTACTCTGGGACGGTGAGGAATGTCACCTCGCATCGTGAGTTTCGATGCTTGAAACGACACTATCCGGAAGTCTCCGAACACTTCTGGATATCCGACAGAGCACGTATGGGTGAAAACTCGCGCGCTAAGACGCCGATTCAAGTCTTGCACTTGACCTTGACATTGACCTTATTTATTATTATTTGTTTTAAATACACATCTGCATGAGTGTTGTATGTTTGTTCCTGCTGAAGGCCTATTGAGCTGAAACGTTGTTCTAATTTGTGTCGTCCACTTATTATGTAAAGCTTTAACAATACCGTTCTTTTATATTTTTTTTAAATAATATATTTTGAACAAAAAGGGTAAAAGTTTGGCAAATCTGAGCGTTTTGGGGGATGCAATATTCAATTTCTAACCATAAAAGTATTTTAATTTTAAGATACAGACTCTTGTTAATTTTTAAATTGTAAAACAGGAAAGGCATGTTTCTTTTATTTCACAGGAAAGACTCGAGTAAGCAAATGAACTAAAGTATCAATAACAAACAACTGTGTCAGTATTACGCCAGTACTGTGTTTCTTTCCCAGAAAAATACGGTAACCATTAAAGGCTGGGTGAACCTCGAAGTTATCAATCGTGATGGAACCCGACCTCTTGTCCTTTGTAGTCCAGTTCACAAACCACCGAGCCATTGTCGTTGCAATTACAAAAAAAAGTAAAGTACCCCCGTCACGCCAAGTGGCGTATAGGGAATATGGAGTGACCATAAATTTTACAGACCTTCAGCACATGATTTTTGGGGTAATGTGGTCGGTATTACGCCCGTGCTGCTTTACTTTCCCTGAGAGGAAATCGGTACCCATTTAAGGCTGGGTCAACCCGGGATCCGTCGGTTGGGATCGAACCATACCTCTTATCCTTTGTAGTCCAGTTCACTAACCGCTGAGCTATCGCGGCTCGTCTATTACAATAAGTTGAACAATAATTGTATATCTTGATCATCTTCCAGCACCGCGTGACGTCACATAGGGCTCATTGTGTTTTTCGCCATCCAACTCTATTCTTCGCGATGTTTGATCTTTTCTAATGAGTCTGTGCCTGCCAACTTTGCTTCTCTTATAATTGTTCTTTTTACTGTCTCTCTGGATCTTCCTCTTTTTTTTATGTATTCTGATGTTTCACATAGAAGAATATGTTTTGAAGTTCTCTTGCCTCTTCTCAACACAAGTCTGACATATGTCCATCTTCTCTTCCTAATTGTAGATAAGATCTCTGGCCATTTCTTATTTCTTTATTAGTCTTGAATTCATTCCATTCCATTCTTTTTCTTCTGCTTCTTTCTTTCAACCCCTTTAGGGAGTCTTCACTTTCCGAGTCGTTCTGTTTCTTGCCATTCATTTAAGATCATTCCATGTCGTCCCCATCATTTTCATCTCTGCTTCCACCTGTCTTTTCCAAGAATATTTTGGTGTTCCACTTTGTCTGTTTCCCTGGGGATTCCAAAAAAAAGGGACTGTCTTGTAATACTCTCAGTTAGCTTCTGCAGTATGCATCATATTCAGCACCGTCGCCTTCATTGTAATTCTTCAGTAATGAAGGTATTTATTTTCGCGATTGTCATTTTTGTAGTTCTCCATGTTTCACAGTCATATAATAGGATTGACTTAACATTGGAGTTGAACATTTTTATTTTTGAGTTTAACTTTAATTTCTTTGAATTTCAATATGTTTCATAGTGCAACGAAGGCTACTCTTGATTTGTGTATCCGTATTTTGGTATCATTCTCTGTTCCTCTTTCTTTGTCTATATTACTGTTTAGATGTATATAAGATTTCTCGTCTAGTAGAGGTATTTTCCCTAATTCATTTAATTGTACACAGGGTATTCTTCTTCAAAATTTGTCATCAAAAGCGTTTAGTTTTCTCTCAATCTCTTTTTTTTCAGCTTTCACTTGAGTAGGTAAGTGTTGATAATACGTGTGAGTTGAATATTATAAGTTGAATTTTCTTGCTTTGTAATTTTTATATCTAAATGTTGTCCAGCTTTTTAAAAGCTATTGAAAATTAAAAATTGCTACTGATTTTGCTATCCTGCTTCTGATCTCTTTCTTTGTTTCATCTTCGTCGATATTACTGCCTATATATATTTAAGTTCCCTGGACAGCTAAAAAGACAAACGAGGAAGTTCTCAAAGAGGCCAACACAAAATAGGAACTCTTAAAAAACATCAGAAAGAAGCAATCAACATTTTTCGAGCACATCATGAGAAGAGGAAAGTTGGAATACTTGGTTACAACTGACAAAATAAAAGGAAAGAGAGATCGCGGGCGACAAAGAGAGAAAATACTGGATAGCTTGGTGTCATGGCATGGAAAACAGTCAACAACAGAACTGATACGTTGCACTGTAGATAGAAGACTGTGGAGGGACATGATCACCTTCGCCAACCGGTATGGCACATGATGAGATATATTTAGTGATAATGTAGAAGGGAAGAAATAGAAGAGAAGTAGTGTCTCAACAGTTCTGCATACGGCGGCGTCAACGAGGAGTCATCATGAGCGGGTTTATTACATTGGTGCCGTGACCAGGATTGTTGAGACACTACTGCTGGCTTGCCTGAGGGTTATTTTCTATGGTAGTAGAAGCGGGTTTATTATAATACATTGTTTCCATTGTCTGACGATTTCTATACATATTGCGCTCTTTTTCTTCTTTTCTTTTTATTCTACTTCTTCATCTTCTTCTACTTCTGCATCTTCATCTTCTTCTACTTCTTCCTCTTCCTCCTCTTCATCTTCTTCTTATTTTCTTGTACTTCTTCATCTTCTTCTACTTCTTCATCTTCTTCTATTTCTTCATCTTCATCTTCTTCTACTCCTTCTTCCTCTTCTACTTCATCTTTATCCTCTTCTACCTTTCAGCTCGCTGTGGATCGTTGGTCTTCAACAAACATTTTCCAAACCGTTCTGTTTTTTGTTACCATTCTTTTAAGATCATTTCATGTCTTCCCCATCATTATTATCTCTGCTTCAACCCTCTTCTCCAAGAATATTTTGGTCTTCCTCTTTGACTTTTTCATTGTGTATTCCCAAAAAGAGCCTGTTGTGTAATACTCTTCGTTAGTTTCCGCAGTGTGCCCTATCCAGCGCCATCGTCTTCGCTGTATCTCTTTATCGACAGGTATTTGACAACATTGCGTGTATTTTTATATTTGGCGTATATTTTTTTTATATTTTGTATTTATATATACACATCTGTGTATTTTCTTATTTGTATTTTTCATTATTCTCGTTTTATCCCTGTTTAATTTAACCATAATTAAATAACACAAATTTTCTAATTTAAATTTCACAGAATGTATCACGGATTGCGGATCCCTGACGCCAGGATTGTATCCATCATGTATGTCCTGCTCTCATTACGTATCGTGCGAGCAAGATCAATCTTATCGCCCCTTGCAGTGCAACCCGACAAACACAGAATGGGATGCTTTTGCCAAGAGTTGTGTCCCTTCACCATCTCCTTCTTGCACTCTTCATACATGCACAGAAAATTGCACAGGTAACAGTCAGTTATGGTTCACACCAATTCTCCGGCAACCTCGGCACTATAATTCTTCAGAATTGCAACTTTCTTGAGCTAGATACTAACTCTTTAATTTTTGTGATAGAAGTGCAAATACATGGATATCTAGACTGTAAACTAGGTGTGAAGATAGGGTTGCCATAATCTTCAAAGCTAAAACCAGGACAAATGACCTTTTTAGAGTTGAAACCAGGACAAATTGCCTTTCTAGAGTTGAAACCAAGACAAGTGGCCTTTTTAGAGTTGAAATTAGAACAAATGGCCTTTTTAGAGTTGAAACCAGAACAAATGGCCTCTTTAGAGTTGAAACCAGGACAAGTGATCTTTTTAGAGTTGAAACCAAGACAAAAAGCCTTTTTAGAGTTGAAACCAGGACAAATGGTCTTTTTGGAGTTGAAACCAAAACAAATGGCCTTTTTAGAGTTGAAGCCAGGACAAATGGCCTTTTTAGAGTTGAAGCCAGGACAAATAGCATTTTTGGAGTTGAAATCAAGACAAATGGCCTTTTTAGAGTTGAAGCCAGGACAAATGGCCTTTTTAGAGTTGAAACCAGGACAAATAGCATTTTTGGAGTTGAAATCAAGACAAATGGCCTTTTTAAAGATGAAACCAGGACAAATGGTTTTTTAGAGGTGAAACTGGGATAAATGGATTTTTAGAGACGAGACGGAGAAATGTGTTTTTAGATACGAAACTGGAAGAAATGGGTTTTTAGAGGTGTAACTAGAAAAAATAGGTTTTTAATGAGGTGAAACTGGGACAAATGGGTTTTTAGAGGTGAAACCGGAGGAAATGTTTTTTTAGAGGTGAAACCGGGAGAAATGGATTTTTCCATTGGGGATCTTGTATTCCTTGTATGCTGTGATTTATTCATTTTCATCAAGTGAATAGGAACTGTCTGGAATTTGTTCCGTTGTTGGAGCAGTTGTATACAGAATATTATTGAGATGAGCATATCTCATCGCCTGTAAGAGGAGAACTCCAAAATAATTAAATACACTAAGCATTTTAATTCTGGATCCCGTTGACACTGCGACAGCTCCTGTGTCACTTGTTTATGAAGGAAAGATGTAAATATCATCAAACACTCACATGCATAGGAGACTGCTTTGCCTCGGAGAAGGATGCTGGTCTCAAGATAGAGAGGTAGTGAGTTTAAATCATGGCTGCGCCAGTTAAGATTTTTGTTTGTGATTTCTCTTTGCAACAACCACTCCTGTACTCAACAGCGAGGCCGGCTTGAAATGTCAATTACTCTTTGACGGAAAAAAATATGAGTACTTCCTAAGTCAGAGTTAACTGCCTGTGAAAAGAGGGATTCCTATGTACACGGCTGCCAGGGAAACGTTGATTAAGAAGCAAACTTTAATTCCTTCTTGGAATTAAGTTGGGAAAACCTTTGACTGGGCTACCGACGTTCGGACAACCCGTGTTCGATTCCCCTTCTGGAAGCAGTGTGAGTTGTACTCGTCGTTAGAAACATAAAAATACCCCCACGGTCGACCCAGCCACTGGATGAAATGTGTGCCAGGGTTGTACTCTGGGAAGGTGAGGAATGTCTCAAATCGTGAGTTTCGATGCTTGAAGCGATACTATCCAGAAGTCTCCGAACACTTCTGGATAGGCAGCCGAGCACGTATGGGTGAAAACTCGCGTGCTAAGACGCCGATTCAAGTCACGTACTTTACCTTTACCGTTACTTTACCTTTAATTTACCTTTACCTTTAATTTACATTTACCTTTAATTTACCTTTAATTTACCTTTACCTATTTAATTCATGTGCACAAAAGACTTCCTCAGAGGTGAAAGCTAGTGAAGGAACAAGAAAACTATAGCGTACACATTCTACACCAGCTGTCGGATTGAGTGAATTTAGCAACAGCAGCAGAATATGTAGGTCAGAACACTTCATGACATTAAGTCAACAACTGAGGTTTGGGTGGTCCACGTGAATTACACAAGAATAAGTAGGTCAGGACACTTCATGACATTAAGTCAACAACTGAGGTTTGGGTGGTCCACATGAATTACACAAGAATAAGTAGGTCAGGACACTTCATGACATTAAGTCAACAACTGAGGTTTGGGTGGTCCACATGAATTAACACAAGAATAAGTAGACCAGGACATCTCATGACATTAAGTCAACAACTGAGGTCTGGGTGGTCCACATGAATTACATTGGCCACTGTTCAAGTAGGTCCTGGGTTCAAATCCCACCACTGGCGGAGGAAATTTTTCTCAATGAATCTGTCGATGGTTTTTCCTGATTTTACCCTGGTCTCTGGGTAGTGAGATCTGATGTCTAGCCCTCTCTGGGTAGTGAGATCCGATGTCTAGCCCTCTCTGTGTAGTGAGATCTGATGTCTAGCCCTCTCTGGGTAGTGAGATCCAATGTCTAGCCCTCTCTGGGTAGTGAGATCCGATGTCTAACCCTCTCTAGGTAGTGAGATCCGATGTTTAGCCCTCTCTGAGTAGTGAGATCTGATGTCTAGCCCTCTCTGGGTAGTGAGATCCGATGTCTAGCCTCTCTGGGTAGTGAGATCCGATGTCTAGCCCTTTCTGGGTAGTGAAATCTGATGTCTAGCCCTCTCTGGGTAGTGAGATCCAATGTCTAGCCCTATCTGTGTAGTGGGATCTGAATTCTAGCCCTCTCTGGGTAGTGAGATCCGATGCCTAGCCCTCTCTGGGTAGTGAGATACGATGCCTAGCCCTCTCTGAGTAGTGAGATCCGATGCCTAGCCCTCTCTGGGTAGTGAGATCCGATGCCTAGCCCTCTCTGGGTAGTGAGATCCGATGCCTAGCCCTCTCTGGGTAGTGAGATACGATGTCTAGCCCTCTCTGGGTTGTGAGATCCGATGTCTAGCCCTCTCTGGGTAGTGAGATCCGATGTCTAGCCCTCTCTGGGTAGTGAAATCTGATGTCTAGCCCTCTCTGGGTAGTGATATCCGATGTCTAGCCCTCTCTGGGTTGTGAGATCCGATGTCTAGCCCTCTCTGGGTAGTGAAACCTGATGTCTAGCCCTCTCTGGGTAGTGATATCCGATGTCTAGCCCTCTCTGGGTAGTGATATCCGATGTCTAGCCCTCTCTGGGTAGTGAGATCCGATGTCTAGCCCTCTTGGGTAACAGTAGAAAAAAAAAGGAGGTCCAGTGTAAAAAACAGGAGGTTAAATGTGAAAAAACAGGATGTTAGATGTGAAAAAACAGGAGGTTAAATGTGAAGTAACAGGAGGTCCAGTGTGAAAAAAACAGGAGGTTAAATGTGCAAAAACAGGAGGTTAAATGTGAAAAAACAGGAGGTTAAATGTGAAAAAACAGGAGGTTAAATGTGAAAAAACAGGAGGTTAAATGTGAAAAAAACAGAAGGTTAAATGTGAAAAAACTGGAGGTTAAATGTGAAAAAACAGGAGGTTAAATGTGAAAAAACAGGAGGTTAAATGCAAAAAAAACAATAGTTTAAATGTGAAAAAAACTGTAGGTTAAATGTGATAAAAAAGCAGGAGGTTAATTATGAAAATAACAGGAGGTTAAATGTGAAAAAACAGGAGGTTAAATGTGCAAAAACAGGAGGTTAAATGTGCAAAAACAGGAGGTTAAATGTGAAAAAACAGGAGGTTAAATGTGAAAAAAACAGAAGGTTAAATGTGAAAAAACTGGAGGTTAAATGTTAAAAAAACAGGAGGTTAAATGTGAAAAAACAGGAGATCCAATATAGAGAAGTTATAGAACACTTGGCTGTTAGAAATAGAAAAGAGATGGTCAAAAATGTCCGCTGCTCGGACAAAATTGATAAGCAAAAGGTCAAAATTTTTTACTGCAATATATGAGAGTACATCTGGAGTTGGAGAATATCTGATTGTCTGGCGGGGGACAGCTGGGCACATGATTGCCTGTGTGAAAAGGAGAAAAATGATATTCATGCACAATTCAGTCCCTCGGGAGTTTTCTGGATATATAAAGTTTGAATATACAAACAAATAAACAAATAAATAAGGAAACAAGCAAAGAAACAAATAAATAAACAAAGTCAACAACTTTTTACATTTTTTTTTTTAACGTTTTGTCTTGGTGCGAGAGCTCTCCTATTATATGTATCCTCTTTTCTGTCAGTACAAATTCGTGTTTTCTTAGAAAAAATCGATGGAAAGTACCATATGTGTGGAGATTGCAACTCCTATGTTGAATGCGTTGCTGGAACGCTTACTAAGCATGTGTGTCAAGACCCACGGTCAGAATGGAACCAGCAGACTAAAAAATGTGAATTTGGAAGGTCACCAACTTGTATGAGACAGGCTCCAGGTAGTAACGTGTTGAGAATAATTGGAGGACCTCTTCAGAGGTAGGTATACATTGTTTATAGTTCAGATTTTTCTGTTGAATATTGTAAATAACAGTCTTAACATACGGATGTGAATCATGGACAATAGGACAACAGACAGGAAAATCACTGGAGTCTGTGAAAATGTGGTTTTACAGAAGAAAGTTGAGAATACCATGGACAGCTAAAAAGAGTAATGAAAACGTTCTGAAAGAGGTCAAAGCAAAAAGAGAGAGCTAATTTCCAATATTAGGAAGATACAATCATCATTTTTTGGCCATGTAATGAGAAGAGAACAACTGGAATATATTGTAACAACTGGGAAAATTGAGGGACGAAGAGATAGAGGGAAGCAAAGATAAAAGATACCAGACAGCTTAAGAGAATGGCTTGGCAGAAGGTCAACAACAGAAATGATAAATAACTGTCGTGATCAAAAGTTTTGGAGCGACGTTATTACCTACGCCAGCAGGCCCGGTACTTCATGATGATGATGATAATGATGATGATAATGATGATGATGATGTTTGATGGCGAGGGACAACTGAGCATACGGCTGCTGGTGTGAACATGGTGGGAGGGGGGGGGGAAGGTGACATTCATGCCAAATTCAGTCCCAGTTCTTACAACCATCACATCTACTCTATGTCATATTACAACCATCACATCTACTCTCTGTCATCTTACAACCATCACATCTACTCTCTGTCATCTTACAACCATCACATCTACTCTCTGTCATCCTACAACCATCACATCTACTCTCTGTCATCTTACAACCATCACATCTACTCTCTGTCATCCTACAACCATCACATCTACTCTCTGTCATCTTACAATCATCACATCTACTCTCCGTCATCTTTCAATCATCACATCTACTCTCTGTCATCTTACAACCATCACATCTACTCTCTGTCATCTTACAACCATCACATCTACTCTTTGTCATCTTACAACCATCACATCTCCTCTCTGTCATCCTACAACCATCGCATCTACTCTCTGTCATCTTACAATCATCACATCTACTCTCCGTCATCTTACAATCATCACATCTACTCTCTGTCATCTTACAATAATCACATCTACTCTATGTCATCTTACAACCATCACATCTACTCTCTGTCATCTTACAAAGATCAGATCTACTCTCTGTCATCATACAACCATCAGATCTACTTTCTATCTTCCTATAGTCATCACATCTACTCTTTTTTTATAAAATCATATCATCTACTCTCTCTCCACACAACCATCACATCTACTCTCTCTTCAAACAACTATCACATCTACTCCCTCTTCACACAATCCCCACAACTACACTCTCTTCACACAATCATCACATCTACTCTCTCTTCACACAATCATCACATCTTTTCTCTTTTCACACACCCTCACTTCTACTCTCTCTCCACACAATCATCCCATCTACTCTTTCTTCACACAACCATCACATCTACTCTCTCTCTTCACACAACCATCACATCTACTCTCTCTCTCCACACAACCATCACGTCTACTCTCTCTCTCTCTCTCCACACAATCATCTCATCTACTCTCTCTCTCTCTACACAGACATCACATCTACTCTCTTTTCACACAAACATCACATCTACTCTCTCTCTCTCCACACAATCATCACATCTACTCTCTCTCCACACAACCATAACATCTACTCTCTCACTCTCTTCACACAATCATCACATCTACTCTCTCTCCACACAACCATCACATCTACTCTCTCTCTCTCTTCACACAATCATCAGATCTACTCTCTCTTCCCACAACCATCACATCTACTCTCTCCACACAACCATCACATCTACTCTCTCTCTCTCTACAACTTCTCATCACATCTACTCTCTCTCCACACAACCATCACATCTAATCTCTCTCTCTTCACATAATCATCACATCTTTTCTCTTTTCACACAAACCTCACTTCTACTCTCTCTCCACACAATCATCCCATCTACTCTCTCTTCACACAAGCATCACATCTACTCTCTCTTCACACAATCATCACATCTACTCTCTCTCTCCACACAATGATCACATCTACTCTCTCTACATACAACCATCACATCTACTCTCTCTACACACAACCATCACATCTACTCTCTCTGCACACAATCATCACATCTAACCTCTCTTCACACAATCATCACATCTACTCTCTCCACACAACCATCACATCTACTCTCTCTCTTCACACAATCATCAGATCTACTCTTTCTTCCCACAACCATCACATCTACTTTCTCTGCACACAACCATCACATCTACTCTCTCTCTCCACACAATCATCACATCTATTCTCTCTGCACACAACCATCACATCTACTCTCTCTGCACACAACCATCACATCTACTCTCTCTCTCCACACAACCATCACATCTACTCTCTCTGCACACAATCATCACATCTATTCTCTCTGCACACAACCATCACATCTATTCTCTCTGCACACAACCATCACATCTACTCTCTCTGCACACAATCATCACATCTACTCTCTCTGCACACAACCATCACATCTACTCTCTCTGCACACAACCATCCCATCTATTCTCTCTTCACACAACCATCACATCTACTCTCTCTTCACACAACCATCACATCTACACTCTCTCTCCACACAATCATCACATCTACTCTCTCTTCACACAACCATCACATCTACACTCTCTCTCCACACAATTATCACATCTACTCTCTTTTCACACAACCATCACATCTGCTCTCTCTCTTTTCACACAATCATCACATCTACTCTCTCTCTCCACACAATCATCACATCTTTTCCCTTTTCACACAATCATCACATCTACTCTCTATTCCCACAACCATCACATCTACTCTCTCTCTCCGCACAATCATCACATCTACTCTCTCTCCACACAATCATCACATCTACTCTCTATTCCCACAACCATCACATCTACTCTCTCTCCACACAACCATCATATCTACTCTCTCTCTCTCTCTCTTCACACAATCATCACATCTACTCTCTCTCCACACAATCATCATGTCTACTCTCTATCCACACAACCATCACATCTACTCGCTCCCAACATAATCATCACATCTACTCTCTCTTCACACAACCATCACATCTACTCTCTCTCTCTTCACACAACCATCACATCTACTCTCTCTTCACACAACCATCACATCTAATCTCTCCACACAACCATCACATCTACTCTCTCTTCACACAACCATCACATCTATTCTCTCTCCACACAACCATCACATCTACTCTCTCTCCACACAACCATCACATCTACTCTCTCTATCCACACAACCATCACATCTACTCTCTCTTCACACAACCATCACATCTACTCTCTCTCCACACAACCATCACATGTACTCTCTCTGTCTCCACACAATCATTACATCTACTCTCTCTCCCCACAACCATCATATCTACTCTCTCTACCCAATCATCACTCTCTCGCTCTCTCCCTGTATAACACAGCCACCTCTATTCTCTCTATCTTCACACAACCATCTCTCTCTCTATATATATATATATAACACAACCACCTCCATTCTCTCTATCTTCACACAACCATCTCTCTCTCTCTCTCTATAACACAACCAACTCCATTCTCTCTATCTTCACACGACCATCTCTCTCTATAACACAACCACCTCCATTCTCTCTATCTTCACAGAGATTCGTCCTACAGAAGTCCTGAAAATAAAAGACAAGAAGATGTACAAACCGGTCCACAGATGTCACGGGACAGACAACAGCAACAAAACAAAAACAACAATCAAATCTCCCCCAGACCTGGGTAACTAAACCAGATTTTTTACAAAACAAAGTTTTCCCATCAAATACCATCCTATGGAATAAATGTTAAAGTATAATGTTATAATTTTGTTGTATTAATGTTAGTTTTAAAATACATTTTTCAACTCAAATGTTAAGGCGGGTTTATTATATGGCTGTGAAACATGGAGAACAACAAAATTGACAATCACGAAGATACAGACTTTCATTAATGGATGCTTACGCAGAATAAAAGATGGAAATGGCAGGACAAAATCACTAACATAGAATTATGGAAATGTACCAGTCAAATACCAGTGGATAAAGAGATACAGCGAAGACGATGGCACTGGATAGGATACACACTACGAAAGCCAACTGAGAGTATTACACAACAGGCCCTTTTTTGGAATCCCCAGGGGAAAAGACAAAGAGGAAGACCAAGGAATTCTTGGAGAAGACAGATAGAAGCAGAGATGAAGATGATGGGGAAGACATGGAATGATCTTAAAAGAATGGCAAAAAACAGAGCGACTTGTAAAGTGTTTGTTGAAGACCTATGCTCCACTGGGAGCTAAAAAGGTAGAAGAAGTAGAATGTTAGTATTTGAAGATTGAAGTTGATCGGTGCTATATAGAACCAACTTTGATTTCGAATCATGGACAGTAGATGAAGAGATGAAGAGACGATTAGAGGCCACATGGGATTTCTCAGAAGAATGTTGAAAGTTCCCTGGACAGCTAAAAAGACCAATGAGGAAGTTCTCAAAGAGGCCAACACAAAAAGGGAACTCATAAAAAAAAAAAAACATTAGAAAGAAACAATCAACATTTTTCGAGCACATCATGAGAAGAGGAAAGTTGGAATACTTGGTTACAACTGGCAAGATAAAAGGAAAGAGAGATCGCGGGCGACAAAGAGAGAAAATACTGGATAGTTTGGTGTCATGGCATGCAAAACAGAACTGATACGATGCACTTTAGATAGAAGATTGTGGAAGGACATGATCGCTATCGGTATGACACATGATGGTGATGATTTGAAGTAGTCGAGTCTGTATTTTAAATATTTATGTAACCGATTTTTAACATTGTCATCCTTTTGACTCATTTGTACACTCTGACAGGTTATTATTGGTCCATATCTTTAATCTGAATTTCCGGTCAATATGGTGGATAGGCGGCAGTAACTATTAAAGGCTATGTCTTAAAAGTATTCCTTGTTGCAATTTACTCATATTCCAAGTCCGGCTTGTTGCAGGAGCTACTGAGTTAAGTGCTCTGTGCACACCGTGAGCTGTGTGTCTCATCCGTTTTGATTGTGTTTTGATGTTCCGATTGTTTACGATGAATGATAATATCGTATGACAATGTCTGTGTTCACTTCCTGTGCAGCTCACCTTATGTCTTTTGGCGTGTGCTGAGACTGCTATGATGGGGACAACAGCTACCTTTCTTTGTTTTGGAGATGAGATAGTAATTCGGTTGATTCCACTGGCACGGGCGGTTCAGCAATTATGGATTTTAATTCGTTTGCAGTGGTATCAGGGCCTTCCATAACCATGTTTATTCTGTTCTTTAATCTTTAGAACTGTCATCCTCTTGTCTTGTTGGTACACTCTGACAGGTTATTATCGGTCCAGATCTTTATACTATCCTTCCATCTTTAGAACTATCGCCCTCTTGCCTTGTTGCTACATTCTATCAGGTTGTTATCTGTCCTCTATATTCTAGCTGTTTGTCTACAGAACTATCGCCCTCTTGCCTTGTTGCTACATTCTATCAGGTTGTTATCTGTCCTCTATATTCTAGCTGTTTGTCTACAGAACTGTCGCCCTCTTGCCTTGTTGCTACATTCTATCAGGATGTTATCTGTCCTTCTCTATATTCTAGTTGTTTGTCTACAGAACTGTCGCCCTCTTGCCTTGTTGCTACATTCTATCAGGTTGTTATCTGTCCTCTATATTCTAGCTGTTTGTCTACAGAACTATCGCCCTCTTGTCTTGTTGCTACATTCTATCAGGATGTTAGCTGTCCTTCTCTATATTCTAGCTGTTTGTCTACAGAACTATCGCCCTCTTGCCTTGTTGCTACATTCTATCAGGTTGTTATCTGTCCTTCTCTATATTCTAGCTGTTTGTCTACAGAACTGTCGCCCTCTTGCCTTGTTGCTACATTCTATCAGGTTGTTATATGTCCTCTATATTCTAGTCGTTTGTCTACAGAACTATCGTCCTCTTGCCTTGTTGCTACATTCTATCAGGTTGTTAGCTGTCCTCTATATTCTAGCTGTTTGTCTACAGAACTGTCGCCCTCTTGCCTTGTTGCTACATTCTATCAGGATGTTATCTGTCCTTCTCTATATTCTAGCTGTTTGTCTACAGAACTATCGCCCTCTTGCCTTGTTGCTACATTCTATCAGGTTGTTATCTGTCCTCTATATTCTAGCTGTTTGTCTACAGAACTGTCGCCCTCTTGCCTTGTTGCTACATTCTATCAGGTTGTTATCTGTCCTCTATATTCTAGCTGTTTGTCTACAGAACTGTCGCCCTCTTGCCTTGTTGCTACATTCTATCAGGATGTTATCTGTCCTTCTCTATATTCTAGCTGTTTGTCTACAGAACTGTCGCCCTCTTGCCTTGTTGCTACATTCTATCAGGATGTTAGCTGTCCTTCTCTATATTCTAGTTGTTTGTCTACAGAACTGTCGCCCTCTTGCCTTGTTGCTACATTCTATCAGGATGTTATCTGTCCTTCTCTATATTCTAGCTGTTTGTCTACAGAACTATCGCCCTCTTGTCTTGTTGCTACATTCAATCAGGTTGTTATATGTCCTCTATATTCTAGCTGTTTGTCTACAGAACTGCCGCCCTCTTGCCTTGTTGCTACATTCTATCAGGTTGTTATATGTCCTCTATATTCTAGTCGTTTGTCTACAGAACTGTCGCCCTCTTGCCTTGTTGCTACATTCTATCAGGTTGTTATCTGTCCTCTATATTCTAGTTGTTTGTCTACAGAACTGTCGCCCTCTTGCCTTGTTGCTACATTCTATCAGGTTGTTAGCTGTCCTCTATATTCTAGTTGTTTGTCTACAGAACTGTCGCCCTCTTGCCTTGTTGCTACATTCTATCAGGATGTTATCTGTCCTCTATATTCTAGTTGTTTGTCTACAGAACTATCGTCCTCTTGCCTTGTTGCTACATACTATCAGGATGTTATCTGTCCTTCTCTATATTCTAGTTGTTTGTCTACAGAACTGTCGCCCTCTTGCCTTGTTGCTACATTCTATCAGGTTGTTATCTGTCCTTCTCTATATTCTAGTTGTTTGTCTACAGAACTATCGCCCTCTTGCCTTGTTGCTACATTCTATCAGGATGTTATCTGTCCTTCTCTATATTCTAGTTGTTTGTCTACAGAACTATCGCCCTCTTGCCTTGTTGCTACATTCTATCAGGTTGTTATCTGTCCTCTATATTCTAGTTGTTTGTCTACAGAACTGTCGCCCTCTTGCCTTGTTGCTACATTCTATCAGGATGTTATCTGTCCTCTATATTCTAGTTGTTTGTCTACAGAACTGTCGCCCTCTTGCCTTGTTGCTACATTCTATCAGGTTGTTATCTGTCCTCTATATTCTAGTTGTTTGTCTACAGAACTGTCGCCCTCTTGTCTTGTTGCTACATTCTATCAGGATGTTATCTGTCCTCTATATTCTAGCTGTTTGTCTACAGAACTGTCGCCCTCTTGCCTTGTTGCTACATTCTATCAGGATGTTATCTGTCCTCTATATTCTAGCTGTTTGTCTACAGAACTGTCGCCCTCTTGCATTGTTGCTACATTCTATCAGGATGTTAGCTGTCCTTCTCTATATTCTAGCTGTTTGTCTACAGAACTGTCGCCCTCTTGCCTTGTTGCTACATTCTATCAGGATGTTAGCTGTCCTTCTCTATATTCTAGCTGTTTGTCTACAGAACTGTCGCCCTCTTGCCTTGTTGCTACATTCTATCAGGTTGTTATCTGTCCTCTATATTCTAGTCGTTTGTCTACAGAACTGTCGCCCTCTTGCCTTGTTGCTACATTCTATCAGGATGTTAGCTGTCCTTCTCTATATTCTAGCTGTTTGTCTACAGAACTGTCGCCCTCTTGCCTTGTTGCTACATTCTATCAGGTTGTTATCTGTCCTCTATATTCTAGTCGTTTGTCTACAGAACTGTCGCCCTCTTGCCTTGTTGCTACATTCTATCAGGATGTTAGCTGTCCTTCTCTATATTCTAGCTGCTTGTCTACAGAACTGTCGCCCTCTTGCCTTGTTGCTACATTCTATCAGGTTGTTATATGTCCTCTATATTCTAGTCGTTTGTCTACAGAACTATCGCCCTCTTGCCTTGTTGCTACATTCTATCAGGTTGTTATCTGTCCTCTATATTCTAGTTGTTTGTCTACAGAACTGTCGCCCTCTTGCCTTGTTGCTACATTCTATCAGGTTGTTATCTGTCCTCTATATTCTAGTTGTTTGTCTACAGAACTGTCGCCCTCTTGCCTTGTTGCTACATTCTATCAGGATGTTATCTGTCCTCTATATTCTAGTTGTTTGTCTACAGAACTGTCGCCCTCTTGCCTTGTTGCTACATTCTATCAGGATGTTATCTGTCCTCTATATTCTAGCTGTTTGTCTACAGAACTGTCGCCCTCTTGTCTTGTTGCTACAATCTATAAGGTTGTTATCTGTCCTCTATATTCTAGTTGTTTGTCTACAGAACTGTCGCCCTATTGCCTTGTTGCTACATTCTATCAGGATGTTATCTGTCCTCTATATTCTAGCTGTTTGTCTACAGAACTGTCGCCCTATTGCCTTGTTGCTACATTCTATCAGGTTGTTATCTGTCCTCTATATTCTAGCTGTTTGTCTACAGAACTGTCGCCCTCTTGCCTTGTTGCTACATTCTATCAGGTTGTTATCTGTCCTCTATATTCTAGTCGTTTGTCTACAGAACTGTCGCCCTCTTGTCTTATTGGTACATTCTGACAAGATGTTATTGGTCCATCTTTTACTATTCTATTCTTCTTGCTTTATAGCTGTCTTTATCTTGACTTATTGGTACATTCTGTCAGGTTCTCTTGGTGCTGTATAACTTTGTTGATATCTTGAATTGTTTGTATAATCTCATAAGCTGTTGTTGGTCTATCTTTTGATAATTATCTTCCATTTATAGAGCAGTCCCATTTATAGAGCAGTCCCATTTATAGAGCAGCCCCATTTATAGAGTAGTTCCATTTATAGAGCAATCCCTTTGTATAGTCATCCAGTTAAATTGTTAATATATTCTGACAGTGATATTGGTCCATAATAATAGTTATAAAGGTTATAAGCGCCTTTTTTAACCACTTTAAGATTCATTATCCATATTGTATTTTTGCAGTAAGATTCATGATTTCCTTAATGTTTTCTTAACAGTAAGATTCACAATTTTCATGTTTTTTTACAGTAAGATTCACAATTTCCTTAATGCTTATTGTTTTTTACAGCATGATTCACAATATTCATAATGTTTTTTACAGTAACATTCACAATTTCCTTATTGTTTTTTTTACAGTAAGATTCACAATTTTCATAATATTTTGTTTGCAATAAGGTTCACAATTTTTAAGTTTTTTTTTTTACAGTAAGATTCTCAATTTTAAAGTTTTTATTACAGTAAGATTCAAAATTTCTATAAATTTTTTAGTAGTAAGATTAATAATTTATATAATTTTTTTTTTACAGTAAGATTCACAATTTCCATAATGTTTTTTTATAGAAAGATTCACAATTTCCATGATGTTTTGTTTTTACAGTAAGATTCACAATTTCCATGATTCTATTTACAGTAAGATTCACAATTTCCATAATGTTTTTTTTATAGAAAGATTCACAATTTCCATGATGTTTTGTTTTTACAGTAAGATTCACAATTTCCATGATTCTATTTACAGTAAGATTCACAATTTCCATAATGTTTTTTATAGAAAGATTCACAATTTCCATGATGTTTTGTTTTTACAGTAAGATTCACAATTTCCATGATTCTATTTACAGTAAGATTCACAATTTCCATAATGTTTTTTTTTATAGAAAGATTCACAATGTCCATGATGTTTTGTTTTTACAGTAAGATTCACAATTTCTTGTAATGTTTTTGTATTTTTACAGAGAAGGGCCAACAATTTTGAATTGCAAGACCAAATGCCAATCTGGTATGGAAGGAAGGTATCCATCTTGTCAAGGATGTGAATACTATGTAATCTGTAACAGAAATGGCCAGCTACAGAATAAACGTTGTAGTGGAAATCGAAAATGGGACGACAAAACAAAGAGTTGTAGGACATTGTCTACTACTTGTTTAACTGGCAATTAGACAGTATTTACATTTGTTTATTCTGTGTGTGGTCATTAAGATATTTTCTGCTGACTGTCCGTGTTGGTTTTCATACTTTCTTTATAGAATGTGTTTGAATTTAACTTTGGAAATAAAAGATTTTTTATATCAGATATTACAGACGTTGATATATTTGTGGGTTATCATCCTTGCACTCCGAACATGTCCATCAGCATCATCATCGAGTGCCGTCCTCCGCAACAAAGGTTGGCTACCATGGAGCGCCATTCCGCTCTGTCTCTTGCTTTGATGGTGCAGGTTGTCATAGGTTGGCTTGTCCATCTTTTGATTGATGTTACTCGTCCATGTTAGTCTGGGTATGCCTCTGCTTCTTTTACCTTGTATTTTCCCCTCCAAGATTACTTTTAATAGGCTGTTGTGTTTTTTAACATGGCCTAAAAATCGCATTTGTCTTGTTTGAATTGTGTTTAGTAGTTAGTTCTTTTTTTCCATTTTTAGTTGTTTTAAAACTTAATCGTTTGTTTTCTTTTCTTTCCATCCAATTCTACCTATTCTTCTATAAATCCACATTCCAGGGGCTTCAATTTTCTGTTCTGTTTTCTTGTCTAATGTCCATATTCCATATCACATGTCCATAGGTGATGTGATTCCCTTCCTATAATGTCCCGCAATGCGCAGCGACTAACTCCAGCTCTGTGTTGGTTGATAAGACCTCTTATATGTCCACTTAGCCTTGCGTTTCTGCCTACACGCATCTTAACTCCCTTCTCCTTCATCCTAAGTAGAGATGTGGCCTCATGGTTGTCGAAGTCCTGCGCCCTTCCCACGTCTCAGAGGGCATTGTCTGCCGTTCCATTAGTTGACCGTCTTCGGTGACAGCACTGCTATCGAGCTTGTCCATTCTTTCCTTTCCCCAAACTCTTGCATATCCAAAGACAGACAAGGGTAACTCTGACTCTACGTATTGTTGACTTCTCTCATGACTCAACCCATTGCCTGTGTACGGAGCTCTCCTTCGCTTCTTTATCATGCTCATTGAATCACTTAGTACACAAACATAAGTGTAGTCTTGTGACTCCAGTCTACCCCAAACTTATGTTTCTGTTGATTTCAAGAAGCACGTAAAGACATACCATACACAGATATGTTTTTTTTTAGTTTAAAAAACATATAGACGGAATATTTCACACCTTTGTTCCTCTCAATTTCAAAAAAGGATTATAAATATAACCAACACTAATATTTCTTCCAACTTCAAAAAAGGGTTATAAATATAATCACACAAATATTTCTTCCAACTTCAAAAAAGGATTATAAATAAAACCCTCACTGTTTCTTTCATCTTCAAAAAAGGATTATTAATATAACCCTCACTGTTTCTTCCAACTTCAAAAAAGGATTATAAATATAACCCTACTAATATTTCTTCCAACTTCAAAAAAGGATTATAAATATAACCCACACTAATATTTCTTCCATCTTCAAAAAAGGATTATTAATATAACCCTCACTGTTTCTTCCAACTTCAAAAAAGGATTATAAATAAAACCCTCACTGTTTCTTCATCTTCAAAAAAGGATTATAAATATAACCCTCACTGTTTCTTCCAACTTCAAAAAAGGATTATAAATATAACCCACACTAATATTTCTTCCAACTTCAAAAAAGGATTATAAATATAACCCTCACTGTTTCTTCCAACTTCAAAAAAGGATTATAAATATAACCCACACTAATATTTCTTCCAACTTCAAAAAAGGATTATAAATATAACCCTCACTGTTTCTTCCATCTTCAAAAAAGGATTGTAAATATAACCCTCACTGTTTCTTCCAACTTCAAAAAAGGATTATAAATATAACCCACACTAATATTTCTTCCAACTTCAAAAAAGGATTATAAATATAACCCTCACTGTTTCTTCCATCTTCAAAAAAGGATTATAAATATAACCCTCACTGTTTCTTCCAACTTCAAAAAAGGATTATAAATATCCCACACTAATATTTCTTCCAACTTCAAAAAAGGATTATAAATATAACCCTCACTGTTTCTTCCAACTTCAAAAAAGGATTATAAATATAACCCTCACTGTTTCTTCCAACTTCAAAAAAGGATTATAAATATAACCCTCACTGTTTCTTCCAACTTCAAAAAAGGATTATAAATATAACCCTCACTGTTTCTTCCATTTTCAAAAAAAGGATTATAAATATAACCCTCACTGTTTCTTCCAACTTCAAAAAAGGATTATAAAAATAACCCTCACTGTTTCTTCCAACTTCAAAAAAGGATTATAAATATAACCCTCACTGTTTCTTCCATCTTCAAAAAAAGGATTATAAATATGACCCACATTAATGTTTTCCAACCTTACAAAAAGATTATAAATATAACCCACACTGTTTCTTCTAACTTAAAAAAAAAGATTATAAATATAACCCACACTAATGTTTTCCAACTTTACAAAATGATTATAAATATAACCCACTGTTTCTTCTAACTTTACAAAAGGATTATAATATAACCAACACTGTTTCTTCCTTCTTCAAAAAAGTATTATAAATATAACCTACACATACACTTCTTGTTCTTCCTAAGTGTAATTGTTCCATGTTTGTGTACCAAAATGTCCAAATAAATATTATTTTTACAAATTATACAAGGTTTTATGTGAGTAGTAATTTTTACGAAAGTATCGTAAAAAAAGTGATTTACAGATACGTGTTGTAATCTAGAGTTAATCTTGTACGACATCTCAGGTAAATACTTCATGTACTATGGGATCAAGACTAGCACAGCGGTAAGAGAAATGACAAAGCATCCAAAGATATCATCTATAATCAAGAGAAAGTGGGCATATGAAGGCCATGTGATGAAAAGAGACAACAAGAGAATATCAAAGTAAACCCTCAAATTGGAACTATAGAGTAACAGAAAAAGAATCCGACTGAGAAAAAATACTAAATAGAACATTGAGATGAGAGGCAAAAACAGTGAGCATCAATTTCTTTGTTGATGTTGAAAGACTCACCCGGAACAGGGACATATGGCGAGATACAATGTAGATCATGTGTAAAATCTGACACTTATTTGCAAGCATTATCAGTAATAAACAAAGTTGAATGCATTTGAAAATAAATGTCTAAGGAAAATACTTGGCGTAGAACGAATTCAAAACAAACGAAGAAAGTTAGAGAAATCGCCAATCAACCACTAATATCTTCAGTAATCAAGAAAAGACGTTGGACATATGTTGGACATGTGATGAGAAGAGATAATAATCGAATAGCAAAGAATGCTCTCATGTGGGAAACAACAGGTAGGAGGCAAAGAGGCCAACCCAGAGAAACACTGAGAAGAACATTGATCAGAGAGGCAAAGACAGCAGGATTCGTCTCCTTCAATGAGATAGAGCTGCTTGCACAGAACAGAGGCAAATGGCGAGATTTGTTTTTGCAAGGATTGAAAACTGCTAGAAAGAAAATTTAGAAAAATAGGAGTATCTGGCTCTATATCATATGGGCCGGCTACGGCTTAAAAGATCGATAGATAGATGGATGGATAAATGGATGGATGGATGGATAGATGGATGGATGGATGGATGGATGGATGGATGGATGGATGGATGGATGGATGGATGGATGGATGGATGGATGGATGGATGGATGGATAGATAGATGGATGGATGAATGGATGGAAGGATGGCTGGATGAATGGATGGATGGATGAATGGATGGATGGATGGAAGATGGATGGCTGGATGAATGGATGGATGGCTGGATGAATGGATGGATGGCTGGATGAATGGATGGATGGATGAATGGATGGATGGATGGATGGATGGATGAATGGATGGATGGCTGGATGAATGGATGAATGGCTGGATGAATGAATGGATGGCTGGATGAATGGATGGATGGATGGATGGATGGATGGATGGATGGATGGATGGATGGATGGATGGATGGATGGATGGATGAATGGATGGATGGATAGTCAGACATAGGAAGTATATAATTTCTGTCTTAGGTGTCATCTTCTGCTTCAAAGGATGATAGACAGAGATAGAAGTAGATACAGTTCTACTGTGTTGTTGTTTACAGCATCAAGTGATATCTATACCTCTCAGCCCGGAACATCTGACTTCATCAGTGTTTTTGTGTACTTGGTTTGCTTTCCTGTTCAGTTTCGATTCACGTGACAACGACTAGTTAGTCTACTCCAGAGCTTCGGGTAGGATCTTGGTTAGTTCTGGTTTCATGGATCGTGATGGAAACAGTCAGCTAAGAGTTGCTGACTACTTTCAACACATCTGCTATCTAACACAGTAGCTTGTAACTAATGCTTTAGTTGATTTCCTCATTTGCTCTTTCTATGAAGATGAAATCGACATTTTTTGGGCACATCATGAGAAGAAGAAAGTTGGAATATTTGGTTACAACTGGCAAAATAAAAGGAAAGAGAGATCGCGGACGACAAGGAGATAAAATACTGGATAGCTTGGTGTCATGACATGGAAAACAGTCAACAAACAGAACTGGTACGATGCGCTGTAGATAAAAGATTGTGGAAGGACATGATCGCCTACGCCAACCGGTTAGGGAAATACAATCGTTCATCATTATATTGTAGCATGCACAACATTTATCAATAATGAAGGCACCCATAATGCTTTATTCACTTCAAAGCCGCAGCCAGGTGCACGCACACCATAGCGCAGGCGCATAATTCGTAAAGTGGAACCTTCACTTATATCTAACTACTATCAAGTGCTGTAGGTTCTTCACACTTTGGCAAAACTGGCATGCTTTCAGTATGGTTATTGTTTACTATGGTTAGTTGAAGACCCCAGTATCACTGCAAAGAAATTAAAATTCATAATCGCTCAACCGCCAGTAGAATCATCCAAATTAATATCCACCTCATTGAAGAATCCAAACAAAGAAAGGCAGTTATAGCCCCTTATCATAGCATCTACAGCTAAAGACATACGGCCAAACGACACCGAAACGTGAATGCTACTGAACTGACCTTCGTCATACGATATCATCATTCATCGTAAGCATCCGAAATTTGAAACACGATCTGGATTAAAAACACAGCTCACGATGTGCACAGAGCACTAAACTCAGCAAGCCGGACTTGGAATATGAGGAAACTGCAACAAGGAACAATTTTTCGATTGAGCCTCAATGGTTCATGCTGCCTATCCGCCTTATTGACCAGAAGTCCATGCTTTCAGAATGTCCAAACGTACGCAAAGAACACATGTAAACGCATGGATAGAACATATCAGACCTCAGAAAGTTATCTAAGCAATACAGCAAAGAGACATGGGGTCGAGTAGACAAGGTAAGTGGGCAGACTTCTGCTGATCCAACAGAAAAAGAACATTTCTAGAATTTTCATTAAAAAGTAAAGAGCCCCCGTCACGCCAAGCGGCGTATAGGGAATACGGTGTTAGTGACCATACATTTTACAGACCTTCAGCACATGATTTTTGGGGTAATGTTGTCGGTACTACGCCCGTGCCGCTTTACTTTCCCAGAAAAAAATCCGGTACCCATTTAAGGCTGGGTGAACCCGGAAGCAGTCGGTTGGGATCGAACCCTACCCCTTGTCCTTTGTAGTCCAGTTCACTAACCACTGAGCTATCGCGGCTCCCAAAGGGAGTGTACCCTGAAGTAAAACAACCCTAATGCCTTGTGGTAGAGACTTTTTAGTCAAAGGCTAGCGAGCCTAACCGTAAACAAACCGACGGAAGGTAACAGACAACCACCGTCGTAATTTCCTTGTACAGGCTTGTACCATCTGGTTAGAGAATGGCTTGGCAGAAGGTCAACAACAGAAATAGTTAATAACCGTCGAGATCGAGGGCTGTGGAGAGACATGATCACCTACGCCGGCACGTTATTTGATGATGATAACATTTTTACTAGTTATGTGTATTCATGTTGTGTAGTTTATAGTGACACTGTGACCTTCCAGGCATGTCGTAAGAGGCTACTAAGGAGGTTGATCGATGGCTTGACAAGCTGTCATTGTAAAAAGTATTGTTATGGAAACAGCGCCATATATTTTAGAGCAGTGATCTCTGCAATATGTGCCACGCAAGGTTTCTGTTTTTGAGATTGTGGTTCTGCCCTATGTGCCGTCTTCGGCTCGTAAGGACAATAGATAGATAGTTTGTTGACCAGAATATTTATGGTCTGTTTAAATTGTATGTTTGTTATGATTTGATTGACTAGCACACATATAATCAGAGCTATGTAAGCGTACATATATTAAATACGGACAAGATTCAGAAAGTCATACAAATGATCTGTTTTCACTTACAGGTCCTTTTTCCCCTTACAACGTCAGACTTTCAAGTAATTTTTTTTATAGAAAAATCCGTACTCCTTAAGGGAAACCATACAATATGGACGACAGTGAAAGTTATCATCATCATCATTGAGTGCCATCTCCGCCACGAAGGTCGGCTACCATGGAGCACCATTCTGCTCTGTCTCTTGCTTTGATGATGCAGGTTGTCATAGGCTGGCTTGTCCATCTTTTTATGTTACTCGTCCATGTTAGTGTTGGTCAGTGTCTGCCTCTTTTACCTTGTAGTTTCCCTTCCAAGATTACTTTTAGAAGGCTGTTGTGTCTTTTAACATGACCTAAAAATCTCATTTGTTTTTTTTTTAATTGTGTTTAGTAGTTCTCTTCTCATTATTGTTTTAAGACTTCATCGTTTGTTTTCTTTTTTTTCCACTCAACTCTTCCTATTGTTCTATAAATCCACATTTCATTATTAATTGTTTTAAGACTTCATCGTTTGTTTTCTTTTTTTTCCACTCAATTCTTCCTATTTTTCTATAAATCCACATTTCATTATTAATTGTTTTAAGACTTCATCGTTTGTTTTCTTTTTTTTCCACTCAACTCTTCCTATTGTTCTATAAATCCACATTTCATTATTAATTGTTTTAAGACTTCATCGTTTGTTTTCTTTTTTTTCCACTCAACTCTTCCTATTTTTCTATAAATCCACATTTCATTATTAATTGTTTTAAGACTTCATCGTTTGTTTTCTTTTTTTTCCACTCAACTCTTCCTATTGTTCTATAAATCCACATTTCATTATTAATGTTTTAAGACTTCATCGTTTGTTTTCTTTTTTTTTTCCACTCAACTCTTCCTATTTTTCTATAAATCCACATTTCATTATTAATTGTTTTAAGACTTCATCGTTTGTTTTCTTTTTTTTCCACTCAACTCTTCCTATTGTTCTATAAATCCACATTTCATTATTAATTGTTTTAAGACTTCATCGTTTGTTTTCTTTTTTTTTTCCACTCAACTCTTCCTATTGTTCTATAAATCCACATTTCATTATTAATTGTTTTAAGACTTCATCGTTTGTTTTCTTTTTTTTCCACTCAACTCTTCCTATTGTTCTATAAATCCACATTTCATTATTAATTGTTTTAAGACTTCATCGTTTGTTTTCTTTTTTTCCACTCAACTCTTCCTATTGTTCTATAAATCCACATTTCATTATTAATTGTTTTAAGACTTCATCGTTTGTTTTCTTTTTTTTCCACTCAACTCTTCCTATTCTTCAATAAATCCACATTTCAAATTCTTCAATTCTCTGCTCTGTTTTCTCGTCTAATGCCCACGTTTCTACGCCATACAGGAACGTTGAGAAGATGCAACATTTGCTATTTTTAGTTTTAGCCCTGGCAATATATAGGATACAGCTTTTTATTTAATGTGAAGACAATTATACAAATACTTTTGTAAAAAGTTTATGTAAAAAGTTTATCTAAAAAGTTTATGTAAAAAGTTTATGTAAAAAGTTTATGTAAAAAGTTTATGTAAAAAGTTTATGTAAAAAGTTTATGTAAAAAGTTTATGTAAAAAGTTTATGTAAAAAGTTTATGTAAAAAGTTTATCTAAAAAGTTTATGTAAAAAGTTTATGTAAAAAGTTTATGTAAAAAGTTTATGTAAAAAGTTTATGTAAAAAGTTTATGTAAAAAGTTTATGTAAAAAGTTTATGTAAAAAGTTTATGTAAAAAGTTTATCTAAAAAGTTTATGTAAAAAGTTTATGTAAAAAGTTTATGTAAAAAGTTTATGTAAAAAGTTTATGTAAAAAAGCAAATACGTAAAGAGTCCCTCCCTTGAACAGAAGGGTAAAGGTTTAATCCCCAGAAGTGATACATTTTTTCAGACTGAAAAGGCTTCTGTGTTCACCCAGCCTCTTAATAAGAGTACTAGTGAATTTTATGGGAAGTAAAGGCTGCCTGGCGTGATTCCGGCCACATCACCTAAAAATGTGCCGTGGTCATGGAAAAAGTTGGTCTAATCATAATAAAACAATAAATATTTTTTGGCTAAACTCTAATGTTCAGGGCACCTCTTTTCAATTTTTCACGTAATTATATTTTTAAATAAAAACATTTGTGCGAAATCCGAACTACCTTTTAACTTAAATGTTACAAAACCTTAAGGTCGGTGAAAATCTAAGACTGCGTGTAAAAATCCACTGTAATATATCAAATAGTTTCTGATAAAAATGAAGAACACTGTGTTCACAAATTTGTGAATAGACTATAGAAGTACATTGTTTGTATCTTCAGAATTGGCAAAACAAAAACTCCCACACCAGACCCTCATAAGGACACATGGGGGCAAAATAAAAGAAAACTGAAAATAAATTTCCATTTAATGAAATTTAAATCTTGATTATTACAAAAACTGCAAATGAATTCTCATTTAATGAAATTTAAATATTTATGATGATTACAAAAACACCACATGAATTCTCTCATTTAATCAAATATAAACATTGGTGACAAGTAAAAGACTCCTAATATTGAGTTATTGAGTTATTAGCGGGTCATCATCATTGCACTCCGAACATGTCCATAGGTGCTCAGATCCATTCCTCAGCAAGTCCGCAGTGTCCAGCGACTGACGACTCCAGTTCTATGTTGGTTGATAAGTCTTCTTACACGGCCACTAAGTTTCTCATTTCTGGCTGTGCCCATCTTAACTTCCATCTCTTTCATCCGAAGGAGTGACGTGGACTCATGGTTGCCGAAGTCCTGTGCCCTTCCCACTTCCCGGATGGCATTGATGATGTTCGGATGTTCGTCCGATCTACTAGTTCACCGTCCTCAACTATAGCGCAGGAACGTAGGACAAAGGTGACCTTTCATAGTTTTGACTTCTCCAACGACTCTACCCATTGCCTACGTACAGATCCCACCTCCACTTTTTCTTATCATGCTCATCGAATCACTCAATATACATGCGTGGGTGTAGTCTTGTGACTCTAACCAGATGAATGCCCTGGTCACTGCCAACACCTCCATTGTCATGCTACTCGTAGTCATGACGTATGCACCACTGTCTTCTGTGACTAGTCTGCCTGCCGAGCATGCTGTAAATGCCCATTCACTCCTTTGATGTCGTATCACAGCTCCGTCTGTATAGATGACTGCATTTTATCATCGGTGTTATTCCAGATTAGACCGTTGACCTCCGCATTGACAACGGCTGAGTTCTGTTCCCTACATTTCCTGTCGAGTGTGACAATACACAAGAATATCCCTCTGAATGTCGTAGGCGCCGGTATCCACTCTTCGTCAGCATTGATAATGGTCCACATACCTGTTTGATGACATCTTCTGCGCGGCCCATCCATGATTTGCCTCGTTTTAGCCTGACACGCTTCCCTTTGTTGAGCTCGTGGTGAGCTTCAGGTATGCTCGTGCCCTCCAGATCTTGATTCTGTCATCCATGGTTGGAAAGTCAAGAAGATACCTCATTGCTACACAGGGAGTGTCCTCGTACACATTCCTAATACGTTCCCATTAAATGGAACTTAATTATCGATAACAAAATATAATTTCGATATATATCATCATCATTATCTAGCATGATTGATCATGACTTTACCAGCGATTAGCCATTACTGTGCTTTTAGATAAGCTTGGGTCGTGAACAGGATGGTGCATTTGGGATCACCGGTTCCCCATAGCTTGGCGATTACAAAAGTGGGTCATTGATTACCTTACTATATTATAAACGTGGGTCACTGGTTACATGGCTCTTATAAAAGTGGGTCACTGGTTACCTGGCTCTTATAAAAATGGGTAACTGGTTACCTGGCTCTTATAAAGGTGGGTCACTGGTTACCTGGCTCTTATAAAGGTGGGTCACTGGTTACCTGGCTCTTATAAAGGTGGGTCACTGGTTAATTGACTCTTATAAAGGTGGGTCACTGGTTAATTGACTGTTATAAAGGTGGGTCACTGGTTAATTGACTCTTATAAAGGTGGGTCACTGGTTACTTGGCTCTTATAAAGGTGGGTCACTGGTTACCTGGCTCTTATAAAGGTGGGTCACTGGTTACTTGGTTCTTATAAAAATGAGTCACTGGTTACTTGGCTCTTATAAAAGTAGGTCACTGGTTACTTGACTCTTATAAAAGTGGGCCACTGGTTACTTGGCTCTTATAAAAGTGGGTCACTGGTTACTTGACTATTATAAAAGTGGATCTCTGGTTACTTGACTCTTATAAAAGTGGGTCGAAGATTACTAGGTAACAATACTGTGTTATATTATACTAAAGAACAATGCTATATTTATTTTTTAAAAAAGGAAGTCAAAATCGGGGGAAATATAGGGAAACACTGGTATAATAGGGAAACACTGGTATAATAGGGAAACACTGGTATAATAGGGAAACACTGGTATAATAGGGAAACACTGGTATAATAGGGAAACACTGGTATAATAGGGAAACACTGGTATAATACAAAGTCAGGTGATCCTAGTTTAACGACATAACATATTTACGTTCTGAAGAGTAATGTCCCTTTGATTAACATTGCACTTTATTTGATGGTTCTCTAGTGCATCTTTAGAAGGGTCATAAACGTAGAGAAAAGAGAAACAACGTGAGGGCAAAAGTAAAGTCCTATGTTTCTGTACCCAAACCCAAAATAAAATAAAATAAAATGCGCTAGTGACAAAGATAGAGATACATTTTAGTATTTTAGAACCTTTGTAGTCTTGTGACGCCAACAAAGGGGATATCATTTTCATTTTATGTCGTTAAACTTGGAAATTTGCTCACAATTACAGTAGAAGATGTTCTTAAATTTTATGTAGATCCAGTCTTAACATATGGATGTGAATCATAGACAATAGGAAAAGAGACAAGAAAATCATTGGGGTCTGTAGAAATGTTGTTTTACAGAAGAATGTTGAGAATACCATGGACAGCTAGGAAGAGTAATGAAAACGTTCTGAAAGAGGCCAAAGCAAAAAAGAGAGCTAATTTCCAATATTAGGAAGAAACAATCATCGTTTTTTGGCCATGTAATGAGAAGAGAACAGATGGAACATATTGTAACAACTGGGAAAATTGAGGGTCGAAGAGATAGAGGGAAGCAAAGAGAAAAGATACCACACAGGTTAAGAGAATGGCTTGGCAGAAGGTCAACAACAGAAATGATAAATAACTGTCGAGATTGAAAGTTGTGGAGAGACATGATCACCTACGCCAGCAGGCCCGGTACTTGATGATGATGACGATGATGATTGGTTGGAAATTATTATGTTTTGGATGCTTTTTGTTTAGTTATCTTTGTATGGTACCAACTGAGAGTATTACACATCAGGCCCAGCTTTGGAACCCCCGAGGAAAAAGATAAAGAGGAAGACCAAGATATTCTTGGAGAAAACAGATGTAAGCTGATATGAAAATAGTTGGGAAGACATGGAATGATCTTGAATGACAAAAGACAGAACGGCTTGGAAAGTGTTTGTTGAAGACCTATGCTCCACAGGGAGCTGAAAGTGTTTGTTGAAGAACTATGTTCCACGGGGAGCTGAAAGTGTTTGTTGAAAACATATGCTCCACAGGGAGCTGAAAGTATTTGTTGAAGACCTATGCTCTACAGGGAGCTAAAAGTGTTGTTGAAGAACTATGCTCCACAGGGAGCTAAAAGTGTTTGTTGAAGACCTATACTCCACAGGGAGCTGAAAGTGTTTGTTGAAGACCTATGCTCCATAAGGAGCTGAAAGTGTTTGTTGAAGGCCTATGCTCCACCGGGAGCTGCAAGTGTTTGTAGAAGACCTTTGCTCAACGGGGAGCTGAAAGTGTTTGTTCAAGACCTATGCTCCACAGGGAGTTGGATATGCTTGTTGAAGACCTATGCTCCACCGGGAGCTGAAAGTGTTTGTTGAAGACCTATGCTCCACTGGGAGCTGAAAGTGTCTGTTGAAGACCTATACTCCACAGGGAGCTGAAAGTGTTTGTTGAAGACCTATGCTCCACAGTGAGCTGAAAGTGTTTGTTGAAGACCTATGCTCCACAGGGAGCTGAAAGTGTTTGTTGAAGACCTATGCTCCACAGGGAGCTGAAAGTGTATGTTGAAGACCTATGCTCCACACAGAGCTGAAAAAGTAGAAGAATATGTAGGATTTATTTTATTTACTGACATATGTGTGTGTGTGTGTGTGTTGTTTGTTTGTTCCTGCTGAAGGCCTACTGCGCTGAAACGTCGTTCAAATTTGTTTTGTCTATCAATCACGTAAAACTTTAACCAAACCGTTTTTTATTTTTGCTATTTTTTTTTTCACTTCTCCTTGAACAAGACGCATATCACCATAATCACCAGAGGAAGTCCAGACACAAACATTAAAGTTACAATTTACAAGCTTCCTCTTGCTAGTCATATATCACCTGGCTGTTGTATATACCTCCCTCTACAATAATTTTAACAGTAATTAAAAATACATTATTTCACACAACAGCACGGTGACAACTTAATAAATTAATTATGTGTAATAAATAATGATGTAAAATTAGTTAAAGATTTAAATTTAACATGTAGATTAGATAAATTTATATAATTTGTTCACTAGAGACGAGGTAAGTAATTTTCTAGCAGTCCGTGATTTGAAAACATGGCGGCCGGTACGTGGGAGACGGTTCGCGTCTGTCTGTGAATTGTTGCAGATTTAACCGTTTTTATTGTGTGTGTTACTTGATTAATGTTGTGCACTTTTATCGTACATATACCTAGAATAATTAATTGGTTATTCGCTGTTTATTTTATGCATTGTTTTTATGAGGTGCGTGGTAATTGTGGAGGATAACCGCGGTAGTAGTGAAGAGCCGTGGCAGTCGTTCGAGTATAATCATGATAATGATGAATTATGAATTGTTAGGAGTGATCACATTAATCACATTAATGATTAATTAATTAGACGAACTTTAGATGAATTTTATTGTAGTTAAGTTACTCGTAGGTTTCAGAGTCATGACTTGATGGATTGACATTTTATCAAATTCAAATTATTATTATTATACGTTTGAATTGGATACCAGGCCTCAGTCAGTAGCTGGGGGCTGGAGTAGTTGGCGCTAGAGAGAGAGATCAGATCATAGTGGATAGTCTGAGATAGATTTGAGAGCAGAGACACTTTCTTACTTTCTTGGAGTAACAAGTCTACGATCAGGTACCATATGTAATTAGTTGTGTACTCCAGTATTCATATTTATTTTTTTTATCTTGTACTAACTAGTAACAAGTCTACGATCAGGTACCATATGATGTATTGTAATTAGTTGTGTACTCCAGTATTAGTATTCATGTTTATTTTTTTTATCTTGTACTAACTAGTAACAAGTCTACGATCAGGTACAATATGTAATTAGTTGTGTACTCCAGTATTCATATTTATTTTTTTTATCTTGTACTAACTAGTAACGTTACCATAGTATAGTAATAATAATGTTGTGTACTGGAGCATTCATATTTATTTTATCTTGTACTAGTAGCCTCCGTCAGTCATCATCATAATTGACTCTATAGATTCTTCAGTGCCCCTAGAAATTTTTTTTTTTCTTTTCTTTCACCATGTATTCCCTTTTTCTATGAATCTGTCTGCTTCTTGTTTGAGGTGGAGCTTTAGAGTGTGTTTCCAGAGATTACAGTCTGTGGATATTTCTTCCTCCTATGCCGCAGGGTTTATTTTATCCAGGCTAATAATAAATGTGCTTCTGTATTTTTATGATGAAAGAACACACATTTTTTTAAAAATAACTTTTGTGCTACTAGTCCATCACTAAACAACCGATTGTTTGAGACTGTATTTGAGAGATATTCCAGGATTATTATGGAGGATTCCTTAATCATGTTGAGACTGTATTTGAGAGATATTCCAGGATAATTATGGAGGATTCCTTGATCGTGTGCTCACACTCACAGCAGTGCCATCTCCAATAGTTCCATTCTTTATTCTTTCCTATGCCACATTTAAAACTATGCATAATCTTTTTATTCTTCTTCTACCTTCCAGCTTCCTGTGGAGCATAAGACTAGGACCATAGAGGTCTTCAACACTCTCCAAGCTGTTCTGTTTCTTGCCATTCCTTTAAGATCATTCCATGTCTTCCCCATCATCTTCATCTCTGCTTCCATCTGTCTTCTCCAAAAATATTTAGGTCTTCCTCTTTGTCTTTTCCCCTGGGGAATAAGGCCTGTTGTGTAATACTCTCAGTTGACTTCTGTAGTGTATGTTCTATCCAGCACCATCGTCTTCGCTGTATCCCTTTATCCACTGGTATTTGACTGGTTGCACAGAACAGAGACAAATGGTGAGATTTCATAAAGTATATTTAAAAGAATTGAAAACTGCTAGAACAAAAATTCAGATGAAGGAGTATCTTGGTCTATGCCCTATGGGCCAGCTACGGCTCGAAAGGCCAATAGAAAGATAGATTTGACTGGTACATTTAGATAATTCTATGTTAGTGATTGTGTCCTGCCATTTCGATCCTTTTATCCTACGTAAACATCCATTAATGAAGGTCTATATCTTCATGAATGCCACTTTTGTTCTCCATGTTTCACAACCATATAATAATACCAACCTAACATTGGAGTTGAAAATTTAAATTTTTATATTTAACCTAATTTCTTTGGACTTACATTTTTCCCAGTGCAATGAATGTTCCTCTTGTTTTTGATATCCTTTATTTTAGTATCAGTCTCTGTTTCTCCTTCTTTGTCTATATTAGTACCAAGATAGATTGTATGAATTGTCAAACTACTCATTGCATTTAATACAATTTCTGTATTTAATCTCTTATACTCCTTGTTGTTATCCTTGTTTGTTATCCTTATTTCTTCTTCTTATATCTATTAGCTGTGAAATGTCATCTGTCATCCATTTCTTTCTTGAAATTGTCCTCACTGATGGTATGAACTCTTTTGATGTTTGTTGCATTGACTCTTTTAGCATTTCCCACTGTTGATCAATGCTTTGCATCTTCTCACTTGTATTGCACCGGTTCTGAGTTGTGATTTTATATCTGTCTTGTAACCTCTTGTCTGATTTAAGTAAATCTAAATTTAACTTCATATTAACCGAGGCTTGCTTTGCTATTTTAATTTTACTCTAAGTTCCCACAACTGCTACATGATCACTATTGCAATCTGCCCCTGGTCTAGTTTTCAAGCTATTGATTTAGCTAAAACAGTGATCACCATTGTCAAAGTGCTTGTGGTCAAGACAAACAGACCACTGTCCTCCTTGTACAATTCTTTGTATTCTGTCATCCATGGTTAGAAGAGGGTTTTGATTTGGGTGGTGGTCTAGAGTAAGACCTCAGTTTCTGGACCAGATGGACTCAGGTTTGACTCCCACCACAGACAATTTAAAATAAAATTAAAACCTTGGTTACTTCACGGCTTGGGGAGCCTCGATAGCTCAGTGGTTAATGAACTGGACTACAAAGGACAAGAGGTAGGGTTCGATCCCAACCGACGGCTTCCGCTTCACCCAGCCTTTACTGGGTACTGGTTTTTTTTTTCTGGGTAAAGTAAAGCGGCACAGGCATAATACCGACAACATTACACCAAAAATCATGTGCTGAAGGTCTGTCAAATTTATGGTCACTAACACCATATTCCCTATACGCCACTTGGCGTGATGGGGCTCTTTACATTTTTTTTTTTTTTTTTAACTTCACGGCTTTGCTGCCCTCTGTCTAGCCCTCTTTGATAACTGCAATAAAACAGGTCCAGTGTACATTCTGAGCATCTTAAAGAATCCTTGGTTACTTCATGGCTTTGCTGCCCCAAGACTTGGAATAGTGAGATCCTTTGTCTAGCCCTCTTTGATAATTGCAATAAAACAGGTCCAGTGTACATTCTGTGCAAAGAATTCTTGGCAGTTGGAAGCAAAAAAATCATCATCATCAAGTATATTGGTCTGCTGGTGTAGGTGATCATGTTTCTCCACAAATTTCAATCTTGACAGTTATTTATCATTTCTGTTGTTGACCTTCTGCCAAGCCATTCTCTTAAGCTGTCTGGTATCTTTTCTCTTGCTTCACTCTATCTCTTCGTCCCTCAATTTTCTCTGTTGTTACAATATATTCCAGTTGTTCTCTTCTCATTACATGGCCAAAAAATGATGATTGTTTCTTCCTAATATTGGAAATTAGCTCTCTCTTTGCTTTGGCCTCCTTCAGAACGTTTTCATTACTCTTCTTAGCTGTCCATGGTATTCTCAACATTCTTCTATAAAACCACATTTCTACAGCCTCCAGTAATTTTCTTGTCTGTAGTCCTATTGTCCATGATTCACATCCATATGTAAAGATTGGCTGTACATAACATTTAAGAACTCTTTTTCTTGATTCTATTGTGAAAAATGGATTGCATAGTATCTTCCTCATTTTTTGGAAAGCTGCTTTTGCCTGAGCCATTCTGCATCTCACCTCTGTTGTACATCTTCCGTCTGAGGATAACAAAGTTCCCAAATATTTATATAGATAGACAGACAAACAGATAGATTTTGACCTACCTTGGACCTAATTTTGCGATTTCAAAATAATGAACTATCCAATATGTTATGTAAACCCCTGAACACATTTTGTTCAACTGGCCAAACTATCAAACAAATTAAATAGGAAACGACAACATGAAAACACAGTCAAAAGACAACAACTGTAACGTGATACTCTTTGGACATAATCAAATTGGTCCCAGAAAAGGCTAACGAAAATGTGAAGTTATGTCCCTAACAAGAAATGTTACATATTATAGTTACATATTAAATTTAATAAATATTACATTTCTACAGCCACCAGTGATTTTCTTGTCTGTTGTCCTATTGTCCATGATTCACATTCATATGTTAAGACTGCCTCTACATAACTTTTAAGAACTCTTTTTCTTCTTTCTATTGTCAAAAATAGATCGCACAGTATCTTCCTCATTTTTTATAAAATTGCTTTTGCCTGAGCCATTCTGCATCTCACCTCTGTTGTACATCTAATATCTCACCTCTGTTGTACACATACCATCTCACCTCTTTTTTGTACATCTACCATCTCACCTCTGTTGTACATCTACCATCTCACCTCTGTTGTACATCTACCATCTCACCTCTGTTGTACATCTACCATCTCACCTCTGTTGTACATCTACCATCTCACCTCTGTTGTACATCTACCATCTCACCTCTGTTGTACATCTACCATCTCACCTCTGTTGTACATCTACCATCTCACCTCTGTTGTACATCTACCATCTCACCTCTGTTGTACATCTACCATCTCACCTCTGTTGTACATCTACCATCTCACCTCTGTTGTACACATACCATCTCACCTCTGTTGTACATCTACCATCTCACCTCTGTTGTACACATACCATCTCACCTCTGTTGTACATCTACCATCTCACCTCTGTTGTACACCTACCATCTCACCTCTGTTGTACACATACCATCTCACCTCTGTTGTACATCTACCATCTCACCTCTGTTGTACACATACCATCTGAAGTTAAAAATGTTCCCACATATCTAAATTCATTTAGGTTTATGATTGTACAAAGAAATTACGTCGCTAGTTTTTCTATTCTCTTCCGTCGGTTTCTTTATGGTTGGCTCCACTAGCCTTTGACTAAAAAGTCACACCCACAAGGTAATAAAAAATAGTAAACTGAAAATGACCAGGTAAAAGTAATAGGAAAAAAAACTACCCAAAATGTTAAAACTCTTGACTACCTCTAAAGTAGGAGAATATCTGCCTGTATGGGGAGGGGGACACCTGAGCATATGACTGCTGATGGGAGTGATATTCATGCAAGATTCTGTCTCCGGGGATTTCACTAGAGATGTCAAGCTGGAGTATACAAACATAACCCACAAGTGGATATCAAAATAGAAGGAATAGACCTGGAGACAGTCCAGAGCTACAACTACCTTGGACATACTATAACCAGTGATGGAAAATGTACAACTGAAATAAACAAAAGAATAGGAATGGCAAAAAGTAAATTTAATGTCATGAAGAACATACTAACATCAAAACAAATAACACCAGGGCTAAAACTAAGAATAGCAAAATGTTACATCTTCTCAATATTCCTATATGGTGCAGAAACATGGACATTAGACAAGAAAACAGAACAGAGAATTGAAGCCTTTGAAATGTGGATATATAGGAAAGGTAGAATTGAATGGAAGGAAAAGAAAACAAACGATGAAGTCTTAAAACATCTAAAAATAACAAGAGAACTACTAAAGACAATTCAAACAAGACAAATGCGATTTTTGGGCCATGTTAAAAGACACAACAGCCTACTAAAAGTAATCCTGGAGGGGAAAATACTAGGTAGCAGAGGCAGACTAAGACTAACATGGACGAGTAACATCAAAAGATGGACAAACCAGCCTATGACAACCTGCACCATCAAAGCAAGAGGCAGAGCAGAATGACGCTCCATGATAGCTAACCTTCATTGCGGAGATGGCACTTGATGATGATGATACAAACAACAACAAACATCTCTTTCCTTGATTGGCTTTCAGTGTTACAAGAAAATGAAATATTATTTGACAGTGCCCTTTTATTCAGCACACATGGCACTTCCTTGTGTGGCATCAGATATTTTGCTTGTCCACCACTTGGGAGGCTTTCTTCTATCTCTTCTGCTGTTGCCTCAAAGTAACTATACGTCGAGGTTATAATAATATCTTATTCCTTTTTCAGACTGTGAGCCAATATGTTGAGAGAGGAAACATTGGAGTTGTGCTGGCCAATGTTTCATCACATATGGATTATGTAACTCATTTACTGTGAAGGTAAGAAAACATTGTTTTAACCCTAGATTACGTCACCCATCCGTGAATCACCTCTTTGCAACACCTTCATAAAATTTATGAACTCTAAAATGTTACATTTGAACGTTCTAAAAATAGTTTTTTCTTTGAACTTTTGCTACGTAGCTGTGTGCTTACACTAGGAGAGACATGGGAATCGGATACGGTAATCATTTCCTGGCTTATGTTCGATTTATGACCTGAAATTCGTGCGCATGACACCATGGCTACTGGAGGTGTTACGTTGTCTTTTCATACATCTGCTGTCACTCGAGCCGTATGTTTAGCTTTCTCTTAGCGTCATTCACTGCCTATTCAATGTTACAAAGGTTTGTTTGATGCCTCACCAACAGTCAAAAGGGCGCCCCCCGGCCATATTGGAAAAAAAAAATTCTTGAAAATTTATTTTAAAAAAAAACAGCAGTGTTCTTGCGACACCTTCGTAATTTTTATGGAGCGCACGTTTTGTAAAAAAAAGGAAATCCAACATCAAAGGAAACAAATTAAACACTCAGGGGTCACTAGAAGCAATAATTAGGAAGGGATAGGGGGGGGGGGGGGAGAAATGTATTGCATGTCACAAACTGTTGAATTCCAAGAATTTATATTTTGAGCTTGTAAGTTTTTCTATGGTGCTGTAATCTGTTTAAAGCTTAGAAGAGAAAAGACTCATGAAAAAGGATGGAAAACTCTGTGGATCAGTGGGCCTGACTTGTTCTTTCTGTGACCGCGTGTGTTTGTCAAACATTGGTAGAATTAGCCACGAGAGAAGCTGTTCAACAAAAACAAAACCTAAAAAAAATACACAATAGCCTCCACTAGACCGTCTGACAAGACGAAAAGGGACATATATGTAATCTAGGGTTAAATGAATCTTTTGATTTGTTGTCTACATTTTGTTTATATTTATTGTGTCTTGACATCCATCAAAACCCTATAGACTCCATATTGGTGCATTGATTGCAGATAAGGTCTCACCATCTGACTCTATTCTTGGACATTTTCTCTACCTCTCTCCAGTCTATACTAATGTTCTTTTAGTCTCCAAGATGGCGGATCTAGTCCACATCCTCTCGATCGCAGCAGAAAATGTACCCAGGGTCTGATTAATTTTGTATCTTCATTGCACTTTTTTGCGTTTAAGTCAAAATGATGATATGCTTGATACATCTATGTCGCTAAAGTGAGGTCGTAGGCCGACGACAGTCTGTTTTTGACGAATCAAGTGTTGTGAGTGTGACCTTCCACCGTCTAGACTTGATCTGCGCTTTACGTCACATTAGTGCTGTTCAAGACCATTGTTGAAATTCTTTGACGCAAGTTATTTCCATGTTACACATTAATGTAAACTACTTCGTCAGCCGCAGTTTTGTCTCTTTGGGGAATGAGCTTCGTGTTTCATTCGTCGTATGCTGCTTACACTTGAGTAATCAGACAGAAATCTAAAGGGATCGAGATTATTTGAAATTATTTGTTTGGCGACATTGGTGTGTGCTACGTCATCGTAATGGTTCTCTAAACCAGCAGTGCGCAAATCTTACGGTCTGCTGTTTGATATGCGACGGGGAAATTTCGACGTCTGACTGTGTGTCTCTATGTTCGGAATTGGAGTCATCATGGCCTAACATCATCAAGTGCTACGATGATCATCATTTTCAAGAGGACGTGACTTACCGGTATATGGGGATAGGCGGCGGGAACAGTTGGAGGCTGTGCATGAAAAGTGTTCCTAGTTGCAGTTTCCTCATATTTACAAGTCGCGTGTCTGTGTTAGTCACCTCTAGTGACTCGAGCAGATGGTGCTCGTAAACCTGGGAGGGCCGACCATCTAAGGGCAGAATCCCCCTACAGAAAAGATCATCTGCTGCCTTGCAGGAAGATTGGGGACAATCAAAGGCTAAGGAAAGCAAACCTGAACAAAATGCTGGCTGAAATCGGATGCACTGGGCATCTATCTATCTATCTACCCACCTATGTACCTGTCTACCTTCCTACTAGCCTAACTACCTGCCCGCCTACCTACCTACCTATCTATCTAATCTATTGACCTTTCGAGCCGTAGCCGGCCCATTGGGTATAGATCCAGATACTCTTTCTCATATCTAAATTTTTTTTCTAGCAGTTGTCAATCCTTGTAAAGATCTTTTATCAAATCTAACATTTGTCTCTTTTTCTGTGCAAGCAACTCTATTTTATTGAGGGAGCCGACACCTGCTGCTCTTGACTCTCTGATCAATGATTTTCTCAGTGTCTCTCTGGGTCTGCCTCTTTTCCTCTTACCTTGCTGTTTCCCACACGAGGGCTTGCTTTGTTATTATCTCTCCTCGTCACATGACCATCATCTTTTCTGTTTCTTCAATTCCACCAGTGGGAATATTTAAAAAAAAATATCTGACAAAAAATTGTGGTTTCTTTGTCGTTTTACCCTCTCCTGGTCTCTGAGAAGTGGGATCCGTTGTCTAGTCCTCTCGGATAATGAGCAAAAAAACGGGAGATCCCATGTTCACTCGCTCACATTAAAAAACCCTTGGCAGTTAAAAGTCTAAAAGAGTAGGGTAAAATGACCGCTGCCCTGGAAAAATTGTTAACAAAAAATTCTACCCGCAGTGATGGATCCTAAATCTATGTCACGGAGTTCATGCATAAGGGTCAAGGTTCTCATAAAATATTCTTGATATTTCAAGGGGATATCGGAGCACTTATGGGTTCATATGCTGTGCTGTTATGAAGATCCTAACAAGACATAACATAGCTCTTAATCCCTTTATCTTGGAGACTGTAATTGCTTTAGGGGCCATGAACAAGCAAGAAAGCCTGGGTTGGCTGGATACTTACATCTCATGGTGTTTCAATCTTGCCATTGACACATTGCAAAGATCTCTCCTTGCCTTAACCCTTATTGTACCGGGAGCCACAAATGTGGCTCTAGTTATCATCACAGGAAACCCTTGAGCCAGTTTTTGTGGCTTTTAATTTATTGATGTTTTCGCAGTTAGTTCCACTAAAACCTTGTATTTATCTTATTTGACCTCATTTCTTCTTCTTCTGCTGCGATCATGGCACATTCAGACTAGGACTCTGGACTCTCTTATGAAGGCAGCTGTCTCTGTTTCAGTGATTCAGTTGCCCTGTAGAGTTTCTCTTCCAGGGAGGTGGGTGTGGGCCACATTGTCCTTCTCAGGTCTGTGTACTGGGGGCAATCCTGTAGAACGTGTTTAGTTGTCATGTTATCCAGGGTACAGTGGCATTGGCTAATAGTTCCTATTTTGAGTTTGGTGAACATGTGGTTTCTCATTCTGTTGTGGCCAGTGCATATCCGAAGTATGATGACATGATCCCTCCTTGATAATTGGAGGTATCCATCCCTTTCGTTATACTTTGGGTGTTCTCGTTTCCATTTTTCATGATACTGGCCTTTGATGATGGATTTAGCTTCATCGTAGCTGACCAGATGGTTCTCTTGAGGTAATCTCCCTCCCTCTTTATCTAGTTTGTCTGTGCATTCATTTCCTTGTATATTACAGTGTGATGGTATCCACTGGATGACCACTCTCTGGATGTTATTGCACAGTTGGTCTAGGGTTGCTCTCAGGTCATCTAGCTCACTGTGGCTGCTGTCCAGGCAACACTTTTAAGACAAAAATCTACTCAAATCATCAGACTCTTGATAGTATGGCTGAAGTTGGAGCAATCTAGTATGTTCTCTCTTTGTTGTCTGCGATTTCTGTTTCCCTACATTTTGCCAGTTGTAACCAAGTATTCTAACTTTCATCTTCTTATGATGTGCCCAAAAAATGTTGATTGATGATTTCTGATGTTTTTTACTAGCTCTCTTTTTGTGTTGGCCTCTTAGTGAATTTCCTCGTTGGTCTTTTTTAGCTGTCCAGGGAACTCTCAAAATTCTTCTGAGAAACCCATCTCTGTGGCCTCCAATCGTCTTTTCATTTGTTTATCTACTGTTATTGATTCACTTCCATAGATCAGAATTAGCTCTATATAACACCAGTAAACTATCTTTGTGTCTTCTATACTTTATAAAACTGTTACACACAATGTTTTCCATTTTCTGAAATGCTATTTTGGCCTCAGCTATTCTGCCTTTTATTTCTGTGGGGCATCTTCCATCTGATGTTATTATTGTGACCAGGTATTTGACGCGTTTCACTTGTTTCAGATTTGTCCTGCTTATTCTTATGTTGCATGGTAGTGATGGTTCATCATCAAGTACCATGCCTGCTGGCGTAGGTGATCATGTCTCTCCACAACTTTCGATCTTGACAGTTATTTATCATTTCTGTTGTTGACCTTCTGCCAAGCCATTCTCTTAAGATGTCTGGTATCTTTTCTTTTTGCTTCCCTCTATCTCTTCATCCCTCAATTTTCTCAGTTATACCAGCTGTTTTCTTCTCAGTACATGGCCAACAAAATGATGATTGTTTCTTCCTAATATTGGAAATTAGCTCTCTTTTTGCTTTGGCCTCTTTCAGTACATTTTCATTACTCTTCTTAGCTGTCCATGGTACTCTCAGCATTCTTCTGTAAAACCACATTTCTACAGCCTCCAGTGATTTTCATGTCTGTGGTCCTATTGTCTATGATTCACATCCATATGTTAATACTGACTGTCAACAATGGATTGCATAGTATCTTCCTCATTTATTGGAAAGCTGCTTTTGCCTGAGCCATTCTGCATCTCACCTCTGTTGTACATCTACCCTCTGAGGTTAACATTGTTCCCAGATATTTAAATTCATTTACCTGTTTCAATATTGTTCTACTTGTCTTTATTGTGCTTTGCGGTGATGTCCTTTGACAATGAAAGTTACTGTAGTAAAAAGCAACATATTTTGTTTCGCTGAAACCCTATCTTGTTGTTTCATAATTGTAACAATGTAAGCCCCTGCAGACCGACATACCATGTGTGGTCGCTGTAAATTATGTTACAGGTTGTAAAGGTAAACGGTGTCAAGTGTTATAACCCCATAAATATGAGGTTCTCAACACGGGGACAATATGGTGCCCCCCCCCCCCCCCCAAAACATTGTCGTAACTCCAGTCTTGTTTGTTCACATTCTGTTTTGTTTATGGAGTCATGATCACTGCTGTCTGGAATTCCCCATATCCACACATGGCACAGCTCCCACCAAAGGGCGTTGAGAAGTTTTGTTGACATGGTCGACTACCGTGCAGGCCGATGCATACGCGACGATTCAAAACGAGTTCCATCGGATAGAGAGTCACTTCCTTACTTCAGTTCTCTCGAAAACAAACATTTCAAGCAAAGATAGCAATCGAAATGGTTTAAGACATTACGTTTAGTCTCTACAAAAACAGGACAACAGGCAGCCATTTTGATTTTCATTGTCGGTTAGCGGTCGTTTGCAAGTAAAAGTAAAGTAAGTGGCGTATATGGGGAATATGGTGTTAGTGACCCTATATTTTACAGACCTTCAGCACATGATTTTTGGGGTAATGTGGTCAGTATTACGCCCGTGCTGCTTTACTTTCCCAGAAAAAAAATCCGGTACCCATTTAAGGCTGGGTGAACCCGGAAGCCGTCGGTTGGGATCGAACCCTACCCCTTGTCCGTGGTATTACAGTTCACTAACCACTGAGCTGCCGTTAGCAAGGTCTAACTTAACTCGCCAGTGCGAGCCAAGTCGGCCTGCGTGGGCGACAATTTCAAACGACTTCACCGAAAAGAGAGTGCCCACAGTCAGTTCCAAGTTGCTGGAATAAATCAAGAAGAAAACATAAAAGCTTGTAAAAGCACACACACACACACCAAAAAAAAAAAAAAACCAAACAAAAAACTGCTTTAATGTCGGCCATCTCTTAAATGCCTGCCGCAATGAGCGCCATCTTTCCCGGAAGTTCTACATTTTACAATCAGTGACCGATATAATAGCTTCAAATATATTTTAAAATAGACCTTGCTCATTATCATCATCATCATCGAGTGCCATCTCCGCAACGAAGGTTGGCTACCATGGAGCGCCATTCTGCTCTCTCTTGCTTTGATGGTGCAGGTTGTCATAGGCTGGTTTGTCCAGCTTTTGATGTTACTCGTCCATGTTAGTCTTGGTCTGCCTCTGCCTCTTTTAACCTGTATTTTCCCTTCCAAGATTACTTTTAGAAGGCTGTTGTGTCTTTTAACATGGCCAAAAATCGCATTTGTCTTGTTCTAATTGTGTTTAGTAGTTCTCTTTTCATTTTTAGTTGTTTTAAAACTTCATCGTTTGTTTTCTTGTCCTTCCATCCAATTCTACCTATTCTTCTATATATCCACATTTCAAAGGCTTCAATTTTCTGTTCTGTTTTCTTGTCTAATGTCCATTTTCTTGTCTAATGTCCTTGTTTCTGGTCTAATGTCCATGTTTCTTGTTATAAACAATTTTATCCACATGGTTGTGTCCTAGCTTAAACCATCATCAAGCGCCGTGCTGTTTGACTGTGTGATCATATCTTTGCTGAACTTTCTAACTTTCGTGTTTATCGATACTGTTGACTTCCTTCTAAACCATTCTTCTAAACTACATTCTTTTTCTGTTTACTACTGCTTCTCTTCGTTTTTTTCCTGTTGTCACAATATACGTAAGATGTTTATTTTGTCCTGGCCACTTTTAGAATGTTCTCGTATCTTTTTTTTTTTCCTGTTGTCACAATATACGCAAGATGTTTATTTTGTCCTGTCCACTTTTAGAATGTTCTCGTATCTTGTTTTTTTTCCTGTTGTCACAATATACGCAAGATGTTTATTTTGTCCTGGCCACTTTTAGAATGTTCTCGTATCTTTTTTTTTTTCCTGTTGTCACAATATACGTAAGATGTTTATTTTGTCCTGTCCACTTTTAGAATGTTCTCGTATCTTGTTATTTTTCCTGTTGTCACAATATACGTAAGATGTTTATTTTGCCCTGGCCACTTTTAGAATGTTCTCGTATCTTTTTTTTTCTTTCCGATCTATTCATTATGCTCTTGAGTAACCCCCCCCCCCCCCCCCCTATTTGTAGCCGAACACGATTTTCATGTCTTGGTCCAATTATCCATGATCCACTTCCATATGCCAGAGGCTAGCTCTAAATAATGCAGATGAACTATTTTTTCTTACTTCGATTGTCAAAGACAGGCGGAGTAATATCTTTCCATCTCTTGAGTTGGCAGCCTTTGTCTGAATAGTTCTGTGTGGCAAATAAAACATGGTCTAGAGTAGTAGGGCATTAACAGTCAGGAGGAAGGGACGTCAGTCCCAGCTTTATTAACACATTATTGTCTCTTCTTTCTTTATTAACACATTACTGTCTCTTCTTTCTTTATTAACACATTACTGTCTCTTCTGTCTTTATTAACACATTACTGTCTCTTCTTTCTTTATTAACACATTACTGTCTCTTCTTTCTTTATTAACACATTACTGTCTCTTCTTTCTTTATTAACACATTATTATCTCTTCTTTCTTTATTAACACATAACTGTCTCTTCTTTCTTTATTAACACATTACTATCTCTTCTCCCTTTATTAGCACATTACTATCTCTTCTCTCTTTATTAGCACATTACTATCTCTTCTCTCTTTATTAGCACATTACTATCTCTTCTCTCTTTATTAACACACTACTACCTCTTCTTTCTTTATTAACACACTACTATCTCTTCTTTCTCTATTAACACACTACTATCTCTTCTCTCTTTATTAACACACTATCTCTTCTCTCTTTATTAACACACTACTATCTCTTCTTTCTTTATTAACACACTATCTCTTCTATCTTTATTAACACACTATCTCTTCTCTCTTTATTAACACACTACTATCTCTTCTCTCTTTATTAACACACTACTATCTCTTCTCTCTTTATTAACACACTATCTCTTCTATCTTTATTAACACACTATCTCTTCTTTCTTTATTAACACACTACTATCTCTTCTCTCTTTATTAACACACTACTATCTCTTCTCTCTTTATTAACACACTACTATCTCTTCTCTCTTTATTAACACACTACTATCTCTTCTCTCTTTATTAACACACTATCTCTTCTCTCTTTATTAGCACATTACTTTCTCTTCTCTCTTTATTAGCACACTACTATCTCTTCTCTCTTTATTAGCACACTACTATCTCTTCTTTCTTTATTAACACACTATCTCTTCTCTCTTTATTAACACACTATCTCTTCTCTCTTTATTAACACACTATCTCTTCTCTCTTTATTAACACACTACTATCTCTTCTTTCTTTATTAGCACACTACTATCTCTTCTCTCTTTATTAGCACACTACTATCTCTTCTCTCTTTATTAACACACTACTATCTCTTCTCTCTTTATTAACACACTACTATCTCTTCTCTCTTTATTAACACACTACTATCTCTTCTCTCTTTATTAGCACACTACTATCTCTTCTTTCTTTATTAGCACACTACTATCTCTTCTCTCTTTATTAGCACACTACTATCTCTTCTCTCTTTATTAGCACACTACTATCTCTTCTCTCTTTATTAGCACACTACTATCTCTTCTTTCTTTATTAACATACTACTATCTCTTCTTACTTTATTAACATTCTACTATCTCTTCTCTCTTTATTAGCATATTGCTATCTCTTCTCTCTTTATTAGCACACTACTATCTCTTCTCTCTTTATTAGCACACTACTATCTGTTTTCTCTTTATAAGCCCACTATTATCTCTTCTCTCTTTATTGGCTCACTATTATCTCTTCTCTCTTTATTAGCACACTACTATCTGTTCTCTCTTTATTAGCACACTATTATCTCTTCTCTCTTTATTAGCACACTACTATCTGTTTTCTCTTTATAAGCTCACTATTATCTCTTCTCTCTTTATTAGCACACTACAATCTCTTCTCTATTTATTAGCACACTACTATCTGTTCTCTCTTTATTAGCACACTACAATCTCTTCTCTCTTTATTAGCACACTACTATCTGTTCTCTCTTTATAAGCTCACTATTATCTCTTCTCTCTTTAATAGCTCACTATTATCTCTTCTCTCTTTATTAGCACACTACTATCTGTTCTCTCTTTATAAGCTCATTATTATCTCTTCTCTCTTTAATAGCTCACTATTATCTCTTCTCTCTTTATTAGCACACTACTATCTCTTCTGGGAGCCGCGATATCTCAGTGGTTAGTGAACTGGACTACAAAGGACAAGCGGTAGGGTTCTATCCCAACTGACGGCCTCCGGGTTCACCCAGCCTTAAATGGGTAAACCGGAATTTTTCGTGGAAAGTAAAGCGGCGCGGGCGTAATACCGACCACATTACCCCGAAAAATCATGTGCCTGTAAAATTTATGGTCACTAACACCATGTTCCCTATACGCTACTTGGCGTGACGGGGGCTCTTTACTTATGTTTTGTTTTCTTTTTTTACTTATCCAAATGGCTGATAAAAGATCACCGACTGAATTTATAACATGTATGAAGGACTGAGTGATGTGGAAAGAGATGATCGCCTACGCCAATCGGCATGGCACCTAATGATGACGGTAACGTTTGAAAAATAAATGGAGTCAACATTAGAAGAGGAAAGGGGCGGGCCGCCTCGTCATAAAATTGCCTAGTTCGTTCTACGGCCGGAACCTACCGTTTCCGGTATTTGCAAGAACAGGCATGGGAGATGCTGCTAGGCAACACAGCACAGGACAGCAGTGGAAACAAAGATAGCATCATCTTTATCAGGTACCATGCCTGCTGGTTTAGGTGATCATGTCTCTCCACAACTTTCGATCACGACAGTTATTTATCATTTCTGTTGTTGACTTTCTGCCAAGCCATTCTCTTAAGCTGTCTTGTATCTTTTCTCTTTCCTTCCCTCTATCTCTTCGTCCCTCAATTTTCCCAGTTGTTACAATATATTCCTGCTGTTCTCTTCTCATCACATGGCCAGAAAATGATGATTGTTTCTTCTTAATATTGAAAATTATCTATCTTTTTTTGCTTTGGCCTCTTTCAGAACGTTTTCATTACTCTTCTTAGCTGTCCATGGTATCCTCAACATTCTTCTGTAAAACCACAATTCTACAGCCTCCAGTGATGTTCTTGTCTGTTGTCCTATTGTCCGTGATTCACATCCATATGTTAAGACTGGCTTTACATAACAGTTAAGAACTCTTTTTCTTGTTTCTATTGTCAAAAATGGATTGCACAGTATCTTCCTCACTTTTTTTGGACAGTTTCTTTGCCAGAGAAACATAATCATAGCTGGTTATAAATTCTTGTAGATATTTTCCCCCATGAGCTCATCTATGGCGGCAAATTTAACTTATTTAGCTCCTCATTCATTTAAAATAAAAAGTATATTAAACATAATATCAAACATTTTAATTTTTTCGGCGTTTTTTTTTTTTATATATTAAATCTAGAACAACGGGACAAAATGTCATTTAGAAGAGCTGAAACCGGGGGAAAAATGGCTTTAATATATATAAGAGTTTAAAACGGGACAAAATGTCATTTAGAAGTGCTGAAACCGGGGGAAAAATGGCTTTAATATATATAAGAGTTTAAAACGGGACAAAATGTCATTTAAAAGAATTCTTCCTCTTCTTCTGCGGTGATCATGACGTCATTCAGACTAGGATTCCAGACTCTCTTATAGCTGTCTCTTTAAGTGATTCGGTTGCCCCGTATAGTTCTCTTCCAGGGAGGTGGGTGTGGACCACATTGTCCTTCTCAGGTCTGTGTACTGGGGAGCAATCCTGTAGAACATGTTTTGTTGTCATGTTATCCAGTGTACAGTGGCTGGTAGTTCCTGTTTTGATTAAAAGGAATTGAAAACGGGACGAAATTGACATAAAGAGAATTAAAGAACCGGACAGAAATATAATTAGAGAATTGATAACGGAGACACACATGTCACTTAAAAGAGGTTAACGCGGGGATAAAAATAAAAATTGTCAACTCAAATGTTAAGTCGGTCCTATTGTATGGCTGTGAAACATGGAGAAAAACAGAATTGACAATCACGAGGATACATACTTTCATGAATGGATGCTTACGCAGAATAAAAGGATGGAGATGGCAGGACAAAATCACTAACATAGAATTATGGAAATGTACCAGTCAAATACCAGTGGATAAAGAGATACAGCTAAGACGATGGCGCTGGATAGGACACACACTACGGAAGCCAACTGAGAGTATTACACAACAGGCCCTTTTTGGAATCCCCAGGGGAAAAGACAGAGACGAAGACCAAGGAATTCTTGGAGAACACAGATAGAAGCAGAGATGAAGATGATGGGGAAGACATGGAATGATCTTAAAAGAATGGCAATAAACAAAACGACTTGTAAAGTGTTTGTTGAAGACCTATGCTCCACTGGGAGCTAAAAAGGTAGTAGAAGAAAAAGAATAAGAGTTGGCTGTGTGAATGTGTGTTTATACACAAACTTTGTTGCATTAAAAATTAAACTGGGGTGTGGGGAGAATGGAGGTTTGAATTAAAAAAAGGATGGAAATGTCGGGAAATATGCGAAAACGTATCCATAGCTGTACGTTTGTTGGTCAGCCCATCTATGGGCAAGATGGCGTCTGTATTTTCTAAGAGACCGACGGCATATGAGTTGTGTGGTCGGGATTACGCCAGGCCTCTTCGCATTCCTTTAAAAATCCTGTCAGGCCAGCTGGATCCATCACAAAATTTTAAAAAAGTATGCGATGTTTATTTAAGGCTAGGTGAACCCATGGCCAACTTTAGAGAAGGCCTGAGTGCAGCCCTACTAACGTGACGTCACTGATCAAGGTTCACCTTTGTGAGCTGTAGATGACTGACAGAATCCTATAAATAACCGCCTCTTCTCTGAAGTTGAACCTAGGGTGAACCTATGAACCGGCGATATGAATCGAACTGAATCACTTTTCCTTTGTAGTCCAGTTCACTGACCACTGAGCAGCCACCTATCTTTCATAATGCATTAAAAAAAGGATAGTTTAAACAGCCTGCCGAAGGCGCGGTATGTGTCAGCCACAGCACAGGTTTAGGAGGAAAATCAGGATCCACAGGCATGTGCAGGTACAGACCATGTGACCAGCTAGCTCATCGTATGTCATGATGTTGTTCTTGCCCATCCATCATGATGTTGTTGCTATCCCTCCATCATGATGTTGTTCCTACCCCACCATCATGATATTGTTCCTATCCCTCCATCATGCTGTTGTTCCTACCCCTCCATCATGATGTTGTTCCTACCCCTCCATCATGATATTGTTCCTATCCCTCCATCATGCTGTTGTTCTTACCCCTCCATCATGATGTTGTTCCTACCCCTCCATCATGATATTGTTCTTACCCCTCCATCATGAAGTTGTTCTTACCCCTCCATCATGATATTGTTCTTACCCCTCCATCATGATGTTGTTCTTACACCTCCATCATGAAGTTGTTCTTACCCCTCCATCATGATGTTGTTCTTACCCCTCCATCATGATATTGTTCTTACCCCTCCATCACGATGTTGTTCTTACCCCTCCATCATGATGTTCTTACCCCTCCATCAGGATGTTGTTCTTACCCCTCCATCATGATGTTGTTCTTACCCCTCCATCATGTTGTTCTTACCCCTCCATCATGATGTTGTTCTTACCCCTCCATCACGATGTTGTTCTTACCCCTCCATCATGAAGTTGTTCTTACCCCTCCATCAGGATGTTGTTCTTAACTCTCCATCATGAAGTTGTTCTTACCCCTCCATCATGATGTTGTTCTTACCCCTCCATCATGAAGTTGTTCTTAACTCTCCGTCAGGATGTTGTTCTTACCCCTCCATCATGATGTTGTTCTTAACTCTCCGTCAGGATGTTGTTCTTACCCCTCCATCATGAAGTTGTTCTTACCCCTCCATCATGATGTTGTTCTTACCCCTCCATCACGATATTGTTCTTACCCCTCCATCATGATGTTGTTCTTAACTCTCCGTCAGGATGTTGTTCTTACCCCTCCATCATGAAGTTGTTCTTACCCCTCCATCATGATGTTGTTCTTACCCCTCCATCATGATGTTGTTCTTACCCCTCCATCAGGATGTTGTTCTTAACTCTCCATCATGATGTTGTACTTACCCCTCCATCATGATGTTGTTCTTACCCCTCCATCATGATGTTGTTCTTACTCCTCCATCATGATGTTGTTCTTACCCTTCCATCATGATGTTGTTCTTACCCCTCCATCATGATGTTGTTCTTACCCCTCCATCATGAAGTTGTACTTACCCCTCCATCATGAAGTTGTTCTTACCCCTCCATCATGAAGTTGTTCTTAACTCTCCGTCAGGATGTTGTTCTTACCCCTCCATCGGGATGTTGTTCTTACCCCTCCATCAGGATGTTGTACTTACCCCTCCATCATGATGTTGTTCTTACCCCTCCATCATGATGTTGTTCTCACCCCTCCATCATGAAGTTGTTCTTACCCCTCCATCATGATGTTGTTCTTACCCTTCCATCATGATGTTGTTCTTACCCCTCCATCATGATGTTATTTTTCTTACCCCTCCATCATGATGTTGTTCTTACCCCTCCATCATGAAGTTGTTCTTACCCCTCCATCATGAAGTTGTTCTTACCCCTCCATCATGATGTTGTTCTTACCCCTCCATCATGATGTTGTTCTTACCCCTCCATCATGTTGTTCTTACCCCTCCATCATGATGTTGTTCTTACCCCTCCATCATGATGTTGTTCTTACCCCTCCATCATGTTGTTCTTACCCCTCCATCATGATGTTGTTCTTACCCCTCCATCATGATGTTGTTCTTACCCCTCCATCATGTTGTTCTTACCCCTCCATCATGTTGTTCTTACCCCTCCATCATGATGTTGTTCTTACCCCTCCATCATGTTGTTCTTACCCCTCCATCATGATGTTGTTCTTACCCCTCCATCATGTTGTTCTTACCCCTCCATCATGTTGTTCTTACCCCTCCATCATGATGTTGTTCTTACCCCTCCATCATGTTGTTCTTACCCCTCCATCATGTTGTTCTTACCCCTCCATCATGATGTTGTTCTTACCCCTCCATCATGTTGTTCTTACCCCTCCATCATGTTGTTCTTACCCCTCCATCATGATGTTGTTCTTACCCCTCCATCATGATGTTGTTCTTACCCCTCCATCATGTTGTTCTTACCCCTCCATCATGATGTTGTTCTTACCCCTCCATCATGTTGTTCTTACCCCTCCATCATGATGTTGTTCTTACCCCTCCATCATGTTGTTCTTACCCCTCCATCATGATGTTGTTCTTACCCCTCCATCATGTTGTTCTTACCCCTCCATCATGTTGTTCTTAACTCTCCAACATGATGTTGTTCTTACCCCTCCATCATGTTGTTCTTACCCCTCCATCATGATGTTGTTCTTACCCCTCCATCATGATGTTGTTCTTACCCCTCCATCATGATGTTGTTCTTACCCCTCCATCATGATGTTGTTCTTACCCCTCCATCACGATATTGTTCTTACCCCTCCATCATGATGTTGTTCTTACCCCTCCATCATGATGTTGTTCTTACCCCTCCATCATGATGTTGTTCTTACCCCTCCATCACGATATTGTTCTTACCCCTCCATCATGATGTTGTTCTTACCCCTCCATCATGATCCCTCCATCATGACCTTACCTCCATCATGATGTTGTTCTTACCCTCCATCATGATGTTGTTCTTACCCCTCCATCATGTTGTTCTTACCCCTCCATCATGATGTTGTTCTTACCCCTCCATCATGATGTTGTTCTTACCCCTCCATCATGATGTTGTTCTTACCCCTCCATCATGATGTTGTTCTTACCCCTCCATCATGATGTTGTTCTTACCCCTCCATCATGATGTTGTTCTTACCCCTCCATCATGTTGTTCTTACCCTCCATCATGTTGTTCTTACCCCTCCATCATGATGTTGTTCTTACCCCTCCATCATGATGTGTTCTTACCCCTCCATCATGATGTTGTTCTTACCCCTCCATCATGATGTTGTTCTTACCCCTCCATCATGATGTTGTTCTTACCCCTCCATCATGATGTTGTTCTTACCCCTCCATCATGATGTTGTTCTTACCCCTCCATCATGATGTTGTTCTTACCCCTCCATCATGATGTTGTTCTTACCCCTCCATCATGATGTTGTTCTTACCCCTCCATCATGATGTTGTTCTTACCCCTCCATCATGATGTTGTTCTTACCCCTCCATCATGATGTTGTTCTTACCCCTCCATCATGATGTTGTTCTTACCCCTCCATCATGATGTTGTTCTTACCCCTCCATCATGATGTTGTTCTTACCCCTCCATCATGATGTTGTTCTTACCCCTCCATCATGATGTTGTTCTTACCCCTCCATCATGATGTTGTTCTTACCCCTCCATCATGAAGTTGTTCTTACCCCTCCATCATGATGTTGTTCTTACCCCTCCATCATGATGTTGTTCTTACCCCTCCATCATGAAGTTGTTCTTACCCCTCCATCATGATGTTGTTCTTACCCCTCCATCATGATGTTGTTCTTACCCCTCCATCATGATGTTGTTCTTACCCCTCCATCATGTTGTTCTTACCCCTCCATCATGATATTGTTCCTACCGTACCAATAATTTGACAAAAGAGTGAAGCTCGCATGATCACACGACATGAACGCTGTAGAAAAGCAAGAAGAAGAAGAAGAATACTCAACATTGTAGTTTAATATCGTCTTGACCAGCTATGGCTCGTCTTTTCAGTCACCATCATTTAGGCATGAGTCACAGACTTGCAGATTACTCACCGCACTCTGCCCCTATAATGGAAACAACTATTAATGGAACCGAGACTCTACAAGCGTACGGTCTTTTGTTTAGGACAGTACACATGTGCCAGTTACGGGGAAAACTGTGAGAACCAATATCATAAAACATGTTGCCAGATATGACTTCCATTTCCTGACGGTTTAAATTATGAAAACCAGTGAGTTGTTGACTTCAGTTTGTGACAGATGGCATACATTGAACGTAAATCACGCGGAAAATATGGAAGGCAAATATGTTGCTGTCCAAACCAGTGGTTCCAAATATTGTGAACAATGGACCACTAGTGTGTGGTTTCCATTATGCGGGCCGTGGATTTGTTTGTGGTGAACAATGCGGTTATTATTTTTCCAGAATCGATTGTTGCCACACATCGGGATGGTCCCCTGAGTGTCGGTCACCAGGCTGGAGACTATGATCCGGTTGTTGTAACGGTTTGTATGTAAATGAGGTCGTCTTGGCTGAAGCTGGGAGAAAGAAATGATGCTTCCGGTATTTTTAGAAAAATAACATCATCATCAGGTGCCGTGCCCGTTGGCGTTGGTGACCATCTCTCTCTCTCCTCATCTTTCGGTCCTTTCTGTCTTTACGGGGTTTACCCATTACTGGGGTGTGGAGGAAATACAAATATAAAAATGTTCAACTCCAATGTTAAGTCAGTCCTATTATATGGCTGTGGAACATGGAGAACAACAAAATTGACAATCATGAAGATACAGACTTTCATTAATGGATGCTTACGCAGAATAAAAGTATGGAAATGGCAGGACAAAGTCACTAACGTAGAATTATGGAAATGTACCAGTCAAATACCAGTGGATAAAGAGATACAGCGAAGACGATGGCGCTGGATAGGACACACACTGCGGAAGCCAACTGAGAGTATTACACAACAGGTCCTTTTTTGGAATCCCCATGGGGAAAAGAGAAAGAGGAAGACCAAGGAATTATTGGAGAAGACAGACAGAAGCAGAGATGAAGACTGACGGGGAAGACATGGAATGATCTTAATAGAATGGCAAGAAACAGACGACTTGGAAAGTGTTTGTTGAAGACCTATGCTCCACAGGGAGCTAAAAGTGTTTGTTGAAGACCTATGCTCCACATGGAGCTGAAAGTGATTGTTGAAGACCTAAGCTCCATAGGGAGCAGAAAGTGTTTGTTGAAGACTTATGCTCCACAGGGAGCTGAAAGTGTTTGTTGAAGACTTATGCTCCACAGGGAGCTGAAAGTGTTTGTTGAAGACTTATGCTCCACAGGGAGCTGAAAGTGTTTGTTGAAGACTTATGCTCCACAGGGAGGTGAAAGTGTTTGTTGAAGGCTTATGCTCCACAGGGAGCTGAAAGTGTTTGTTGAAGACTTATGCTCCACAGGGAGCTGAAAGTGTTTGTTGAAGACTTATGCTCCACAGGGAGCTGAAAGTGTTTGTTGAAGACTTATGCTCCACAGGGAGGTGAAAGTGTTTGTTGAAGGCTTATGCTCCACAGGGAGCTGAAAGTGTTTGTTGAAGACTTATGCTCCACAGGGAGCTGAAAGTGTTTGTTGAAGGCTTATGCTCCACAGGGAGCAGAAAGTCTTTGTTGAAGACCTATGCTCCACAGGGAGCTGAAAGGTAGAAGGGGTATGGAGAGGGGGGGGGGGAGACTTATATGACCGGAGAATAAAGGCCGCTTGTCCAGTACAAATGACACAAGTTGTTCGAGTTTTATTTTAACCCACCCGCCGATAGAAAAAAAAAAACTGTTGGCCCTACCGGGATTCAAACCCGCGTTGTCCAGCTTTGGAGACTAGCATGTTATCGATCGTACCTTTACACATATCATCATTTCTGTCTGGGATCTTTTATTGATGTCATTATCAACTGAAATGTTGTGGACAACGTCACTTCTTCGGATGATGGAAATGGGAGTTAAGATGGGCACAGCCAGAAATGAGAAACTTGGTGGCCGTGTAAGAAGACTTATCAACCAACATAGAACTGGAGTCGTCAGTCGCTGGACACTGAGGGAATTGCTGAGGAGGGGATCTGAGCACCTATGGACATGTTCGGAGTGCAATGATGATGACCCGCTAATAACTCAATAACTCAATGTTGTGGACATGTGACGAGACATAACACCCTTATACAAGTCATCTTAGAAGGGAATGTATAAGGTAGACGTGGTAGAGGCAGACCAAGACTAGAGTGGGATAAAGGTAAAGATAAAGTACGAGACCTGAATCAGCGTCTTAGTTCACGAGTTTTCACCCATATGTGCTCGGCCACCTATCCAGAAGTGTTCGGACACCCCTCACCTTCCCAGAGTAATACCCTGGTGCCCATTTCTGCCAACGGCTGGGTCAACCGTGGGGGTATTTTATTTACAACCACGAGTACAATTCACACTACTCCCAGCGGGAATCGAACACGGGTTGTCCGAACGTCGGTGCCCAGACGGGTGGTTTTCCCAACTAGGCTACCGAGGCCCCCTAGAGTGGGATCATAGCATCAAAAGATGGACAGGTGTCAGCGCGCACTACCAAAACTAGAGACAGAGTAAAATGACAGGCAACTTTCGAGACAGAGTAAAATGACAGGCAACTTTCGAGACATAGTAAAATGACAGCCAACTTTCGAGACAGAGTAAAATGACAGCCAACTTTCGAGACAGAGTAAAATGACGCTCAATGACAGCCAACTTTCGAGACAGAGTAAAATGACGATCAATGACAGCCAACTTTCGAGACAGAGTAAAATGACGCTCAATGACAGCCAACTTTCGAGACAGAGTAAAATGACGCTCAATGACAGCCAACTTTCGAGACAGAGTAAAATGACAGCCAACTTTCGAGACAGAGTAAAATGACGCTCAATGACAGCCAACTTTCGAGACAGAGTAAAATGACGCTCAATGACAGCCAACTTTCGAGACAGAGTAAAATGACGCTCAATGACAGCCAACTTTCGAGACAGAGTAAAATGACAGCCAACTTTCGAGACAGAGTAAAATGACGCTCAATGACAGGCAACTTTCGAGACAGAGTAAAATGACAGCCAACTTTCGAGACAGAGTAAAATGACAGGCAACTTTCGAGACAGAGTAAAATGACAGCCAACTTTCGAGACAGAGTAAAATGACGCTCAATGACAGCCAACTTTCGAGACAGAGTAAAATGACAGCCAACTTTCGAGACAGAGTAAAATGACAGGCAACTTTGGAGACAGAGTAAAATGACGCTCAATGACAGCCAACTTTCGAGACAGAGTAAAATGACAGCCAACTTTCGAGACAGAGTAAAATGACAGGCAACTTTCGAGACAGAGTAAAATGACGCTCAATGACAGCCAACTTTCGAGACAGAGTAAAATGACAGCCAACTTTCGAGACAGAGTAAAATGACAGCCAACTTTCGAGACAGAGTAAAATGACGCTCAATGACAGCCAACTTTCGAGACAGAGTAAAATGACGCTCAATGACAGCCAACTTTCGAGACAGAGTAAAATGACAGCCAACTTTCGAGACAGAGTAAAATGACGCTCAATGAAAGCCAACTTTCGAGACAGAGTAAAATGACAGCCAACTTTCGAGACAGAGTAAAATGACGCTCAATGACAGCCAACTTTCGAGACAGAGTAAAATGACAGCAACTTTCGAGACAGAGTAAAATGACGCTCAATGGCAGCCAACTTTCGAGACAGAGTAAAATGACGCTCAATGACAGCCAACTTTCGAGACAGAGTAAAATGACGCTCAATGACAGCCAACTTTCGAGACAGAGTAAAATGACAGCCAACTTTCGAGACAGAGTAAAATGACAGCCAACTTTCGAGACAGAGTAAAATGACAGCCAACTTTCGAGACAGAGTAAAAGGACAGCCAACTTTCGAGACAGAGTAAAATGACGCTCAATGACAGCCAACTTTCGAGACAGAGTAAAATGACGCTCAATGACAGCCAACTTTCGAGACAGAGTAAAATGACGCTCAATGACAGCCAACTTTCGAGACAGAGTAAAATGACAGCCAACTTTCGAGACAGAGTAAAATGACAGCCAACTTTCGAGACAGAGTAAAATGACGCTCAATGACAGCCAACTTTCGAGACAGAGTAAAATGACGCTCAATGACAGCCAACTTTCGAGACAGAGTAAAATGACAGCCAACTTTCGAGACAGAGTAAAATGACAGCCAACTTTCGAGACAGAGTAAAATGACGCTCAATGACAGCCAACTTTCGAGACAGAGTAAAATGACAGCCAACTTTCGAGACAGAGTAAAATGACAGCCAACTTTCGAGACAGAGTAAAATGACAGCCAACTTTCGAGACAGAGTAAAATGACAGCCAACTTTCGAGACAGAGTAAAATGACGCTCAATGACAGCCAACTTTCGAGACAGAGTAAAATGACAGCCAACTTTCGAGACAGAGTAAAATGACAGGCAACTTTCGAGACAGAGTAAAATGACGCTCAATGACAGCCAACTTTCGAGACAGAGTAAAATGACAGCCAACTTTCGAGACAGAGTAAAATGACAGCCAACTTTCGAGACAGAGTAAAATGACGCTCAATGACAGCCAACTTTCGAGACAGAGTAAAATGACGCTCAATGACAGCCAACTTTCGAGACAGAGTAAAATGACAGGCAACTTTCGAGACAGAGTAAAATGACGCTCAATGACAGCCAACTTTCGAGACAGAGTAAAATGACAGCCAACTTTCGAGACAGAGTAAAATGACAGCCAACTTTCGAGACAGAGTAAAATGACAGCCAACTTTCGAGACAGAGTAAAATGACGCTCAATGACAGCCAACTTTCGAGACAGAGTAAAAGGACAGCCAACTTTCGAGACAGAGTAAAATGACGCTCAATGACAGCCAACTTTCGAGACAGAGTAAAATGACGCTCAATGACAGCCAACTTTCGAGACAGAGTAAAATGACGCTCAATGACAGCCAACTTTCGAGACAGAGTAAAATGACAGCCAACTTTCGAGACAGAGTAAAATGACGCTCAATGACAGCCAACTTTCGAGACAGAGTAAAATGACGCTCAATGACAGCCAACTTTCGAGACAGAGTAAAATGACAGCCAACTTTCGAGACAGAGTAAATTGACAGCCAACTTTCGAGACAGAGTAAAATGACGCTCAATGACAGCCAACTTTCGAGACAGAGTAAAATGACAGCCAACTTTCGAGACAGAGTAAAATGACAGCCAACTTTCGAGACAGAGTAAAATGACAGCCAACTTTCGAGACAGAGTAAAATGACAGCCAACTTTCGAGACAGAGTAAAATGACGCTCAATGACAGCCAACTTTCGAGACAGAGTAAAATGACAGCCAACTTTCGAGACAGAGTAAAATGACAGCCAACTTTCGAGACAGAGTAAAATGACGCTCAATGACAGCCAACTTTCGAGACAGAGTAAAATGACAGCCAACTTTCGAGACAGAGTAAAATGACAGCCAACTTTCGAGACAGAGTAAAATGACAGCCAACTTTCGAGACAGAGTAAAATGACGCTCAATGACAGCCAACTTTCGAGACAGAGTAAAATGACGCTCAATGACAGCCAACTTTCGAGACAGAGTAAAATGACAGGCAACTTTCGAGACAGAGTAAAATGACGCTCAATGACAGGCAACTTTCGAGTCAGAGTAAAATGACGCTCACTGACAGCCAACTTTCGAGACAGAGTAAAATGACAGCCAACTTTCGAGACAGAGTAAAATGACAGCCAACTTTCGAGACAGAGTAAAATGACGCTCAATGACAGCCAACTTTCGAGACAGAGTAAAATGACAGCCAACTTTCGAGACAGAGTAAAATGACGCTAAATGACAGCCAACTTTCGAGACAGAGTAAAATGACGCTCAATGACAGCCAACTTTCGAGACAGAGTAAAATGACGCTCAATGACAGCCAACTTTCGAGACAGAGTAAAATGACAGCCAACTTTCGAGACAGAGTAAAATGACAGGCAACTTTCGAGACAGAGTAAAATGACGCTCAATGACAGGCAACTTTCGAGTCAGAGTAAAATGACGCTCAATGACAGCCAACTTTCGAGACAGAGTAAAATGACAGCCAACTTTCGAGACAGAGTAAAATGACGCTCAATGACAGCCAACTTTCGAGACAGAGTAAAATGACAGCCAACTTTCGAGACAGAGTAAAATGACGCTCAATGACAGCCAACTTTCGAGACAGAGTAAAATGACGCTCAATGACAGCCAACTTTCGAGACAGAGTAAAATGACAGCCAACTTTCGAGACAGAGTAAAATGACAGGCAACTTTCGAGACAGAGTAAAATGACGCTCAATGACAGGCAACTTTCGAGTCAGAGTAAAATGACGCTCAATGACAGCCAACTTTCGAGACAGAGTAAAATGACAGCCAACTTTCGAGACAGAGTAAAATGACGCTCAATGACAGCCAACTTTCGAGACAGAGTAAAATGACGCTCAATGACAGCCAACTTTCGAGACAGAGTAAAATGACAGCCAACTTTCGAGACAGAGTAAAATGACAGCCAACTTTCGAGACAGAGTAAAATGACGCTCAATGACAGCCAACTTTCGAGACAGAGTAAAATGACGCTCAATGACAGCCAACTTTCGAGACAGAGTAAAATGACAGGCAACTTTCGAGACAGAGTAAAATGACGCTCAATGACAGGCAACTTTCGAGTCAGAGTAAAATGACGCTCACTGACAGCCAACTTTCGAGACAGAGTAAAATGACAGCCAACTTTCGAGACAGAGTAAAATGACAGCCAACTTTCGAGACAGAGTAAAATGACGCTCAATGACAGCCAACTTTCGAGACAGAGTAAAATGACAGCCAACTTTCGAGACAGAGTAAAATGACGCTAAATGACAGCCAACTTTCGAGACAGAGTAAAATGACAGCCAACTTTCGAGACAGAGTAAAATGACGCTCAATGACAGCCAACTTTCGAGACAGAGTAAAATGACGCTCAATGACAGCCAACTTTCGAGACAGAGTAAAATGACAGCCAACTTTCGAGACAGAGTAAAATGACAGGCAACTTTCGAGACAGAGTAAAATGACGCTCAATGACAGCCAACTTTCGAGACAGAGTAAAATGACAGCCAACTTTCGAGACAGAGTAAAATGACGCTCAATGACAGCCAACTTTCGAGACAGAGTAAAATGACAGCCAACTTTCGAGACAGAGTAAAATGACGCTCAATGACAGCCAACTTTCGAGACAGAGTAAAATGACGCTCAATGACAGCCAACTTTCGAGACAGAGTAAAATGACAGCCAACTTTCGAGACAGAGTAAAATGACAGGCAACTTTCGAGACAGAGTAAAATGACGCTCAATGACAGGCAACTTTCGAGTCAGAGTAAAATGACGCTCAATGACAGCCAACTTTCGAGACAGAGTAAAATGACAGCCAACTTTCGAGACAGAGTAAAATGACGCTCAATGACAGCCAACTTTCGAGACAGAGTAAAATGACGCTCAATGACAGCCAACTTTCGAGACAGAGTAAAATGACAGCCAACTTTCGAGACAGAGTAAAATGACAGGCAACTTTCGAGACAGAGTAAAATGACGCTCAATGACAGGCAACTTTCGAGTCAGAGTAAAATGACGCTCAATGACAGGCAACTTTGGAGACAGAGTAAAATGACGCTCAATGACAGGCAACTTTCGAGACAGAGTAAAATGACAGGCAACTTTTGAGACAGAGTAAAATGACGCTCAATGACAGGCAACTTTCGAGACAGAGTAAAATGACGCTCAATGACAGGCAACTTTCGAGACAGAGTAAAATGACAGCCAACTTTCGAGACAGAGTAAAATGACAGCCAACTTTCGATACAGAGTAAAATGACGCTCAATGACAGGCAACTTTCGAGACAGAGTAAAATGACGCTCAATGACAGGCAACTTTCGAGACAGAGTAAAATGACGCTCAATGACAGCCAACTTTCGAGACAGAGTAAAATGACGCTCAATGACAGCAACTTTCGAGACAGAGTAAAATGACAGCCAACTTTCGAGACAGAGTAAAATGACGCTCAATGACAGCAACTTTCGAGACAGAGTAAAATGACGCTCAATGACAGCCAACTTTCGAGACAGAGTAAAATGACAGCCAACTTTCGAGACAGAGTAAAATGACAGCCAACTTTCGAGACAGAGTAAAGTGACAGGCAACTTTCGAGACAGAGTAAAATGACGCTCAATGACAGGCAACTTTCGAGACAGAGTAAAATGACAGCCAACTTTCGAGACAGAGTAAAATGACAGCCAACTTTCGAGACAGAGTAAAATGACGCTCAATGACAGGCAACTTTCGAGACAGAGTAAAATGACAGCCAACTTTCGAGACAGAGTAAAATGACAGCCAACTTTCGAGACAGAGTAAAATGACGCTCAATGACAGCCAACTTTCGAGACAGAGTAAAATGACGATCAATGACAGCCAACTTTCGAGACAGAGTAAAATGACGCTCAATGACAGCCAACTTTCGAGACAGAGTAAAATGACGCTCAATGACAGCCAACTTTCGAGACAGAGTAAAATGACAGCCAACTTTCGAGACAGAGTAAAATGACGCTCAATGACAGCCAACTTTCGAGACAGAGTAAAATGACGCTCAATGACAGCCAACTTTCGAGACAGAGTAAAATGACAGCCAACTTTCGAGACAGAGTAAAATGACGCTCAATGACAGGCAACTTTCGAGACAGAGTAAAATGACAGCCAACTTTCGAGACAGAGTAAAATGACAGGCAACTTTCGAGACAGAGTAAAATGACAGCCAACTTTCGAGACAGAGTAAAATGACGCTCAATGACAGCCAACTTTCGAGACAGAGTAAAATGACAGCCAACTTTCGAGACAGAGTAAAATGACAGGCAACTTTGGAGACAGAGTAAAATGACGCTCAATGACAGCCAACTTTCGAGACAGAGTAAAATGACAGCCAACTTTCGAGACAGAGTAAAATGACAGGCAACTTTCGAGACAGAGTAAAATGACGCTCAATGACAGCCAACTTTCGAGACAGAGTAAAATGACAGCCAACTTTCGAGACAGAGTAAAATGACAGCCAACTTTCGAGACAGAGTAAAATGACGCTCAATGACAGCCAACTTTCGAGACAGAGTAAAATGACGCTCAATGACAGCCAACTTTCGAGACAGAGTAAAATGACAGCCAACTTTCGAGACAGAGTAAAATGACGCTCAATGAAAGCCAACTTTCGAGACAGAGTAAAATGACAGCCAACTTTCGAGACAGAGTAAAATGACGCTCAATGACAGCCAACTTTCGAGACAGAGTAAAATGACGCTCAATGACAGCCAACTTTCGAGACAGAGTAAAATGACAGCCAACTTTCGAGACAGAGTAAAATGACGCTCAATGGCAGCCAACTTTCGAGACAGAGTAAAATGACGCTCAATGACAGCCAACTTTCGAGACAGAGTAAAATGACAGCCAACTTTCGAGACAGAGTAAAATGACAGCCAACTTTCGAGACAGAGTAAAATGACAGCCAACTTTCGAGACAGAGTAAAATGACGCTCAATGACAGCCAACTTTCGAGACAGAGTAAAAGGACAGCCAACTTTCGAGACAGAGTAAAATGACGCTCAATGACAGCCAACTTTCGAGACAGAGTAAAATGACGCTCAATGACAGCCAACTTTCGAGACAGAGTAAAATGACGCTCAATGACAGCCAACTTTCGAGACAGAGTAAAATGACAGCCAACTTTCGAGACAGAGTAAAATGACAGCCAACTTTCGAGACAGAGTAAAATGACGCTCAATGACAGCCAACTTTCGAGACAGAGTAAAATGACGCTCAATGACAGCCAACTTTCGAGACAGAGTAAAATGACAGCCAACTTTCGAGACAGAGTAAAATGACAGCCAACTTTCGAGACAGAGTAAAATGACGCTCAATGACAGCCAACTTTCGAGACAGAGTAAAATGACAGCCAACTTTCGAGACAGAGTAAAATGACAGCCAACTTTCGAGACAGAGTAAAATGACAGCCAACTTTCGAGACAGAGTAAAATGACAGCCAACTTTCGAGACAGAGTAAAATGACGCTCAATGACAGCCAACTTTCGAGACAGAGTAAAATGACAGCCAACTTTCGAGACAGAGTAAAATGACAGCCAACTTTCGAGACAGAGTAAAATGACGCTCAATGACAGCCAACTTTCGAGACAGAGTAAAATGACAGCCAACTTTCGAGACAGAGTAAAATGACAGCCAACTTTCGAGACAGAGTAAAATGACGCTCAATGACAGCCAACTTTCGAGACAGAGTAAAATGACGCTCAATGACAGCCAACTTTCGAGACAGAGTAAAATGACAGGCAACTTTCGAGACAGAGTAAAATGACGCTCAATGACAGCCAACTTTCGAGACAGAGTAAAATGACAGCCAACTTTCGAGACAGAGTAAAATGACAGCCAACTTTCGAGACAGAGTAAAATGACAGCCAACTTTCGAGACAGAGTAAAATGACGCTCAATGACAGCCAACTTTCGAGACAGAGTAAAAGGACAGCCTACTTTCGAGACAGAGTAAAAGGACAGCCAACTTTCGAGACAGAGTAAAATGACGCTCAATGACAGCCAACTTTCGAGACAGAGTAAAATGACGCTCAATGACAGCCAACTTTCGAGACAGAGTAAAATGACAGCCAACTTTCGAGACAGAGTAAAATGACGCTCAATGACAGCCAACTTTCGAGACAGAGTAAAATGACGCTCAATGACAGCCAACTTTCGAGACAGAGTAAAATGACAGCCAACTTTCGAGACAGAGTAAAATGACAGCCAACTTTCGAGACAGAGTAAAATGACGCTCAATGACAGCCAACTTTCGAGACAGAGTAAAATGACAGCCAACTTTCGAGACAGAGTAAAATGACAGCCAACTTTCGAGACAGAGTAAAATGACAGCCAACTTTCGAGACAGAGTAAAATGACAGCCAACTTTCGAGACAGAGTAAAATGACGCTCAATGACAGCCAACTTTCGAGACAGAGTAAAATGACAGCCAACTTTCGAGACAGAGTAAAATGACAGCCAACTTTCGAGACAGAGTAAAATGACGCTCAATGACAGCCAACTTTCGAGACAGAGTAAAATGACAGCCAACTTTCGAGACAGAGTAAAATGACAGCCAACTTTCGAGACAGAGTAAAATGACGCTCAATGACAGCCAACTTTCGAGACAGAGTAAAATGACGCTCAATGACAGCCAACTTTCGAGACAGAGTAAAATGACAGGCAACTTTCGAGACAGAGTAAAATGACGCTCAATGACAGGCAACTTTCGAGTCAGAGTAAAATGACGCTCAATGACAGCCAACTTTCGAGACAGAGTAAAATGACAGCCAACTTTCGAGACAGAGTAAAATGACAGCCAACTTTCGAGACAGAGTAAAATGACGCTCAATGACAGCCAACTTTCGAGACAGAGTAAAATGACAGCCAACTTTCGAGACAGAGTAAAATGACGCTAAATGACAGCCAACTTTCGAGACAGAGTAAAATGACAGCCAACTTTCGAGACAGAGTAAAATGACGCTCAATGACAGCCAACTTTCGAGACAGAGTAAAATGACGCTCAATGACAGCCAACTTTCGAGACAGAGTAAAATGACAGCCAACTTTCGAGACAGAGTAAAATGACAGGCAACTTTCGAGACAGAGTAAAATGACGCTCAATGACAGGCAACTTTCGAGTCAGAGTAAAATGACGCTCAATGACAGCCAACTTTCGAGACAGAGTAAAATGACAGCCAACTTTCGAGACAGAGTAAAATGACGCTCAATGACAGCCAACTTTCGAGACAGAGTAAAATGACAGCCAACTTTCGAGACAGAGTAAAATGACGCTCAATGACAGCCAACTTTCGAGACAGAGTAAAATGACGCTCAATGACAGCCAACTTTCGAGACAGAGTAAAATGACAGCCAACTTTCGAGACAGAGTAAAATGACAGGCAACTTTCGAGACAGAGTAAAATGACGCTCAATGACAGGCAACTTTCGAGTCAGAGTAAAATGACGCTCAATGACAGCCAACTTTCGAGACAGAGTAAAATGACAGCCAACTTTCGAGACAGAGTAAAATGACGCTCAATGACAGCCAACTTTCGAGACAGAGTAAAATGACGCTCAATGACAGCCAACTTTCGAGACAGAGTAAAATGACAGCCAACTTTCGAGACAGAGTAAAATGACAGGCAACTTTCGAGACAGAGTAAAATGACGCTCAATGACAGGCAACTTTCGAGTCAGAGTAAAATGACGCTCAATGACAGGCAACTTTCGAGACAGAGTAAAATGACGCTCAATGACAGGCAACTTTCCATGTGGAGACCGCGCCCATCGAATGAATGATATTTTATCATGCCGTTTGGATAATTTGTTCAATATTGTTTTTCTCTCATCTGGTTCAGTCTTCAATCTATACACTGAGCAAATCTTTAAAAAAACATCATAGAGATGTCAGACCTAAACATTAATAGAAAGGTAATCAATAACCTAAGATATACTAACGATACTGTACTACTAGCAGAAAATCATTAAGATCTACAATAATTACTTAATGAAATAAACATGACAAGCAAAAAATATGGACTAGATATGAATATAAAAAAGACTAAAACTATGATCGTAAACAAAGAAGATACTCAAAACCCACAAGTGGATATCAAAATTGAAGGAATAGACCTGGAGACAGTTCAAACTACAACTACCTTGGACATACTATAACCAGTGATGGAAAATGTACAACTGAAATAAACAAAAGAATAGGAATGGCAAAAAGTAATTTTAATGTCATGAAGAACATACTAACTTCAAAACAAATAACACCAGGGTAAAACTAAGAATAGCAAAATGTTACATCTTCTCAATATTCCTATATGGTGCAGAAACATGGACGTTAGACAAGAAAACAAAACAGAGAATTGAAGCCTTTGAAATGTGGATATATAGAAGAATTGGTAGAATTGGGTGGAAGAAAAAGAAAACAAACGATGCAGTCTTAAAACAATTAAAAATGAAAAGAGAACTACTAAGCACAATTCAAACAAGACAAATGCGATTTTTGGGCCATGTTAAAAGACACAACAGCCTACTAAAAGTAATCCTGGAGGGGAAAATACACGGTAAAAGAGGCAGAGGCAGACCAAGACTAACATGGACGAGTAACATCAAAAGATGGACAAACCAGCCTATGACAACCTGCACCATCAAAGCAAGAGACAGAGCAGAATGGCGCTCCATATTAGCCAACCTTCGTTGCGGAGAAGACACTCGATGATGATGATGTTTCTCTCATCTCCTCTTTCCATTCATTCTGCCTGTTGTTATAGTATTCTCAATGCCTTCTTTCCATTCATTCTGCCTTTTGTTATAGTATTCTCAATGCCTTCTTTCCATTCATTCTGCCTTTTGTTATAGTATTCTCAATGCCTTCTCTCCATTCATTCTGCCTTTTGTTATAGTATTCTCAATGCCTTCTTTTCACATGCCACGCCCAATAAACGTAAATGGTCTTTTTCTTTAAGATTCTGCTGATATCTATGCTTTCTCCAACCCTTGTATAGAACCAATTCTGACCTATGGAAGCGAATCATGGACAATGGACAAACAAATGAAAAGACGATAGGAGGCCACAGAGATGGGATTTCTCAGAAGAATGTTGAAAGTTCCATGGACAGCTAAAAAGACCAATGAGGAAGTTCTCAAAGAGGCCAACACAAAAAGGGAGCTCTTAAAAAACATCAGAAAGAAGCAATCAACATTTTTCGGGCACATCATGAGAAGAGGAAAGTTGGAATACTTGGTTACAACTGACAAAATAAAAGGAAAGAGAGATCGCGGGCGACAAAGAGAGAAAATACTGGATAGCTTGGTGTCATGGCATGGAAAACAGTCAACAACAGAACTGATACGATGCACTGTAGATAGAAGATTGTGGAAGGACATGATCGCCTACGCCAACCGGTATGGCACATGATGATGGTGATGTTAGAACATTCTTCATTTGTTATGTTTGCTGTCCATGGTTTTTAGAAGGAAAAAAAAACACAATTTATCTGATTTTTCTTCTCGTCTGTTGAGTGCTTAGTAAAGATCAACAGCGGGACGTGGGGGGGAGGGTTTATATTTTTTTTTTGGTTCACCAGCTTTGACCTCTGACGAAGTCCCTAGAGACTAGGAACTGAATTATGCGTGTTAATCCATTTTTCCCTGGCAGCCGTGGGCACAGAGGTCCCTCGCCGCACAGGCAGATAACTCCGTCTTCAGAGGTACTCATATTTTTTCCGTCGATGAGTAATTGACGTTTCAAGCCGGGCCTCGCTGCTGAAACCAGGGGTGGTTGCCGCAGAGAGAAATCATAAATAAAAATCCCACCTAGGTGCAGCCAGGATTTGAACCCACAACCTCACTGTCTCGAGGCCGGCGTCTTGCCTCGAGACCAACCAGTCCCCTATATATTCATATCATCACCTCTTGTACTGGCAGTGTGTTCATTTATGTTTGTTCTGCCGTATTAAGTTTAGATCAAGCGCAGTGCTGCAACATGTAGCGCCGCACCCCCTCCCTTTTTTTCTAAAAGAGAGAGTGAGAGACCGTAACTAATACTATTTGCATTTGTGTGATTCACCAGTCATTAGCATTTGTGGTTCTCATCATGTGTGTCGGAGTAGTTGTAGTTATAGTTGTAGTTATAGTTTTAGTTGTAGTTATAGTTGTACCTATAGTTGTAGTTATAGTTGTAGCTATAGTTGTAGTTATAGTTGTAGCTATAGTTGTTGTTGTAGTTATAGTTGTAGTTATAGTTGTAGTAATGAAACATATGATGCTATATGCTAATGAAACTAGTTAGCTATGTCGGATTAGTTATATTTACTTACATATCAGTGTGTGTGTGTTGTTTGTTTGTTCCTGCTGATGGCCTATTGAGCAGAAACGTCGTTCAAATTTGTGTCGTCTATTAATTACGTAAAGCTTTTACCATACCATTTTTTCTATATTAAAAAATTTTTTTCCCTGATATTTAAGGATGTCTATTAATCTCTACAAACTTGACGTCGTTCAGCTGTATAGCTACCTGGGGTTCATCATCAGTGACAAACTATCTGTACATACAGAAATTGACACCCGCCTTGGTAAAGCTGCTACCACCTTTGTCCGTCTTTGTAGGCGTGTTTGGTAATACACAAACTGCCAATTAAAACAAAGGCCCCAGTATACAACATCTGCATCATTAGTATCATGTATGGCAGCGAATCATAGACAACTTAATCAAAGAAAGAGAGAAGGTTAAATAAATTCCATATGCTATGTATGTATTGTATTCTTGGTATCACCTGGATTGACAAAGTGGAGGTCCTCACTCGCACAGGATTCCCGAATATCTACACGCTGCTCAAACAACGTAGGTTACGCTGACTTGGCCACTCACACCGTATGAAAGATAGCCTCATACCAAAAGATATACTCTAAGGATAACTGGCAGATGGTGTAAGGGGTGACCACGAGTCAGATTTATAAACGTGTATGTACACCAGTTGGCGCAGGCGATCATGTCCCTCCACAATTCTCTGTCCCCTGTACATCGTATCAATTCTGTTGTTGACTGTTTTTCATCTCATGACATCAAACTATTTAGTATCTTCTCTCTTTGTCGTCCGCGATCTCTCTTTCTCTGTATTTTGCCAGTTGTAACCAAGTATTCCAACTTTCCTCTTCTCATGATGTACCCGAAAAATGTTGATTGTTTCTCTGAAAAAACTACTGTTTTATATGCTCTCTCTCTTTTTGTGTTGGCCTCTTTGAGAACTTCCACATTGGTCTTTTTAACTACAGGAAACTCTCAACATTCTTATGAGAAATCCCATCAAGTGGCCTCTAATCGTCATTTCACTTCTTCTGCTCATTTCTCGTTTTTTTTTTTTCATGTTGAATAGCCTGTTTTGCCAAATTCGTGTGTCTTGTTATTGCTGCTGTTTGCGTTATTCCTTTTTGTTATTTTTGTTTTGTGACCATCTTTGTTCACGGCAGCACTTCAGACGTACCAGGAGATTGTCCACCCTCTTCAAGTTTTTATTTTTTTCTCTCTGTGAAATAAAGGCGTCCTGGCGTGATACTGTCCACATCGCTTAAAAACGTGTCATGGTAAATATGGGAAACTAGGTGGTCTAGGGGTTAGACGTCGGCCTCTTAACAGGAAGGTCCCGTGTTCCATTCTCACCCCAGGTGGTGGAGCATTTTTTTTTTTTTTTCAAAAATCGGACCCCCGGTTTCTTTGTAGCTGTACCCTGGGCTGTCAGATCCGATGTCTAGACCTCTCTGGGTAGTGAGATCCGATGTCTAGACCTCTCTGGGTAGTGAGATCCGATGTCTAGACTTCTCTGGGTAGTGAGATCCGATGTCTAGACTTCTCTAGGTAGTGAGATCCGATGTCTAGACCTCTCTGGGTAGTGAGATCCGATGTCTAGACTTCTCTGGGTAGTGAGATCCGATGTCTAGACTTCTCTAGGTAGTGAGATCCAATGTCTAGACCTCTCTAGATAGTGAGATCCGATGTCTAGACTTCTCTAGATAGTGAGATCCAATGTCTAGACCTCTCTAGGTAGTGAGATCCGATGTCTAGACCTCTCTGTGTAGTGAGATCCGATGTCTAGACTTCTCTAGGTAGTGAGATCCAATGTCTAGACCTCTCTAGGTAGTGAGATCCGATGTCTAGACCTCTCTGTGTAGTGAGATCCGATGTCTAGACTTCTCTAGGTAGTGAGATCCGATATCTAGACCTCTCTAGATAGTGAGATCCGATGTCTAGACCTCTCTGAGATCCGATGTCTAGACCTCTCTAGATAGTGAGATCCGAATTCTAGACCTCTCTAGGTAGTGAGATCCGATGTCTAGACCTCTCTAGATAGTGAGATCCGATGTCTAGACCTCTATAGGTAGTGAGTTCCGATGTCTAGACCTCTCTAGGTAGTGAGATCCAATGACTAGACCTCTCTAGGTAGTGAGATCCGATGTCTAGACCTCTCTAGATAGTGAGATCCGATGTCTAGACCTCTCTAGATAGTGAGATCCGATGTCTAGACCTCTATAGATAGTGAGATCCGATGTCTAGACCTCTCTAGATAGTGAGATCCGATGTCTAGACCTCTATAGATAGTGAGATCTGATGTCTAGACCTCTCTAGATAGTGAGATCCGATGTCTAGACCTCTATAGATAGTGAGATCTGATGTCTAAGCCATCTCTGATAACGGCGGAAAATAGGAGGTCATGTGTGCACGTATTCGCGCACGTTAGGGAGCTCTTGGCAGTTGAAGTCGGAAAGAGTAGACCAAAACTGGCCGCTGTCCGGGACAAGTCGAAGACGGATGTGTCGGGCCGAATTGCGCAGATATCGCGGCTGCTCCGTAAAGTAGCGACAGTACACATTAACACCCACTTGACGCCAATAAGAAGATGGTAAATAATGATGACTACCACCATATTCTCAACACGCCTAGCAAGGCATGGGAGAGAACCTGTTTTAACATTTTTTTTATGATGGTAAATAATGTTAGCAACAAAGAAAAAGACATCGCCGCAATGCACAATAAAGACAAGTGGAACAATATTAAAACAGGTAAATGAATTTAAATATTTGGGAACTTTGTTAACTTCAGATGGTAGATGTACAAAAGAGGTGAGATGCAGAATGGCTCAGCAAAAGCAGCTTTAAAAAAAATGAGGAGGAATCTGTACAATCCATTGTTGACAATAGAAACAAGAAAAGGAGTTCTTAAATGTTATGTAGAGCCAGTCTTAACATATGGATGTGAATCATGGACAATAGGACAACAACCAAGAAAATTACTGGAGTCTGTAGAAATGTAGTTTTACAGAAGAATGTTGAGAATACCATGGACAGCTAAGAAGAGTAATGAAAACGTTCTGAAAGAGGCCAAAGCAAAAAGAGAGCTAACTTCCAATATTAGGAAGAAACAGTCATCATTTTTTGGCCATGTAATGAGAAGAGAACAGCTGGAATATATTGTGACAACTGGAAAAATTGAGTGGCGAAAAGATAGAGGGTAGCAAAAAGAAAAAAAATACCAGATAGCTTAGGAGAATGGCTTGGCAGAAGGTCCACAACAGAAATGATAAATAGTTATCGAGATCGAAAGTTGGGGAGAGACATGATCACCTACGCCAGTAGGCATGGCACTTGATGATGGCCATAATAAATCCTTAGACTTAGAAACGATGACCTGCAAGCTAAAATGACTCAGTTTCCTACACGTTCGATATGGGCAGAATGTCAGCACGGACCGTAACTATAAACACATTAAGTCAGATAGATATACCTTAGTCACTAGCATAATTCTACTGCACTACATGCATCATTTCATCATTATGTGCCATATCGGTTGGCGTAGGCGATCATGTCCTTCCAATTCTCTGACCACAGTGCATCATATCAACTCTGGTGTTGACTGTTTACTGTGCTACGACAGCAAGCCATCGCGTATTTTCTCTCTTTGTCGTCCGCGATTTAACTTTTCGAGTAATTTCATAGTTGGCACTTAATATAACATTGGTATGACATGATAACTTGGTCTCTGGCCAGTGTAAATGTGAAGTATGATAACTTGGTCTCTTGGCCAGTATAAATGTGAAGTATGATAACTTGGTCTCTTGGGCAGTGTAAATGTGAAGTATGATAACTTGGTCTCTTGGCCAGTGTAAATGTGAAGTATGATAACTTGATCTCTTGGTCAATGTAAATGTGAAGTATGATAACTTGGTCTCTTGGCCAGTATAAATGTGAAATATGATAACTTTTATTTCTCCTTGAGGGCTGATAATATCCGCCCTCATCGTATTTTGGGTGATCCTACTATGCTGAATGATATTACCCTATAATGATAGATATAACTTTATCATAATTAACCAGTTGGTCTTATTCTGGTAGTTTCGTTCCTTCTGTGACTTGTGTATCACGTACTCATCTCCTTGTATATTTCCTTGTATATACCAACGTGGTGGTATCCATTAGATCACTACTCTGGAAATCATGGCTCATCTGCACCAGGGTTGTCCGCAGCTTATCTAGCTCGCTATTCCTGGAGGTTTTCAGTGCTAACTCTTTCCACACGGAAGCTTTTTATCGACGCAACGAAATAAATTTCAGAGACAAAATGTTTCATGGTTTTAAGAACCAATCTACATATTTATATTTATCTTACATATAACATATTATATATGAATTATTAGATAATTGAACATGCTATTATATTTCACCAATACCAAGATGATACAAGGCATGTACAAAGAATATGGTTGGATTAACGGTTCATACTAATCAAAACAGGAGGGACGCACTGTGCGGCGAAACGTATGGAAAGAGATAAAAATGATGATTTAAAGAGTTTTGTCCTCCAGTCTACACTGTACAGGTGTGATCTTTAAGAGCTTAAGAACGTTGCATTCACCACAGCCCGTCTGAAAGAATCTCTGTCTCTAGCCAGATCTCCCACAGAACGGTGCATTCACCACAGCCCGTCTGAAAGAATCTCTGTCTCTAGTCAGATCTCCCACAGAACGTTACATTCACCGCAGCCCGTCTGAAAGAATCTCTGTCTCTAGTCAGATCTCCCACAGAACGTTACATTCACCACAGCCCGTCTGAAAGAATCTCTGTCTCTAGCCAGATCTCCCACAGAACGTTACATTCATCACAGCCCGTGAGAAAGCATCTCTGTCTCTAGCCAGATCTCCCACAGAACGTTACATTCACCACAAACCGTCTGAAAGAATCTCTGTCTCTAGTCAGATCTCCCACAGAACGTTACATTCATCATAGCCCGTGAGAAAGAATCTCTGTCTCTAGCCAGATCTCCCACAGAACGTTACATTCACCACAAACCGTCTGAAAGAATCGCTGTCTCTAGCCAGATCTCCCACAGAACGTTACATTCATCACAGCCCGTCTGAAAGAATCTCTGTCTCTAGTTAGATCTCCCACAGAACGTTACATTCATCACAGCCCTTCTGAAAGCATCTCTGTCTTTAGCCAGATCTCCCACAGAACGTTACATTCATCACAGCCCTTCTTAAAGAATCTCTGTCTTTAGCCAGATCTCCCACAGAACGTTACATTCATCACATCCCTTCTTAAAGAATCTCTGTCTCTAGCCAGATCTCCCACAGAACGTTACATTCATCACAGCCCTTCTTAAAGAATCTCTGTCTCTAGCCAGATCTAGATAGATAGCCTCAATGAGATACATTTGCTTGCACAGAATAGAGACGAATGGCGAGATTTGATAAACGATCTTTAGAAGGATCGAAAACTGTTAGAATAAAAATTTAGATAAGAGAAAGAGTATCTGGGTCTACGCCCTATGGGCCGGCTACGGCTCGAAAGGTCAATAGTTAGATAAATTATATAAGTAGAGGGACATTTCCGAGGCGATAATCAGCGAATCAATTCAGAGAAAGGGGTATGTTTACAGCACTCGGAAAAAATGACAAATAATCAACAGAAATAAAACAAAGAGCAATATATGGTCTGAAGCCGGATCGAACCCATCCATACTCCATGGCACAGCGCCTTGCCACGAGAAGCCAAATGCCAGAGAACACGGCCAACTCGCCGAGTGATGTAAACTTACCTCTTCCTCTTAATTGATTGGCAAAAAAATAGCCCCGCGGTCGACCCAGCCGCTGGCAGAAATGGGTACCAGGATAGTACTCTGGGAAGGTGAGGAATGCGCGCATTGCATCGTGAGTTTCGATGCTTGAGGCGACACTATTCAGAAGTCTCCGAACACTTCTGAATAGGCGAGCACATATGGATGAAAACTAAGGCGTTGATTCAAGTCTCGTACATCACCTTTACCTTAAGGACACCGAACATGGCGAATAGGCGATAAGAACCGTTGAGGCACTGTCTGAAAAGTGTTCCTTGTTGCAGTTTCTTCATATTCCAAGTCCGGCTTGCTGTTGGAGCTACTGAGTTTAGTGTTCTGTGCACACCGTGAGCTGTGCTTTTCTTCCGGATTGTGTTTCTATATTCAGATTGCTTACGATGAATGATGAAGAATCGTATGAGGAAGGACAGGTTAGCTTCGTTCATTTTCGGTGCCGCTCGGCCTTATGTTTTTTGGCGTCTGCTGTGGTGGTTAATATGGGGACTGCAGCTGCCTTTCTTTGCTTGGATACTCGGTGAGATGTTAATTCGGATGATTCAACTGGCACGGGCGGTTGAGCAATTTTCATTAATTTGCAGTGATACCGGGACCTTCGACTTCCGGTGCGTGACTGTGCTGGCAACACGATGCAATTTGCGATGGATTCAAATTATAAAGGAATTTCAATGCCGGTAGTAAAAAGAAATTCAAGTGTTCTTGTGCGTGATTTCGAACGGATTTATTTCTGATTTATTTATGATTTATTTCTGACAGCTTGTGCAATATAAATAGAATTACCCACTAATCACCATCAAGGGCGTTTTTCTCAAGAATTCATGGAAAAAGACCAAGAGGAAGACCCAGAAGAAGATGGATAGATGCAGTGACAGAGACATGTAACAACAAAGGAAAATCACTAATTCGGACAGTTCGAGCAGCTCAAGAACGACAAATGATATAAACCACGACACCTTTTAGGTATCAGTGAGAAAGAGAAAAGAAGAAGATGGATAGATGCAGTGACAGAGACATGTAACAACAAAGGAAAATCACTAATTCAGACAGTTCGAGCAGCTCAAGAACGACAAATGATATAAACCACGACACCTTTTAGGTATCAGTGAGAAAGAGAAAAGAAGAAGATGGATAGATGCAGTGACAGAGACATGTAACAACAAAGGAAAATCACTAATTCAGACAGTTCGAGCAGCACAAGAACGACAAATGATATAAACCACGACACCTTTTAGGTATCAGTAAGAAAGAGAAAAGAAGAAGATGGATAGATGCAATGACAGAGACATGTAACAACAAAGGAAAATCACTAATTCAGACAGTTCGAGCAGCTCAAGAACGACAAATGATATAAACCACGACACCTTTTCGGTATCAGTGAGAAAGAGAAAAGAAAAAGAAGAAAGAAAAATAAGAAAGAGAAAAGAAGAAAGAGAAAAGAAGAAAGAAAAATAAGAAAGAGAAAAGAAAGAGAAAAGAAGAAAGAAAAAAGAAGAAAGAGAAAATAAGAATGAGAAAAGAAAGAGAAAAGAAGAAAGAAAAAATAAAAATGAGAAAAGAAAGAGAAAAGAAGAAAGAAAAGAAGAAAGAAAAATAAGAATGAGAAAAGAAAAATAAGAATGAGAAAAGAAAGAGAAAAGAAAAATAAGAATGAGAAAAGAAAGAGAAAAGAAGAAAGAAAAATAAGAAAGAGAACAGAAGAAAGAAAAATAAGAGAAAAGAAGAAAGAGAAAGGAGAAAGAAAAAGAAGAGCGGGGTCCTCGAATAACTACAACTATAAGAATCAATTCAAACGTTTACAGTCTGTTTACTTACGCGTTGTACTGGTAAGGTTCTAATACAAAACTGCAGTTTTATAGTAAATTATGTCCCTTGATATAACAAATGTAAACAAGGTGCGAAATCAAAATAGGACGAGAACCACTAATGAGGAGGAATAACAGTTCAATGCAGTATGAAAATGCGAGGAATGAGCTTCAAGAGTGCCCGTTTTCCATGTTTGATTTCTTCGGATCAATTCCCGAGCTTGATGACGAGGGCAGGATTGGAGAGTGTGTGAATAAACATGACGGGGCGGTGGAAACTCGAAAGTAAACATGGCTGCCCCGGGGCTGCGCGTATTGCCGCAGGCTTCATTAGTTTGTTGTTCGTCCTACAGTTGCATGTTTGTGGAATCAGGGCGTCTCACGTTGTAAACCCGCACCGTCGGTCACTTGTCAAATTTCGTTAAAATATAACATTCGTCTAAAGTGAGTTGTGATGCTACTGGCTTTATCATTTTCTCGAATATAATATTTTATTCTTGGATTTGTGTTTCCCTTCCATTAAGCCACCAACCTGTAATTTCTCCAGCCGTGTTTCCCTTCCATTAAGCCACCAACATGTAATTTCTCCAGCCGTGTTTCCCTTCCATTAAACCACCAACCTGTAATTTCTCCAACCGTGTTTCCCTTCCATTAAACCACCAACCTGTAATTTCTCCAGCCGTGTTTCCCTTCCATTAAGCCACCAACATGTAATTTCTCCAGCCGTGTTTCCCTTCCATTAAACCACCAACCTGTAATTTCTCCAACCGTGTTTCCCTTCCATTAAACCACCAATCTGTAATTTCTCCAGCCGTGTTTCTCTTCCATTAAACCACCAACCTGTAATTTATCCAGCCGTGTTTCCCTTCCATTAAACCACCAACCTGTAATTTCTCCAGCCGTGTTTCCCTTCCATTAAGCCACCAACATGTAATTTCTCCAGCCGTGTTTCCCTTCCATTAAGCCACCAACATGTAATTTCTCCAGCCGTGTTTCCCTTCCATTAAGCCACCAACCTGTAATTTCTCCAGCCGTGTTTCCCTTCCATTAAACCACCAACATGTAATTTCTCCAGCCGTGTTTCCCTTCCATTAAACCACCAACCTGTAATTTCTCCAGCCGTGTTTCCCTTCCATTAAACCACCAACCTGTAATTTCTCCAGCCGTGTTTCCCTTCCATTAAACCACCAACATGTAATTTCTCCAGCCGTGTTTCCCTTCCATTAAACCACCAACATGTAATTTCTACAGCCGTGTTTCCCTTCCATTAAGTCACCAACATGTAATTTCTACAGCCGTGTTTCCCTTCCATTAAACCACCAACATGTAATTTCTCCAGCCGTGTTTCCCTTCCATTAAGCCACCAACCTGTAATTTCTTCAGCCGTGTTTCCCTCCCATTAAACCACCAACATGTAATTTCTCCAGCCGTGTTTCCCTTCCATTAAACCACCAACCTGTAATTTCTCCAGACCTTTCTTTCTCTATTCTATTGTCTCTTCCAATTTTCTCAAGGTGTCATATATGCTTTTGATCTCAGGGTGTTTGTTTGTCTACGTATAATGATATCATTAATTAAATAATTATGTAATATATAGAACCAATTCTGACCTAAGGAAGCGAATCATGGACAGTAGACAAACAAATGAAAAGACGATTAGAGGTCACAGAGATAGGATTTCTCAGAAGAATGTTGAAAGTTCCCTGGACAACTAAAAAGACCAATGAGGAAGTTCTCAAAGAGGCCAACACAAAAAGGGAGCTCCTAAAAAAACATCAGAAAGAAACAATCAACATTTTGTGGGCACATCATGAGAAGAGTAAAATTGAAATATTTGGTTACAACTGACAAAATCAAGGAAAGAGAGGTCGCGGACGACAAAGAGAAAATACTAGATAGCTCGGTGTCATGGCATGGAAAACAGTCAACAACAGAACTGATACGATGCCCTGTAGATAGAAGATTGTGGAAGGACATGATCGCCTACGCCGAAAGGCACATGATGATAATTCGTTTGCTTCCCAGTTTCTTCCAACTCTGTGGGTTCCTAGTAAGAACCTTGTGGGTTCATATATATGTACATTTTTTTTTACAGTTCGGAGTTTATACAATGTCTGAAAATGGGTACTGTATATAGTTTCTCTGTGTGGGAGGGGGATGAATGGACGGCGAGTTTACAGCCGCATCAACCAGGATTTGATATTGAATTACATGGGCACTAACATCATATCTCCACCCCACCCCGCAAACGTTACTAATGGGTATTCATATTGAGATTGTGTTAGTACCCATATAATTCAATATCAAGTCCTGGTTGTGGCGGTTGAAATCGTGCCGTCCATTATTTTTTTGTTGTTGCCTATAGCTATGTTAATGGGTTAAGGCAAAGAAATGCCAATGAATGCATACAAATGCGAAGCTGCAGTAAAGCTGGATATGAGGAAAAGTTAGAAAATACAAAAAAATGGTATGTTAGAAGCTTCACGTGATAAGTGGACGATAGTAGGTGGCAAATGTACAGAAACTAAAGGATGATAATAATGGCAGTCTAGTAAAAGGACTAACCTAAGATATAAATACTAAAGTAAACACTTAGGACGAAATAGCTATGTTAATGCTGTTTTAGTTGTCTGCCGTCTATAGCTATGTTAATCTTCTGTTTTAGTTTGCCGTCTATAGTTATGTTAATGTTCTGTTTTTCGGTTTCCGATATTCGTGACTTTTCTAATCACTGCGAATGTAAAATAGAAGTCCACAATCTTCTATCTACGGTGCATCGTATCAGTTCTGTTATTGACTGTTTTCCATGCCATGACACCAAGCTATCCAGTATTTTCTCTCTTTGTCGTCCGCGATCTCTCTTTCCTTTTATTTTACCAGTTGTACCCAAGTATCCCAACTTTCCTCTTCTCATGATGCGCCCACAAAATGTTGTTTCTTTCTGATGTTTTTTAAGAGCTCCCTTTTTGTGTTGGCCACTTTGAGAACTTCCTCATTGGTCTTTTTAGCTGTCCAGGGAACTTTTTTTTTTCAACATTCTTCTGAGAAATCCCAGCTCTGTGGCCTCTAATCGTCTTTTCATTTGTTTGTCTACTGTCCATGATTCGCTTCCATAGGTCAGAATTGGTTCTGTATAGCACCGATGAACTCTCTTTCTCACTTAATCTACTGCACATAGAAAATAAAACCCAGCAGAGGATACTAGCTGTCATCAAGACCAATAAATCAGCGGTACCCGTTTACAGCTCTAATTCCAAGCACCGTTACACCTCCCTTTGTGGGTCGTTCAAAGGAGGTAACTCTCAGAGTTAGCTCCTGAAGTTTGAGTTATTTCCCCCAACTGTCGTCAGATGGCGCCAGGTTTGTAAATTGACCGTAAAATGAAGCATACCTGAATGGTCTTTCTCTGAGGTAACGTTCTCCCGTGTTTACTTATCAAATATCTTAGTATCTCATTCATTTATCACGCTATGTAATAATTTAGTTTGTAGACGGAGGGAAGATTTGGGGATGCGCGGGATTAGGGATGCATTCGTGTTTTTGGATTTTTTTTTTGGTTGTTCTTTACTTTTTCTCTGCATTCTTCGCGGACTTTTTATACAAAGTACGTTCATCATGAAATTCATGATAATAAGAGAAAGTATTTTGGCTTTCATTTTCTTTATGGCAATAAGAGAAAGTATTTTGGCTTTTACTTCCTTTATGGCAATAAGAGAAAGTATTTTGGCTTTTACTTCCTTTATGGCAATAAGAGAAAGTATTTTGGCTTTTACTTCCTTTATGGCAATAAGAGAAAGTATTTTGGCTTTCATTTTCTTTATGGCAATAAGAGAAAGTATTTTGGCTTTCATTTTCTTTATGGCAATAAGAGAAAGTATTTTGGCTTTCATTTTCTTTATGGCAATAAGAGAAAGTATTTTGGCTTTCATTTTCTTTATGGCAATAAGAGAAAGTATTTTGGCTTTCATTTTCTTTATGGCAATAAGAGAAAGTATTTTGGCTTTCATTTCCTTTATGGCAATAAGAGAAAGTATTTTGGCTTTTACTTCCTTTATGGCAATAAGAGAAAGTATTTTGGCCTTTACTTCCTTTATGGCAATAAGAGAAAGTATTTTGGCTTTCATTTTCTTTATGGCAATAAGAGAAAGTATTTTGGCTTTCATTTTCTTTATGGCAATAAGAGAAAGTATTTTGGCTTTTACTTCCTTTATGGCAATAAGAGAAAATATTTTGGCTTTCATTTCCTTTATGGCAATAAGAGAAAGTATTTTGGCTTTCATTTTCTTTATGGCAATAAGAGAAAGTATTTTGGCTTTCATTTTCTTTATGGCAATAAGAGAAAGTATTTTGGCTTTTACTTCCTTTATGGCAATAAGAGAAAATATTTTGGCTTTCATTTCCTTTATGGCAATAAGAGAAAGTATTTTGGCTTTCATTTCCTTTATGGCAATAAGAGAAAGTATTTTGGCTTTCATTTTCTTTATGGCAATAAGAGAAAGTATTTTGGCTTTTACTTCCTTTATGGCAATAAGAGAAAGTATTTTGGCTTTTACTTCCTTTATGGCAATAAGAGAAAGTATTGTGGCTTTCATTTTCTTTATGGCAATAAGAGAAAGTATTTTGGCCTTTACTTCCTTTATGGCAATAAGAGAAAGTATTTTGGCTTTTACTTCCTTTATGGCAATAAGAGAAAGTATTTTGGCTTTTATTTTCTTCTTGGCAATAAGAGAAAGTATTTTGGCTTTTACTTCCTTTATGGCAATAAGAGAAAGTATTTTGGCTTTCATTTTCTTTATGGCAATAAGAGAAAGTATTTTGGCTTTCATTTTCTTTATGGCAATAAGAGAAAGTATTTTGGCTTTCATTTTCTTTATGGCAATAAGAGAAAGTATTTTGGCTTTCATTTTCTTTATGGCAATAAGAGAAAGTATTTTGGCTTTCATTTTCTTTATGGCAATAAGAGAAAGTATTTTGGCTTTCATTTTCTTTATGGCAATAAGAGAAAGTATTTTGGCCTTTACTTCCTTTATGGCCATAAGAGAAAGTATTTTGGCTTTTATTTTCTTCTTGGCAATAAGAGAAAGGCATTTGCTAGTTTAGACAGAGGAATGCTTTGGAAGTTGCTGAGTCATTACGGAATCCCCATAAAGTATATTAACCTGATAAAAACAATGTATGAAGGAACAAAATGTAGTGTGGTTCATGAAGGGCAGCTTACAGAAGCATTTGAAAAAAGAACAGGAGTAAGGCAAGGATGCCTTCTGTCTCCATTTCTCTTTCTACTGGCTATAGATTGGATTATGAAAATAACTCAAAACAACAGAAATGGGTTCCAGTGGTCACTGACCAAACAACTTGATGATTTAGACTTTGCTGATGACATAGCTCTCCTATCACACATCCATCAACAGATGCAGGATAAAATGAGCATACTTGATGAGAGATCACAACAGCTAGGACTGAAGATTAATAGAGATAAGACCAACATTATGAGAATTAATACAGTTGGCAATAACCAAATAAAACTAGGAGAAATACCTCTACTAGATGTACAATCTTACATATATCAGGGCAGTAATATAGATAAAGAGGGAGGAACAGAAAATGATACCAAAATAAGGATATCAAAAGCAAGAGGAGCTTTTGTTGCACTGGGAAACATATGGAAATCCAAAGAAATTAGGTTAAATACAAAAATAAATATTTTCAACTCAAATGTTAAGTCGGTCCTATTATATGGCTGTGAAACATGGAGAACAACAAAATTGACAATCATGCAAGATACAGATTTTCATTAATGGATGCTTACGCAGATTAAAAGGATGGAAATGGCAGGACAAAATCACTAACATAGAATTATGGAAATGTACCAGTCAAATACCAGTGGATAAAGAGATACAGCGAAGACGATGGCGCTGGATAGGACACACACTGCGGAAGTCAACTGAGAGTATTACACAACAGGCCCTTTTTTGGAATCCCCAGGGAAAAAGACAAAGAGGAAGACCAAGGAATTCTTGGAGAAGACAGATCGAAGCAGAGATGAAGGTGATGGGGAAGACATGGAATGATATTAAAAGGATGGCAAAAAACAGAACGACTTGGAAAGTGTTTGTTGAAGACCTGTGCTCCACTGGGAGCTATAAAAGGTAGAAGAAGAATAAGATACAGTATTTTGGCTTTGGTTTCCTTCTTGGCAATAAGAAAAAGTAATTTGGCTTTCATAACCTTTTTTTGGCACTGGCTGTAAGACCGATGATCATATCCATTGTCTCTACATATATGTCTTTCCCGCTTTAATGTTCTGTTTTTCCTTTGTGATGCTCATTATTTCTCATTTCTTTCTTTTTTTTTTTTCATCGTACCGCATCTTCCCCATACGTTGTTTACCCCATACTCTCACTTTTAATTTATAGATGTCTAAATGTTGAATATAGAGTTGTTTACACAGATCAGAGGCAAATGGCGAGATTTGATAAAAGATCTTTACAAGGATTGAAAACTGCTAGAATACAAATTTAGATAAGAGAAAGAGTATCTGGGTCTATACCCAATGGGCCGCTACGGCTTGAAAGGTCAATAGATAGAAATGTTGAAGGCAGTCACACAACATAGTAACACAGACACTCTCTCCTTTTCTTTTCAGATGGATGGAGGAGAAAGTGTGAGGTCAGGGAGAAGTGAGCGATCAGAGAGGTCACACCGCAGTCACGGCAGCAACCATCATGGAAGTGGAGGATACCGTCAGTACAGTCGACCTCAGGTCCGCTCGATAGGCCTCCTCATCTTCCTCTTCTCGTTCATTTTCCTCCTTTTTTTCTTTTCTTCTTATTTCCCCTTATTCCTTTTATTCTTTCTTCTTTTTTTCTTCTTATCTTTCTTCCTCCTTCTAGTGATCTTCTTTTCCTTCCTCTTCCTGTTCAAATTTTTTTCTTCCCCTTCTTTTTCCTATTTTTTTTTCCTGTTAATATTTTTTCCTATTCCTCTTCATCAAATTATTTCTTCTTCTTCATCCTATTATTCTTCTTCTCCTTCATAATTTTTTCTTCTCATATTTTTTCTTGTTTTTCCTATTCTTATTCTTTATATCTCTTCTTATCATTCTTCTTCCTCCTATTCAACTTTTCCTTCCTCCTCTTCTTCTGTTTTTCCTCTCCCTCTTTTTCTCCTTCTTCCTTCTCTATCCATCTTCCTCGTCCTTCATCATCTTTGTATCCACCAGCTTATGATGTGTTGCAGAAAGTAGACACCTGTAGCTCTAACCCATCACAAGTTTTGTAGATGAATTATCCATCTTGAGTTTATTTAAAGACTCTCTCATTCTATCTGTCCACCATTTTTCTGGTCCACCATTTTACCTGACATTTTCATGTTGTATACTTGTGCTGCATTACCCCAAAAATCATGTACTGAAGGTCTGTAAAATTTATGGTTCATCTTTTTCTTCTACCTTTCAGCTCCCTGTGGAGTTTAGGTCTTCAACAAACACTTTCAGCTCCCTGTGGAGTTTAGGTCTTCAACAAACACTTTCAGCTCTCTGTGGAGTTTAGGTCTTCAACAAACACTTTCAGCTCCCTGTGGAGTTTAGGTCTTCAACAAACACTTTCAGCTCCCTGTGGAGTTTACGTCTTCAACAAACACTTTCAGCTCCCTGTGGAGCATAGGTCTTTAACAAACACTTTCCAAGTCGTTCTGTTTCTTGCCATTCTTTTAAGATTGTTCAATGTTTTCCCTATCATCTCTGATTCTATCTGTCTTCTCCAAGAATTCTTTGGTCTTCCTCCTTGTCTTTTTCCTTGGGGGTTCCAAAAAAGGGCCTGTTGTGTAATACTCTCAGTTGACTTCCACAGTGTGTGTCTTATCCAGCGCCATCGTCTTCGCTGTATCTCTTTATCCACTGGTATTTGACTGGTACATTTCCATAATTCTATGTTAGTGATTTTGTCCTGCCATTTCCATCCTTTTATTCTGCGTAAGCATCCATTAATGAAAGTCTGTATCTTCATGATTGTCAATTTTGTTGTTCTCCATGTTTCACAGCTATATAATAGGACCGACTTAACATTTGAGTTGAAATTTTTATATTTGTATTTAACCTTTTTGGATTTTCTTTGGATTTTCTTTGGATTTCCATTTGTTTATGGTCACTAACAACATATTCCATATACGCCACTTGGCGTGACGGGGGTACTTTACTTTTTTACTTTTTTTATACTTGTGCTGCAGGTTACATTCTAGTCAGATGTCCAAACCCTTCAATTCCATCTTCTTTCCTTCCTCATTCGCCTTCCAGAATTGAGTTTATTTCCTTGATGTTTCATCTAATCTATTTTGTCTGTCTAACGTTGCTGTTGTTGAAGTCTGTCTAACGTTGCTGTTGTTGAAGTCTGTCTAACGTTGCTGTTGTTGAAGTCTGTCTAACGTTGCTGTTGTTGAAGTCTGTCTAACGTTGCTGTTGTTGAAGTCTGTCTAACGTTGCTGTTGTTGAAGTCTGTCTAACGTTGCTGTTGTTGAAGTCTGTCTAACGTTGCTGTTGTTGAAGTCTGTCTAACGTTGCTGTTGTTGAAGTCTGTCTAACGTTGCTGTTGTTGAAGTCTGTCTGAAGAATTACCAATCTCCCACTTCCTGTTATGTCAAGTTGGAGCTCTTATTGGCATCTGGAAACCATTATCTTTTTTGTCTACCCTTTTCTCGCTTTTCTGGAACCATGCCTTCCCTTATTGTTTCTTTTTCCTCAAGACAGTTGTTGCTTTTAGAGTGGCAGAAATATTTTATTTCAAGATCAGATCTCTGTAATCTTGAGTTTTTTCCTCCCATCTTCGTTGTCTTAATTTACCCATCTTTGTTGTAATAGTTCATCCCATCTTTGCTGTAATAGTTCCTCCCATCTTTGCTGTAATAGTTCCTCCCATCTTCATTGTAATAGTTCCTCCCATCTTTGTTGTAATAGTTCCTCCCATCTTTGCTGTAATAGTTCCTCCCATCTTCATTGTAATAGTTCCTCCCATCTTTGTTGTAATAGTTCCTCCCATCTTTGTTGTAATAGTTCCTCCCATCTTTGTTGTAATAGTTCCTACCATCTTTGTTGTAATAGTTCCTCCCATCTTCATTGTAATAGTTCCTCCCATTTTTGTTGTAATAGTTCCTCCCATCTTTGCTGTAATAGTTCCTTCCATCTTTGTTGTAATAGTTCCTCCCATCTTTGTTGTAATAGCTGCTCCCATCTTTGTTGTAATAGTTCCTCCCATCTTTGCTGTAATAGTTCCTCCCATCTTTGTTGTAATAGTTCCTCCCATCTTTGTTGTAATAGTTCCTCCCATCTTTGTTGTAATAGTTCCTCCCATCTTTGTTGTAATAGTTCCTCCCATCTTTGCTGTAATAGTTCCTCCCATCTTTGTTGTAATAGTTCCTCCCATCTTTGCTGTAATAGTTCCTCCCATCTTTGCTGTAATAGTTCCTTCCATCTTTGTTGTAATAGTTCCTACCATCTTTGTTGTAATAGTTCCTCCCATCTTTGTTGTAATAGTTCCTCCCATCTTTGTTGTAATAGTTCCTCCCATCTTTGCTGTAATAGTTCCTCCCATCTTTGCTGTAATAGTTCCTCCCATCTTTGTTGTAATAGTTCCTCCCATCTTTGTTGTAATAGTTCCTCCCATCTTTGCTGTAATAGTTCCTCCAATCTTTGCTGTAATAGTTCCTTCCATCTTTGTTGTAATAGTTCCTACCATCTTTGTTGTAATAGTTCCTCCCATCTTTGTTGTAATAGTTCCTCCCATCTTTGCTGTAATAGTTCCTCCCATCTTTGCTGTAATAGTTCCTTCCATCTTTGTTGTAATAGTTCATCCCATCTTTGCTGTAATAGTTCCTCCCATCTTTGCTGTTATAGTTCCTCTGATCTTCATTGTAATAGTTCCTCCCATCTTTGTTGTAATAGTTCCTCCCATCTTTGTTGTAATAGTTCCTCCCATCTTTGTTGTAATAGTGCCTCCCATCTTTGTTGTGATAGTTCCTCCCATCTTTGTTGTAATAGTTCCTCCCATCTTTGTTGTAATAGTTCCTCCCAACTTTGCTGTAATAGTTCCTCCCAACTTTGCTGTAATAGTTCCTCCCATCTTTGTTGTAATAGTTCCTCCCAACTTTGCTGTAATAGTTCCTCCCATCTTTGTTGTAATAGTTCCTCCCATCTTTGTTGTAATAGTTCCTCCCATCTTTGTTGTAATAGTTCCTCCCATCTTTGTTGTAATAGTTCCTCCCAACTTTGCTGTAATAGTTCCTCCCATCTTTGTTGTAATAGTTCCTCCCATCTTTGCTGTAATAGTTCCTCCCATCTTTGTTGTAATAGTTCCTCCCATCTTTGTTGTAATAGTTCCTCCCATCTTTGTTGTAATAGTTCCTCCCATCTTTGTTGTAATAGTTCCTCCCATCTTTGTTGTAATAGTTCCTCCCATCTTTGTTGTAATAGTTCCTCCCATCTTTGTTGTAATAGTTCCTCCCATCTTTGTTGTAATAGTTCCTCCCATCTTTGTTGTAATAGTTCCTCCCATCTTTGTTGTAATAGTTCCTCCCATCTTTGTTGTAATAGTTCCTCCCATCTTTGTTGTAATAGTTCCTCCCAACTTTGCTGTAATAGTTCCTCCCATCTTTGTTGTAATAGTTCCTCCCATCTTTGTTGTAATAGTTCCTCCCATCTTTGTTGTAATAGTTCCTCCCATCTTTGTTGTAATAGTTCCTCCCATCTTTGTTGTAATAGTTCCTCCCAACTTTGCTGTAATAGTTCCTCCCATCTTTGCTGTAATAGTTCCTCCCATCTTTGTTGTAATAGTTCCTCCCATCTTTGTTGTAATAGTTCCTCCCATCTTTGTTGTAATAGTTCCTCCCATCTTTGTTGTAATAGTTCCTCCCACTTTGCTGTAATAGTTCCTCCTATCTTTGTTGTAATAGTTCCTCCCATCTTTGTTGTAATAGTTCCTACCATCTTTGTTGTAATAGTTCCTCCCATCTTTGTTGTAATAGTTCCTCCCATCTTTGCTGTAATAGTTCCTCCCAACTTTGCTGTCATAGTTCCTCTGATCTTCATTGTAATAGTTCCTCCCATCTTTGTTATAATAATTCCTCCCATCTTTGCTGTCATAGTTCCTCTGATCTTCATTGTAATAGTTCCTCCATCTTTGTTATAATAATTCCTCCCATCTTTGCTGTCATACTTCCTCTGATCTTCATTGTAATAGTTCCTCCCGTCTTTGTTATAACAATTCCTCCCATCTTTGTTGTAATAGTTCCTCCCATCTTTGCTGTCATACTTCCTCTGATCTTCATTGTAATAGTTCCTCCCATCTTTGTTATAATAATTCCTCCCATCTTTGCTGTCATAGTTCCTCTGATCTTCATTGTAATAGTTCCTCCCATCTTTGTTATAATAATTCCTCCCATCTTTGCTGTCATACTTCCTCTGATCTTCATTGTAATAGTTCCTCCCGTCTTTGTTATAACAATTCCTCCCATCTTTGTAGTAATAGTTCCTCCCATCTTTGCTGTCATAGTTCCTCTGATCTTCATTGTAATAGTTCCTCACATCTTTGTTGTAATAGTTCCTCCCATCTTTGCTGTCATACTTTCTCTGATCTTCATTGTAATAGCTCCTCCCATCTTTGCTGTAATAGTTCCTCCCATCTTTGTTATAATAATTCCTCCCATCGTTACTGTAATAGTTCCTCCCATTTTTGTTATAATAATTCCTCCCATCTTTGCTGTAATAGTTCCTCCCATCTTTGTTGTAATAGTTCCTCCCATCTTTGCTGTCATACTTTCTCTGATCTTCATTGTAATAGTTCCTCCCATCTTTGTTATAATAATTCCTCCCATCTTTGCTGTAATAGTTCCTCCCATTTTTGTTGTGATAGATCCTCCCATCTTTGCTGTAATAGTTCCTCCCATCTTTGTTGTAATAGTTCCTCCCATCTTTGTTGTAATAGTTCCTCCCATCTTTGCTGTCATACTTTCTCTGATCTTCATTGTAATAGTTCCTCCCATCTTTGTTGTAATAGTTCCTCCCATCTTTGTTGTAATAGTTCCTCCCATCTTTGCTGTCATACTTTCTCTGATCTTCATTGTAATAGTTCCTCCCATTTTTGTTATAATAATTCCTCCCATCTTTGCTGTAATAGTTCCTCCCATCTTTGTTGTAATAGTTCCTCCCATCTTTGCTGTCATACTTTCTCTGATCTTCATTGTAATAGTTCCTCCCATCTTTGTTATAATAATTCCTCCCATCTTTGCTGTAATAGTTCCTCCCATTTTTGTTGTGATAGTTCCTCCCATCTTTGCTGTAATAGTTCCTCCCATCTTTGTTGTAATAGTTCCTCCCATCTTTGTTGTAATAGTTCCTCCCATCTTTGCTGTCATACTTTCTCTGATCTTCATTGTAATAGTTCCTCCCATCTTTGTTATATAATTCCTCCCATCTTTGCTGTAATAGTTCCTCCCATTTTTGTTGTAATAGCTCCTCCCATCTTTGCTGTAATAGTTCCTCCCATCTTTGTTATAATAATTCCTCCCATCGTTACTGTAATAGTTCCTCCCATTTTTGTTATAATAATTCCTCCCATCTTTGTTGTAATAGTTCATCTTATCTTCATTGTAATAGTTCCTCCCATCTTTGTTATAATAGTTCCTCCCATCTTTGTTGTAATAGTTCCTCTGATCTTCATTGTAATAGTTCTTCCCATCTTTGTTATAATAGTTCCTCCCATCTTTGCTGTAATAGTTGCTCCCATCTTTGTTGTAATAGTTCCTCCATCTTTGTTGTAATAGTTCCTCTGATCTTCATTGTAATAGTTCTTCCCATCTTTGTTATAATAGTTCCTCCCATCTTTGCTGTAATAGTTCCTCCCATCTTTGTTGTAATAGTTCCTCCCAGCTTTGCTGTAATAGTTCCTCCCAGCTTTGCTGTAATAGTTCCTCCCAGCTTTGCTGTAATAGTTCCTCCCAGCTTTGCTGTAATAGTTCCTCCCATCTTTGTTATAATAGTTCCTCCCATCTTTGCTGTAATAGTTCCTCCCAGCTTTGTTGCAATAGTTCCTTCCATCTATGTTGTAATAGTTCCCCCATCTTTGTTGTAATAGTTCCTCTTATCTTCATTGTAATAGTTCCTCCCATCTTTGTTGTAATAGTTCCTACCATCTTTGTTGTAATAGTTCCTCCCATCTTTGCTGTAATAGTTCCTCCCATCTTTGCTGTAATAGTTCCTCCCATCTTTGTTGTAATAGTTCCTCCCATCTTTGTTGTTATAGTTCCTCCCATCTTTGTTGTAATAGTTGCTCCCATCTTTGTTGTAATAGTTCCTCCCATTATTGCTGTAATAGTTCCTCCCATCTTTGCTGTCATACTTTCTCTGATTTTCATTGTAATAGCTCCTCCCATCTTTCCTGTAATAGTTCCTCCCATCTTTGTTATAATAGTTCCTCCCATCTTTGCTGTAATAGTTCCTCCCATCTTTGCTGTAATAGTTCCTCCCATCTTTGTTATAATAGTTCCTCCCATCTTTGCTGTAATAGTTCCTCCCATCTTTGTTATAATAGCTCCTCCCATCTTTGCTGTAATAGTTCCTCCCATCTTTGTTGTAATAGTTCCTCCCATCTTTGTTGTAATAGTTCCTACCATCTTTGTTATAATAGTTCCTCCCATCTTTGCTGTAAAAGTTCCTCCCATCTTTGCTGTAATAGTTCCTCCCATCTTTGTTGTAATAGTTCCTCCCATCTTTGCTGTAATAGTTCCTCCCATCTTTGTTATAATAGTTCCTCCCATCTTTGTTGTAATAGTTCCTCCCATCTTTGTTGTAATAGTTCCTCCCATCTTTGTTGTAATAGTTCCTCCCATCTTTGTTGTAATAGTTCCTCCCAACTTTGCTGTAATAGTTCCTCCCATCTTTGTTGTAATAGTTCCTCCCATCTTTGTTGTAATAGTTCCTCCCATCTTTGTTGTAATAGTTCCTCCCATCTTTGTTGTAATAGTTCCTCCCATCTTTGTTGTAATAGTTCCTCCCAACTTTGCTGTAATAGTTCCTCCCATCTTTGCTGTAATAGTTCCTCCCATCTTTGTTGTAATAGTTCCTCCCATCTTTGTTGTAATAGTTCCTCCCATCTTTGTTGTAATAGTTCCTCCCATCTTTGTTGTAATAGTTCCTCCCAACTTTGCTGTAATAGTTCCTCCCATCTTTGTTGTAATAGTTCCTCCCATCTTTGTTGTAATAGTTCCTCCCATCTTTGTTGTAATAGTTCCTCCCACTTTGCTGTAATAGTTCCTCCCATCTTTGTTGTAATAGTTCCTCCCATCTTTGTTGTAATAGTTCCTCCCATCTTTGTTGTAATAGTTCCTCCCATCTTTGTTGTAATAGTTCCTCCCATCTTTGTTGTAATAGTTCCTCCCAACTTTGCTGTAATAGTTCCTCCCATCTTTGCTGTAATAGTTCCTCCCATCTTTGTTGTAATAGTTCCTCCCATCTTTGTTGTAATAGTTCCTCCCATCTTTGTTGTAATAGTTCCTCCCATCTTTGTTGTAATAGTTCCTCCAACTTTGCTGTAATAGTTCCTCTGATCTTCATTGTAATAGTTCCTCCCATCTTTGTTATAATAATTCCTCCCATCTTTGCTGTCATAGTTCCTCTGATCTTCATTGCAATAGTTCCTCCCATCTTTGTTATAATAATTCCTCCCATCTTTGCTGTCATACTTCCTCTGATCTTCATTGTAATAGTTCCTCCCGTCTTTGTTATAACAATTCCTCCCATCTTTGTTGTAATAGTTCCTCCCATCTTTGCTGTCATACTTCCTCTGATCTTCATTGTAATAGTTCCTCCCATCTTTGTTATAATAATTCCTCCCATCTTTGCTGTCATAGTTCCTCTGATCTTCATTGTAATAGTTCCTCCCATCTTTGTTATAATAATTCCTCCCATCTTTGCTGTCATACTTCCTCTGATCTTCATTGTAATAGTTCCTCCCGTCTTTGTTATAACAATTCCTCCCATCTTTGTAGTAATAGTTCCTCCCATCTTTGCTGTCATAGTTCCTCTGATCTTCATTGTAATAGTTCCTCACATCTTTGTTGTAATAGTTCCTCCCATCTTTGCTGTCATACTTTCTCTGATCTTCATTGTAATAGCTCCTCCCATCTTTGCTGTAATAGTTCCTCCCATCTTTGTTATAATAATTCCTCCCATCTTTGCTGTAATAGTTCCTCCCATTTTTGTTGTGATAGTTCCTCCCATCTTTGCTGTAATAGTTCCTCCCATCTTTGTTGTAATAGTTCCTCCCATCTTTGTTGTAATAGTTCCTCCCATCTTTGCTGTCATACTTTCTCTGATCTTCATTGTAATAGTTCCTCCCATCTTTGTTGTAATAGTTCCTCCCATCTTTGTTGTAATAGTTCCTCCCATCTTTGCTGTCATACTTTTCTGATCTTTCATTGTAATAGTTCCTCCCATTTTTGTTATAATAATTCCTCCCATCTTTGCTGTAATAGTTCCTCCCATCTTTGTTGTAATAGTTCCTCCCATCTTTGCTGTCATACTTCTCTGATCTTCATTGTAATAGTTCCTCCCATCTTTGTTATAATAATTCCTCCCATCTTTGCTGTAATAGTTCCTCCCATTTTTGTTGTGATAGTTCCTCCCATCTTTGTTATAATAGTTCCTCCCATCTTTGTTGTAATAGTTCCTCCCATCTTTGTTGTAATAGTTCCTCCCATCTTTGTTGTAATAGTTCCTCCCATCTTTGTTGTAATAGTTCCTCCCAACTTTGCTGTAATAGTTCCTCCCATCTTTGTTGTAATAGTTCCTCCCATCTTTGTTGTAATAGTTCCTCCCATCTTTGTTGTAATAGTTCCTCCCATCTTTGTTGTAATAGTTCCTCCCATCTTTGTTGTAATAGTTCCTCCCATCTTTGCTGTAATAGTTCCTCCCATCTTTGCTGTAATAGTTCCTCCCATCTTTGTTGTAATAGTTCCTCCCATCTTTGTTGTAATAGTTCCTCCCATCTTTGTTGTAATAGTTCCTCCCATCTTTGTTGTAATAGTTCCTCCAACTTTGCTGTAATAGTTCCTCCCATCTTTGTTGTAATAGTTCCTCCCATCTTTGTTGTAATAGTTCCTCCCATCTTTGTTGTAATAGTTCCTCCCAACTTTGCTGTAATAGTTCCTCCCATCTTTGTTGTAATAGTTCCTCCCATCTTTGTTGTAATAGTTCCTCCCATCTTTGTTGTAATAGTTCCTCCCATCTTTGTTGTAATAGTTCCTCCCATCTTTGTTGTAATAGTTCCTCCAACTTTGCTGTAATAGTTCCTCCCATCTTTGCTGTAATAGTTCCTCCCATCTTTGTTGTAATAGTTCCTCCCATCTTTGTTGTAATAGTTCCTCCCATCTTGTTGTAATAGTTCCTCCCATCTTTGTTGTAATAGTTCCTCCCACTTTGCTGTAATAGTTCCTCTGATCTTCATTGTAATAGTTCCTCCCATCTTTGTTATAATAATTCCTCCCATCTTTGCTGTCATAGTTCCTCTGATCTTCATTGCAATAGTTCCTCCCATCTTTGTTATAATAATTCCTCCCATCTTTGCTGTCATACTTCCTCTGATCTTCATTGTAATAGTTCCTCCCGTCTTTGTTATAACAATTCCTCCCATCTTTGTTGTAATAGTTCCTCCCATCTTTGCTGTCATACTTCCTCTGATCTTCATTGTAATAGTTCCTCCCATCTTTGTTATAATAATTCCTCCCATCTTTGCTGTCATAGTTCCTCTGATCTTCATTGTAATAGTTCCTCCCATCTTTGTTATAATAATTCCTCCCATCTTTGCTGTCATACTTCCTCTGATCTTCATTGTAATAGTTCCTCCCGTCTTTGTTATAACAATTCCTCCCATCTTTGTAGTAATAGTTCCTCCCATCTTTGCTGTCATAGTTCCTCTGATCTTCATTGTAATAGTTCCTCACATCTTTGTTGTAATAGTTCCTCCCATCTTTGCTGTCATACTTTCTCTGATCTTCATTGTAATAGCTCCTCCCATCTTTGCTGTAATAGTTCCTCCCATCTTTGTTATAATAATTCCTCCCATCTTTGCTGTAATAGTTCCTCCCATTTTGTTGTGATAGTTCCTCCCATCTTTGCTGTAATAGTTCCTCCCATCTTTGTTGTAATAGTTCCTCCCATCTTTGTTGTAATAGTTCCTCCCATCTTTGCTGTCATACTTTCTCTGATCTCATTGTAATAGTTCCTCCCATCTTTGTTGTAATAGTTCCTCCCATCTTTGTTGTAATAGTTCCTCCCATCTTTGCTGTCATACTTTCTCTGATCTTCATTGTAATAGTTCCTCCCATTTTTGTTATAATATTCCTCCCATCTTTGCTGTAATAGTTCCTCCCATCTTTGTTGTAATAGTTCCTCCCATCTTTGCTGTCATACTTTCTCTGATCTTCATTGTAATAGTTCCTCCCATCTTTGTTATAATAATTCCTCCCATCTTTGCTGTAATAGTTCCTCCCATTTTTGTTGTGATAGTTCCTCCCATCTTTGCTGTAATAGTTCCTCCCATCTTTGTTGTAATAGTTCCTCCCATCTTTGTTGTAATAGTTCCTCCCATCTTTGCTGTCATATTTTCTCTGATCTTCATTGTAATAGTTCCTCCCATCTTGGTTATAATAATTCCTCCCATCTTTGCTGTAATAGTTCCTCCCATTTTTGTTGTAATAGCTCCTCCCATCTTTGCTGTAATAGTTCCTCCCATCTTTGTTATAATAATTCCTCCCATCGTTACTGTAATAGTTCCTCCCATTTTGTTATAATAATTCCTCCCATCTTTGTTGTAATAGTTCATCTTATCTTCATTGTAATAGTTCCTCCCATCTTTGTTATAATAGTTCCTCCCATCTTTGTTGTAATAGTTCCTCTGATCTTCATTGTAATAGTTCTTCCCATCTTTGTAATAGTTCCTCCCATCTTTGCTGTAATAGTTGCTCCCATCTTTGTTGTAATAGTTCCCCCATCTTTGTTGTAATAGTTCCTCTTATCTTCATTGTAATAGTTCCTCCCATCTTTGTTGTAATAGTTCCTACCATCTTTGTTGTAATAGTTCCTCCCATCTTTGCTGTAATAGTTCCTCCCATCTTTGCTGTAATAGTTCCTCCCATCTTTGTTGTAATAGTTCCTCCCATCTTTGTTGTAATAGTTCCTCCCATCTTTGTTGTAATAGTTGCTCCCATCTTTGTTGTAATAGTTCCTCCCATTATTGCTGTAATAGTTCCTCCCATCTTTGCTGTCATCCTTTCTCTGATTTTCATTGTAATAGCTCCTCCCATCTTTGCTGTAATAGTTCCTCCCATCTTTGTTATAATAGTTCCTCCCATCTTTGCTGTAATAGTTCCTCCCATCTTTGCTGTAATAGTTCCTCCCATCTTTGTTATAATAGTTCCTCCCATCTTTGCTGTAATAGTTCCTCCCATCTTTGTTATAATAGCTCCTCCCATCTTTGCTGTAATAGTTCCTCCCATCTTTGTTGTAATAGTTCCTCCCATCTTTGTTGTAATAGTTCCTACCATCTTTGTTATAATAGTTCCTCCCATCTTTGCTGTAATAGTTCCTCCCATCTTTGCTGTAATAGTTCCTCCCATCTTTGTTGTAATAGTTCCTCCCATCTTTGCTGTAATAGTTCCTCCCATCTTTGTTATAATAGTTCCTCCCATCTTTGTTGTAATAGTTCCTCCCATCTTTGTTGTAATAGTTCCTCCCATCTTTGTTGTAATAGTTCCTCCCATCTTTGTTGTAATAGTTCCTCCCATCTTTGCTGTAATAGTTCCTCCCATCTTTGTTATAATAGTTCCTCCCATCTTTGTTGTAATAGTTCCCCCATCTTTGTTGTAATAGTTCCTCTTATCTTCATTGTAATAGTTCCTCCCATCTTTGTTGTAATAGTTCCTACCATCTTTGTTGTAATAGTTCCTCCCATCTTTGCTGTAATAGTTCCTCCCATCTTTGCTGTCATACTTTCTCTGATTTTCATTGTAATAGCTCCTCCCATCTTTGCTGTAATAGTTCCCCCATCTTTGTTGTAATAGTTCCTCTTATCTTCATTGTAATAGTTCCTCCCATCTTGTTGTAATAGTTCCTCCCATCTTTGTTGTAATAGTTCCTCCCATCTTTGCTGTAATAGTTCCTCCCATCTTTGTTATAATAATTCCTCCCATCTTTGCTGTAATAGTTCCTCCCATCTTTGTTATAATAATTCCTCCCATCTTTGCTGTAATAGTTCCTCCCATCTTTGTTATAATAATTCCTCCCATCTTTGTTGTAATAGTTCCTCCCATCTTTGTTGTAATAGTTCCTCCCATCTTTGCTGTAATATTCCTCCCATCTTTGTTGTAATAGTTCCTCCCATCTTTGTTGTAATAGTTCCTCCCATCTTTGCTGTGATAGTTCCTCCCATCTTTGCTGTAATAGTTCCTCCCATCTTTGTTGTAATAGTTCCTCCCATCTTTGTTATAATAATTCCTCCCATCTTTGCTGTAATAGTTCCTCCCATCTTTGTTGTATTAGTTCCTCCCATCTTTGTTGTAATAGTTCCTCCCAACTTTGTTGTATAGTTCCCCCCATCTTTGCTGTAATAGTTCCTCCCAACTTTGCTGTAATAGTTCCTCCCATCTTTGTTGTAATAGTTCCTCCCATCTTTGTTGTAATAGTTCCTCCCATCTTTGTTGTAATAATTCCTCCCATCTTTGCTGTAATAGTTCCCCATCTTTGTTGTAATAGTTCCTCCCATCTTTGTTGTAATAGTTCCTCCCATCTTCATTGTAATAGTTCCTCCCATCTTTGTTGTAATAGTTCCTCCCATCTTTGTTATAATAATTCCTCCCATCTTTGCTGTAATAATTCCTCCCATCTTTGTTGTAATAGTTCCCCCCATCTTTGCTGTAATAGTTCCTCCCTTCTTTGTTATAATAATTCCCCCCATCTTTGTTGTAATAGTTCCTCCCATCTTTGTTGTAATAGTTCCTCCCATCTTTGTTATAATAATTCCTCCCATCTTTGCTGTAATAGTCCTCCATCTTTGCTGTAATAGTTCCTCCCTTCTTTGTTATAATAATTCCTCCCATCTTTGCTGTAATAGTTCCTCCCATCTTTGTTGTAATAGTTCCTCCCATCTTTGTTATAATAATCCTCCCATCTTTGCTGTAATAGTTCCTCCCATCTTTGTTGTATTAGTTCCCCCCATCTTTGTTGTAATAGTTCCTCCCAACTTTGTTGTATTAGTTCCCCCCATCTTTGCTGTAATAGTTCCTCCCAACTTTGCTGTAATAGTTCCTCCCATCTTTGTTGTAATAGTTCCTCCCATTGTTGTAATAGTTCCTCCCATCTTTGTTATAATAATTCCTCCATCTTTGCTGTAATAGTTCCCCCATCTTTGTTGTAATAGTTCCTCCCATCTTTGTTATAATAATTCCTCCCATCTTTCCTGTAATAGTTCCTCCCATCTTTGTTGTAATAGTTCCTCCCATCTTTGTTATAATAATTCCTCCCATCTTTGCTGTAATATTCTCCCATCTTTGTTGTAATAGTTCCCCCATCTTTGCTGTAATAGTTCCTCCCTTCTTTGTTATAATAATTCCCCCCATCTTTGTTGTAATAGTTCCTCCATCTTTGTTATAATAATTCCCCCATCTTTTGTAATAGTTCCTCCCATCTTTGTTGTAATAGTTCCTCCCATCTTTGTTGTAATAGTTCCTCCCATCTTTGTTGTAATAGTTCCTCCCATCTTTGTTATAATAATTCCTCCCATCTTTGTTGTAATAGTTCCCCCATCTTTGCTGTAATAGTTCCTCCCTTCTTTGTTATAATAATTCCTCCCATCTTTGCTGTAATAGTTCCTCCCATCTTTGTTGTAATAGTTCCTCCCATCTTTGTTGTAATAGTTCCTCTGATCTTCATTGTAATAGTTCCTCCCATCTTTGTTGTAATAGTTCCTCCCATCTTTGTTGTAATAGTTCCTCCCATCTTTGTTGTAATAGTTCCTCCCATCTTTGCTGTAATAGTTCCTCCCATCTTTGCTGTCATAGTTCCTCTGATCTTCATTGTAATAGTTCCTCCATCTTTGTTATAATAATTCCCCCATCTTTGTTGTAATAGTTCCTCCCATCTTTGCTGTAATAGTTCCTCCCATCTTTGCTGTAATAGTTCCTCCCATCTTTGCTGTAATAGTTCCTCCCAGCTTTGTTGCAATAGTTCCTTCCATCTATGTTGTAATAGTTCCCCCATCTTTTGTAATAGTTCCTCTTATCTTCATTGTAATAGTTCCTCCCATCTTTGTTGTAATAGTTCCTCCCATCTTTGTTGTAATAGTTCCTCCCATCTTTGCTGTCATACTTTCCTGATTTTCTGTAATAGTTCCTCCCATCTTTGCTGTAATAGTTCCTCCCATCTTTGTTATAATAATTCCTCCCATCTTTACTGTAATAGTTCCTCCCATTTTTGTTATAATAATTCCTCCCATCTTTGTTGTAATAGTTCCTCTGATCTTCATTGTAATAGTTCCTCCCATCTTTGTTATAATAGTTCCTCCCATCTTTGCTGTAATAGTTCCTCCCATCTTTGTTATAATAATTCCTCCCATCTTTGCTGTAATAGTTCCTCCCCATCTTTGCTGTAATAGTTCCTCCCATCTTTGCTGTAATAGTTCCTCCCATCTTTGCTGTAATAGTTCCTCCCATCTTTGTTGTAATAGTTCCCCCATCTTTGTTGTAATAGTTCCTCCCATCTTTGTTGTAATAGTTCCTCCCATCTTGCTGTTATAGTTCCTCTGATCTTCATTGTAATAGTTCCTCCCATCTTTGTTGTAATAGTTCCTCCCATCTTTGTTGTAATAGTTCCTCCCATCTTTGTTGTAATAGTCCTCCCATCTTTGTTGTAATAGTTCCTCCCATCTTTGTTGTAATAGTTCCTCCCATCTTTGTTGTAATAGTTCCTCCCATCTTTGCTGTAATAGTTCCTCCCATCTTTGCTGTAATAGTTCCTCCCATCTTTGTTGTAATAGTTCCTCCCATCTTTGCTGTAATAGTTCCTCCCATCTTTGTTGTAATAGTTCCTCCCATCTTTGTTGTAATAGTTCCTCCCATCTTTGTTGTAATAGTTCCTCCCATCTTTGTTGTAATAGTTCCTCCCATCTTTGCTGTAATAGTTCCTCCCATCTTTGTTGTAATAGTTCCTCCCATCTTTGCTGTAATAGTTCCTCCCATCTTTGTTGTAATAGTTCCTCCCATCTTGTTGTAATAGTTCCTCCCATCTTTTGTTGTAATAGTTCCTCCCATCTTTGTTGTAATAGTTCCTCCCATCTTTGTTGTAATAGTTCCTCCCATCTTTGTTGTAATAGTTCCTCCCATCTTTGTTGTAATAGTTCCTCCCATCTTTGTTGTAATAGTTCCTCATCTTTGTTGTAATAGTTCCTCCCATCTTTGTTGTAATAGTTCCTCCCATCTTTGTTGTAATAGTTCCTCCCATCTTTGCTGTAATAGTTCCTCCCATCTTTGTTGTAATAGTTCCTCCCATCTTTGTTGTAATAGTTCCTCCATCTTTGTTGTAATAGTTCCTCCCATCTTTGTTGTAATAGTTCCTCCCATCTTTGTTGTAATAGTTCCTCCCATCTTTGCTGTAATAGTTCCTCCCATCTTTGCTGTAATAGTTCCTCCCATCTTTGTTGTAATAGTTCCTCCCATCTTTGTTGTAATAGTTCCTCCCATCTTTGTTGTAATAGTTCCTCCCATCTTTGCTGTAATAGTTCCTCCCATCTTTGTTGTAATAGTTCCTCCCATCTTTGTTGTAATAGTTCCTCCCATCTTTGTTGTAATAGTTCCTCCCATCTTTGCTGTAATAGTTCCTCCCATCTTTGCTTGTAATAGTTCCTCCCATCTTGTTGTAATAGTTCCTCCCATCTTTGTTATAATAATTCCTCCCATCTTTGCTGTAATAGTTCCTCTGATCTTCATTGTAATAGTTCCTCCCATCTTTGTTATAATAATTCCTCCCATCTTTGCTGTAATACTTCCTCCCATCTTTGTTGTAATAGTTCCTCCCATCTTTGTATAATAATTCCTCCATCTTTGTTGTAATAGTTCCTCCCATCTTTGCTGTAATAGTTCCTCTGATCTTTCATTGTAATAGTTCCTCCCTTCTTTGTTTAATAATTCCTCCCATCTTTGCTGTAATAGTTCCTCCCATCTTTGTTGTAATAGTTCCTCCCATCTTTGTTATAATAATTCCTCCCATCTTTGCTGTAATAGTTCCTCCCATCTTTGTTGTATTAGTTCCCCCCATCTTTGTTGTAATAGTTCCTCCCAACTTTGTTGTAATAGTTCCCCCCATCTTTGCTGTAATAGTTCCTCCCATCTTTGCTGTAATAGTTCCTCCCATCTTTGTTGTAATAGTTCCTCCATCTTTGTTGTAATAGTTCCTCCCATCTTTGTTATAATAATTCCTCCCATCTTTGCTGTAATAGTTCCCCATCTTTGTTGTAATAGTTCCTCCCATCTTTGTTATAATAATTCCTCCCATCTTTCTGTAATAGTTCCTCCCATCTTTGTTGTAATAGTTCCTCCCATCTTTGTTATAATAATTCCTCCCATCTTTGCTGTAATAATTCCTCCCATCTTTGTTGTAATAGTTCCCCATCTTTGCTGTAATAGTTCCTCCCATCTTTGTTATAATAATTCCCCCATCTTTGTTGTAATAGTTCCTCCCATCTTTGTTATAATAATTCCCCCATCTTTGTTGTAATAGTTCCTCCCATCTTTGTTGTAATAGTTCCTCCCATCTTTGTTGTAATAGTTCCTCCCATCTTTGTTGTAATAGTTCCTCCCATCTTTGTTATAATAATTCCTCCCATCTTTGTTGTAATAGTTCCCCCATCTTTGCTGTAATAGTTCCTCCCTTCTTTGTTATAATAATTCCTCCCATCTTTGCTGTAATAGTTCCTCCCATCTTTGTTGTAATAGTTCCTCCCATCTTTGTTGTAATAGTTCCTCTGATCTTCATTGTAATAGTTCCTCCCATCTTTGTTGTAATAGTTCCTCCCATCTTTGTTGTAATAGTTCCTCCCATCTTTGTTGTAATAGTTCCTCCCATCTTTGCTGTAATAGTTCCTCCCATCTTTGCTGTCATAGTTCCTCTGATCTTCATTGTAATAGTTCCTCCCTTCTTTGTTATAATAATTCCCCCCATCTTTGTTGTAATAGTTCCTCCATCTTTGCTGTAATAGTTCCTCCCATCTTTGCTGTAATAGTTCCTCCATCTTTGCTGTAATAGTTCCTCCCAGCTTTGTTGCAATAGTTCCTCCATCTTTGTTGTAATAGTTCCTCCCATCTTTGTTGTAATAGTTCCTCTTATCTTCATTGTAATAGTTCCTCCCATCTTTGTTGTAATAGTTCCTCCCATCTTTGTTGTAATAGTTCCTCCCATCTTTGCTGTCATACTTTCTCTGATCTTCATTGTAATAGCTCCTCCCATCTTTGCTGTAATAGTTCCTCCCATCTTTGTTATAATAATTCCTCCCATCTTTGCTGTCATACTTTCTCTGATTTCATTGTAATAGCTCCTCCCATCTTTGCTGTAATAGTTCCTCCCATCTTTGTTATAATAATTCCTCCCATCGTTACTGTAATAGTTCCTCCCATTTTTGTTATAATAATTCCTCCCATCTTTGTTGTAATAGTTCCTCTGATCTTCATTGTAATAGTTCCTCCCATCTTTGTTATAATAATTCCTCCCATCTTTGCTGTAATAGTTCCTCCCATCTTTGTTATAATAATTCCTCCCATCTTTGCTGTAATAGTTCCTCCCATCTTTGCTGTAATAGTTCCTCCCATCTTTGCTGTAATAGTTCCTCCCATCTTTGTTGTAATAGTTCCCCCATCTTTGTTGTAATAGTTCCTCCCATCTTTGTTGTAATAGTTCCTCCCATCTTTGCTGTTATAGTTCCTCTGATCTTCATTGTAATAGTTCCTCCCATCTTTGTTGTAATAGTTCCTCCCATCTTTGTTGTAATAGTTCCTCCCATCTTTGTTGTAATAGTGCCTCCCATCTTTGTTGTGATAGTTCCTCCCATCTTTGTTGTAATAGTTCCTCCCATCTTTGTTGTAATAGTTCCTCCCAACTTTGCTGTAATAGTTCCTCCCATCTTTGCTGTAATAGTTCCTCCCATCTTTGTTGTAATAGTCCTCCCATCTTTGCTGTAATAGTTCCTCCCATCTTTGTTGTAATAGTTCCTCCCATCTTTGTTGTAATAGTTCCTCCCATCTTTGTTGTAATAGTTCCTCCCATCTTTGTTGTAATAGTTCCTCCCATCTTTGCTGTAATAGTTCCTCCCATCTTTGTTGTAATAGTTCCTCCCATCTTTGTTGTAATAGTTCCTCCCATCTTTGTTGTAATAGTTCCTCCCATCTTTGTTGTAATAGTTCCTCCCATCTTTGTTGTAATAGTTCCTCCCATCTTTGTTGTAATAGTTCCTCCCATCTTTGTTGTAATAGTTCCTCCCATCTTTGTTGTAATAGTTCCTCCCATCTTTGTTGTAATAGTTCCTCCCAACTTTGCTGTAATAGTTCCTCCCATCTTTGTTGTAATAGTTCCTCCCATCTTTGTTGTAATAGTTCCTCCCATCTTTGTTGTAATAGTTCCTCCCATCTTTGTTGTAATAGTTCCTCCCATCTTTGTTGTAATAGTTCCTCCCAACTTTGCTGTAATAGTTCCTCCCATCTTTGCTGTAATAGTTCCTCCCATCTTTGTTGTAATAGTTCCTCCCATCTTTGTTGTAATAGTTCCTCCCATCTTTGTTGTAATAGTTCCTCCCATCTTTGCTGTAATAGTTCCTCCCATCTTTGTTGTAATAGTTCCTCCCATCTTTGTTGTAATAGTTCCTCCATCTTTGTTGTAATAGTTCCTCCCATCTTTGCTGTAATAGTTCCTCCCAACTTTGCTGTCATAGTTCCTCTGATCTTCATTGTAATAGTTCCTCCCATCTTTGTTATAATAATTCCTCCCATCTTTGCTGTAATAGTTCCTCTGATCTTCATTGTAATAGTTCCTCCCATCTTTGTTATAATAATTCCTCCATCTTTGCTGTCATACTTCCTCTGATCTTCATTGTAATAGTTCCTCCCGTCTTTGTTATAACAATTCCTCCCATCTTTGTTGTAATAGTTCCTCCCATCTTTGCTGTCATAGTTCCTCTGATCTTCATTGTAATAGTTCCTCCCATCTTTGTTATAATAATTCCTCCCATCTTTGCTGTCATAGTTCCTCTGATCTTCATTGTAATAGTTCCTCCCATCTTTGTTATAATAATTCCTCCCATCTTTGCTGTCATACTTCCTCTGATCTTCATTGTAATAGTTCCTCCCGTCTTTGTTATAACAATTCCTCCCATCTTTGTAGTAATAGTTCCTCCCATCTTTGCTGTCATAGTTCCTCTGATCTTCATTGTAATAGTTCCTCACATCTTTGTTGTAATAGTTCCTCCCATCTTTGCTGTCATACTTTCTCTGATCTTCATTGTAATAGCTTCTCCCATCTTTGCTGTAATAGTTCCTCCCATCTTTGTTATAATATTCCTCCCATCGTTGCTGTAATAGTTCCTCCCATTTTTGTTATAATAATTCCTCCCATCTTTGCTGTAATAGTTCCTCCCATCTTTGTTGTAATAGTTCCTCCCATCTTTGCTGTCATACTTTCTCTGATCTTCATTGTAATAGTTCCTCCCATCTTTGTTATAATAATTCCTCCCATCTTTGCTGTAATAGTTCCTCCCATTTTTGTTGTGATAGATCCTCCCATCTTTGCTGTAATAGTTCCTCCCATCTTTGTTGTAATAGTTCCTCCCATCTTTGTTGTAATAGTTCCTCCCATCTTTGCTGTCATACTTCTCTGATCTTCATTGTAATAGTTCCTCCCATCTTTGTTGTAATAGTTCCTCCCATCTTTGTTGTAATAGTTCCTCCCATCTTTGCTGTCATACTTTCTCTGATCTTCATTGTAATAGTTCCTCCCATTTTTGTTATAATAATTCCTCCCATCTTTGCTGTAATAGTTCCTCCCATCTTTGTTGTAATAGTTCCTCCCATCTTTGCTGTCATACTTTCTCTGATCTTCATTGTAATAGTTCCTCCCATCTTTGTTATAATAATTCCTCCCATCTTTGCTGTAATAGTTCCTCCCATTTTTGTTGTGATAGTTCCTCCCATCTTTGCTGTAATAGTTCCTCCCATCTTTGTTGTAATAGTTCCTCCCATCTTTGTTGTAATAGTTCCTCCCATCTTTGCTGTCATACTTTCTCTGATCTTCATTGTAATAGTTCCTCCCATCTTTGTTATAATATTCCTCCCATCTTTGTTGTAATAGTTCATCTTATCTTCATTGTAATAGTTCCTCCCATCTTTGTTATAATAGTTCCTCCCATCTTTGTTGTAATAGTTCCTCTGATCTTCATTGTAATAGTTCTTCCCATCTTTGTTATAATAGTTCCTCCCATCTTTGCTGTAATAGTTCCTCCCATCTTTGTTGTAATAGTTCCTCCCATCTTTGTTGTAATAGTTCCTCTGATCTTCATTGTAATAGTTCTTCCCATCTTTGTTATAATAGTTCCTCCCATCTTTGCTGTAATAGTTCCTCCCAACTTTGCTGTAATAGTTCCTCCCATCTTTGTTGTAATAGTTCCTCCCAGCTTTGCTGTAATAGTTCCTCCCATCTTTGCTGTAATAGTTCCTCCCAGCTTTGCTGTAATAGTTCCTCCAGCTTTGCTGTAATAGTTCCTCCCATCTTTGTTATAATAGTTCCTCCCATCTTTGCTGTAATAGTTCCTCCCAGCTTTGTTGCAATAGTTCCTTCCATCTATGTTGTAATAGTTCCCCCCATCTTTGTTGTAATAGTTCCTCTTATCTTCATTGTAATAGTTCCTCCCATCTTTGTTGTAATAGTTCCTACCATCTTTGTTGTAATAGTTCCTCCCATCTTTGCTGTAATAGTTCCTCCCATCTTTGCTGTAATAGTTCCTCCCATCTTTGTTGTAATAGTTCCTCCCATCTTTGTTGTTATAGTTCCTCCCATCTTTGTTGTAATAGTTGCTCCCATCTTTGTTGTAATAGTTCCTCCCATTTTGCTGTAATAGTTCCTCCCATCTTTGCTGTCATACTTTCTCTGATTTTCATTGTAATAGCTCCTCCCATCTTTCCTGTAATAGTTCCTCCCATCTTTGTTATAATAGTTCCTCCCATCTTTGCTGTAATAGTTCCTCCCATCTTTGCTGTAATAGTTCCTCCCATCTTTGTTATAATAGTTCCTCCCATCTTTGCTGTAATAGTTCCTCCCATCTTTGTTATAATAGCTCCTCCCATCTTTGCTGTAATAGTTCCTCCCATCTTTGTTGTAATAGTTCCTCCCATCTTTGTTGTAATAGTTCCTCCATCTTTGTTATAATAGTTCCTCCCATCTTTGCTGTAAAGTTCCTCCCATCTTTGCTGTAATAGTTCCTCCCATCTTTGTTGTAATAGTTCCTCCCATCTTTGCTGTAATAGTTCCTCCCATCTTTGTTATAATAGTTCCTCCCATCTTTGTTGTAATAGTTCCTCCCATCTTTGTTGTAATAGTTCCTCCCATCTTTGTTGTAATAGTTCCTCCCATCTTTGTTGTAATAGTTCCTCCCAACTTTGCTGTAATAGTTCCTCCCATCTTTGTTGTAATAGTTCCTCCCATCTTTGTTGTAATAGTTCCTCCCATCTTTGTTGTAATAGTTCCTCCCATCTTTGTTGTAATAGTTCCTCCCATCTTTGTTGTAATAGTTCCTCCCAACTTTGCTGTAATAGTTCCTCCCATCTTTGCTGTAATAGTTCCTCCCATCTTTGTTGTAATAGTTCCTCCCATCTTTGTTGTAATAGTTCCTCCCATCTTTGTTGTAATAGTTCCTCCCATCTTTGTTGTAATAGTTCCTCCCACTTTGCTGTAATAGTTCCTCCCATCTTTGTTGTAATAGTTCCTCCCATCTTTGTTGTAATAGTTCCTCCCATCTTTGTTGTAATAGTTCCTCCCAACTTTGCTGTAATAGTTCCTCCCATCTTTGTTGTAATAGTTCCTCCCATCTTTGTTGTAATAGTTCCTCCCATCTTTGTTGTAATAGTTCCTCCCATCTTTGTTGTAATAGTTCCTCCCATCTTTGTTGTAATAGTTCCTCCCAACTTTGCTGTAATAGTTCCTCCCATCTTTGCTGTAATAGTTCCTCCCATCTTTGTTGTAATAGTTCCTCCCATCTTTGTTGTAATAGTTCCTCCCATCTTTGTTGTAATAGTTCCTCCCATCTTTGTTGTAATAGTTCCTCCCAACTTTGCTGTAATAGTTCCTCTGATCTTCATTGTAATAGTTCCTCCCATCTTTGTTATAATAATTCCTCCCATCTTTGCTGTCATAGTTCCTCTGATCTTCATTGCAATAGTTCCTCCCATCTTTGTTATAATAATTCCTCCCATCTTTGCTGTCATACTTCCTCTGATCTTCATTGTAATAGTTCCTCCCGTCTTTGTTATAATAATTCCTCCCATCTTTGTTGTAATAGTTCCTCCCATCTTTGCTGTCATACTTCCTCTGATCTTCATTGTAATAGTTCCTCCCATCTTTGTTATAATAATTCCTCCCATCTTTGCTGTCATAGTTCCTCTGATCTTCATTGTAATAGTTCCTCCCATCTTTGTTATAATAATTCCTCCCATCTTTGCTGTCATACTTCCTCTGATCTTCATTGTAATAGTTCCTCCCGTCTTTGTTATAACAATTCCTCCCATCTTTGTAGTAATAGTTCCTCCCATCTTTGCTGTCATAGTTCCTCTGATCTTCATTGTAATAGTTCCTCACATCTTTGTTGTAATAGTTCCTCCCATCTTTGCTGTCATACTTTCTCTGATCTTCATTGTAATAGCTCCTCCCATCTTTGCTGTAATAGTTCCTCCCATCTTTGTTATAATAATTCCTCCCATCTTTGCTGTAATAGTTCCTCCCATTTTTGTTGTAATAGTTCCTCCCATCTTTGCTGTAATAGTTCCTCCCATCTTTGTTGTAATAGTTCCTCCCATCTTTGTTGTAATAGTTCCTCCCATCTTTGCTGTCATACTTTCTCTGATCTTCATTGTAATAGTTCCTCCCATCTTTGTTGTAATAGTTCCTCCCATCTTTGTTGTAATAGTTCCTCCCATCTTTGCTGTCATACTTTCTCTGATCTTCATTGTAATAGTTCCTCCCATTTTTGTTATAATAATTCCTCCCATCTTTGCTGTAATAGTTCCTCCCATCTTTGTTGTAATAGTTCCTCCCATCTTTGCTGTCATACTTTCTCTGATCTTCATTGTAATAGTTCCTCCCATCTTTGTTATAATAATTCCTCCCATCTTTGCTGTAATAGTTCCTCCCATTTTTGTTGTGATAGTTCCTCCCATCTTTGCTGTAATAGTTCCTCCCATCTTTGTTGTAATAGTTCCTCCCATCTTTGTTGTAATAGTTCCTCCCATCTTTGCTGTCATACTTTCTCTGATCTTCATTGTAATAGTTCCTCCCATCTTGGTTATAATAATTCCTCCCATCTTTGCTGTAATAGTTCCTCCCATTTTTGTTGTAATAGCTCCTCCCATCTTTGCTGTAATAGTTCCTCCCATCTTTGTTATAATAATTCCTCCCATCGTTACTGTAATAGTTCCTCCCATTTTGTTATAATAATTCCTCCCATCTTTGTTGTAATAGTTCCTCTTATCTTCATTGTAATAGTTCCTCCCATCTTTGTTATAATAGTTCCTCCCATCTTTGTTGTAATAGTTCCTCTGATCTTCATTGTAATAGTTCTTCCCATCTTTGTTATAATAGTTCCTCCCATCTTTGCTGTAATAGTTGCTCCCATCTTTGTTGTAATAGTTCCCCCCATCTTTGTTGTAATAGTTCCTCTTATCTTCATTGTAATAGTTCCTCCCATCTTTGTTGTAATAGTTCCTACCATCTTTGTTGTAATAGTTCCTCCCATCTTTGCTGTAATAGTTCCTCCCATCTTTGCTGTAATAGTTCCTCCCATCTTTGTTGTAATAGTTCCTCCCATCTTTGTTGTAATAGTTCCTCCCATCTTTGTTGTAATAGTTCCTCCCATCTTTGTTGTAATAGTTCCTCCCATCTTTGCTGTAATAGTTCCTCCCATCTTTGCTGTCATCCTTTCTCTGATTTTCATTGTAATAGTTCCTCCCATCTTTGCTGTAATAGTTCCTCCCATCTTTGTTATAATAGTTCCTCCCATCTTTGCTGTAATAGTTCCTCCCATCTTTGCTGTAATAGTTCCTCCCATCTTTGTTATAATAGTTCCTCCCATCTTTGCTGTAATAGTTCCTCCCATCTTTGTTATAATAGTTCCTCCCATCTTTGCTGTAATAGTTCCTCCCATCTTTGTTGTAATAGTTCCTCCCATCTTTGTTGTAATAGTTCCTACCATCTTTGTTGTAATAGTTCCTCCCATCTTTGTTGTAATAGTTCCTCCCATCTTTGTTGTAATAGTTCCTCCCATCTTTGCTGTAATAGTTCCTCCCATCTTTGTTGTAATAGTTCCTCCCATCTTTGTTGTAATAGTTCCCCCCATCTTTGTTGTAATAGTTCCTCTTATCTTCATTGTAATAGTTCCTCCCATCTTTGTTGTAATAGTTCCTCCATCTTTGTTGTAATAGTTCCTCCCATCTTTGCTGTAATAGTTCCTCCCATCTTTGCTGTCATAGTTTCTCTGATTTTCATTGTAATAGTTCCTCCCATCTTTGCTGTAATAGTTCCTCCCATCTTTGTTGTAATAGTTCCTCCCATCTTCATTGTAATAGTTCCTCCCATCTTTGTTGTAATAGTTCCTCCCATCTTTGTTGTAATAGTTCCTCCCATCTTTGCTGTAATAGTTCCTCCCATCTTTGTTATAATAATTCCTCCCATCTTTGCTGTAATAGTTCCTCCCATTTTTGTTATAATAGTTCCTCCCATCTTTGTTGTAATAGTTCCTCTGATCTTCATTGTAATAGTTCCTCCCATCTTTGTTGTAATAATTCCTCCCATCTTTGCTGTAATAGTTCCTCCCATCTTTGTTATAATAATTCCTCCCATCTTTGTTGTAATAGTTCCTCCCATCTTTGTTGTAATAGTTCCTCCCATCTTTGCTGTAATAGTTCCTCCCATCTTTGTTGTAATAGTTCCTCCCATCTTTGTTGTAATAGTTCCTCCATCTTTGCTGTAATAGTTCCTCCCATCTTTGCTGTAATAGTTCCTCCCATCTTTGTTGTAATAGTTCCTCCCATCTTTGTTATAATAATTCCTCCCATCTTTGCTGTAATAGTTCCTCCCATCTTTGTTGTAATAGTTCCCCCCATCTTTGTTGTAATAGTTCCTCCCATCTTTGTTGTAATAGTTCCCCCCATCTTTGCTGTAATAGTTCCTCCCATCTTTGCTGTAATAGTTCCTCCCATCTTTGTTGTAATAGTTCCTCCCATCTTTGTTGTAATAGTTCCTCCCATCTTTGTTATAATAATTCCTCCCATCTTTGCTGTAATAGTTCCCCCATCTTTGTTGTAATAGTTCCTCCCATCTTTGTTATAATAATTCCTCCCATCTTTGCTGTAATAGTTCCTCCCATCTTTGTTGTAATAGTTCCTCCCATCTTTGTTATAATAATTCCTCCCATCTTTGCTGTAATAATTCCTCCCATCTTTGCTGTAATAGTTCCCCCATCTTTGCTGTAATAGTTCCTCCCTTCTTTGTTATAATAATTCCCCCCATCTTTGTTGTAATAGTTCCTCCCATCTTTGTTGTAATAGTTCCTCCCATCTTTGTTATAATAATTCCTCCCATCTTTGCTGTAATAGTTCCTCCCATCTTTGTTGTAATAGTTCCCCCATCTTTGTTGTAATAGTTCCTCCCATCTTTGTTGTAATAGTTCCCCCCATCTTTGCTGTAATAGTTCCTCCCATCTTTGCTGTAATAGTTCCTCCCATCTTTGTTGTAATAGTTCCTCCCATCTTTGTTGTAATAGTTCCTCCCATCTTTGTTATAATAATTCCTCCCATCTTTGCTGTAATAGTTCCCCCATCTTTGTTGTAATAGTTCCTCCCATCTTTGTTGTAATAGTTCCTCCCATCTTTGTTATAATAATTCCCCCCATCTTTGTTGTAATAGTTCCTCCCATCTTTGTTATAATAATTCCCCCCATCTTTGTTGTAATAGTTCCTCCCATCTTTGTTGTAATAGTTCCTCCCATCTTTGTTGTAATAGTTCCTCCCATCTTTGTTGTAATAGTTCCTCCCATCTTTGTTATAATAATTCCTCCCATCTTTGTTGTAATAGTTCCCCCATCTTTGCTGTAATAGTTCCTCCCTTCTTTGTTATAATAATTCCTCCCATCTTTGCTGTAATAGTTCCTCCCATCTTTGTTGTAATAGTTCCTCCCATCTTTGTTGTAATAGTTCCTCTGATCTTCATTGTAATAGTTCCTCCCATCTTTGTTGTAATAGTTCCTCCCATCTTTGTTGTAATAGTTCCTCCCATCTTTGTTGTAATAGTTCCTCCCATCTTTGCTGTAATAGTTCCTCCCATCTTTGCTGTCATAGTTCCTCTGATCTTCATTGTAATAGTTCCTCCCATCTTTGTTGTAATAATTCCCCCCATCTTTGTTGTAATAGTTCCTCCCATCTTTGCTGTAATAGTTCCTCCCATCTTTGCTGTAATAGTTCCTCCCAGCTTTGTTGCAATAGTTCCTTCCATCTATGTTGTAATAGTTCCCCCCATCTTTGTTGTAATAGTTCCTCTTATCTTCATTGTAATAGTTCCTCCCATCTTTGTTGTAATAGTTCCTACCATCTTTGTTGTAATAGTTCCTCCCATCTTTGCTGTCATACTTTCTCTGATCTTCATTGTAATAGCTCCTCCCATCTTTGCTGTAATAGTTCCTCCCATCTTTGTTATAATAATTCCTCCCATCTTTGCTGTCATACTTTCTCTGATTTTCATTGTAATAGCTCCTCCCATCTTTGCTGTAATAGTTCCTCCCATCTTTGTTATAATAATTCCTCCCATCGTTACTGTAATAGTTCCTCCCATTTTGTTATAATAATTCCTCCCATCTTTGTTGTAATAGTTCCTCTGATCTTCATTGTAATAGTTCCTCCCATCTTTGTTATAATAATTCCTCCCATCTTTGCTGTAATAGTTCCTCCCATCTTTGTTATAATAATTCCTCCCATCTTTGCTGTGATAGTTCCTCCCATCTTTGCTGTAATAGTTCCTCCCATCTTTGCTGTAATAGTTGCTCCCATCTTTGCTGTAATAGTTCCTCCCATCTTTGTTGTATTAGTTCCCCCATCTTTGTTGTAATAGTTCCTCCCATCTTTGTTGTAATAGTTCCTCCCATCTTTGTTATAATAATTCCTCCCATCTTTGCTGTAATAGTTCCTCCCATCTTTGCTGTAATAGTTCCCCCATCTTTGTTGTAATAGTTCCTCCCTTCTTTGTTGTAATAGTTCCCCATCTTTGCTGTAATAGTTCCTCCCATCTTTGCTGTAATAGTTCCTTCATCTTTGTTGTAATAGTTCCCCCATCTTTGCTGTAATAGTTCCTCCCATCTTTGCTGTAATAGTTCCTCCCATCTTTGTTATAATAATTCCTCCCATCTTTGCTGTAATAGTTCCTCCCATCTTTGTTGTAATAGTTCCTCCCATCTTTGTTATAATAATTCCTCCCATCTTTGCTGTAATAGTTCCTCCCATCTTTGTTGTAATAGTTCCTCCCATCTTTGTTATAATAATTCCTCCCATCTTTGCTGTAATAGTTCCTCCCATCTTTGTTGTAATAGTTCCCCCATCTTTGTTGTAATAGTTCCTCCCATCTTTGCTGTAATAGTTCCTCCCATCTTTGTTATAATAATTCCTCCCATCTTTGCTGTAATAGTTCCTCCCATCTTTGTTGTAATAGTTCCTCCCATCTTTGTTATAATAATTCCTCCCATCTTTGCTGTAATAGTTCCTCCCATCTTTGTTGTATTAGTTCCCCCCATCTTTGTTGTAATAGTTCCTCCCAACTTTGTTGTATTAGTTCCCCCCATCTTTGCTGTAATAGTTCCTCCCAACTTTGCTGTAATAGTTCCTCCCATCTTTGTTGTAATAGTTCCTCCCATCTTTGTTGTAATAGTTCCTCCCATCTTTGTTATAATAATTCCTCCCATCTTTGCTGTAATAGTTCCCCCATCTTTGTTGTAATAGTTCCTCCCATCTTTGTTATAATAATTCCTCCCATCTTTGCTGTAATAGTTCCTCCCATCTTTGTTGTAATAGTTCCTCCCATCTTTGTTATAATAATTCCTCCCATCTTTGCTGTAATAATTCCTCCCATCTTTGTTGTAATAGTTCCCCCATCTTTGCTGTAATAGTTCCTCCCTTCTTTGTTATAATAATTCCCCCCATCTTTGTTGTAATAGTTCCTCCCATCTTTGTTATAATAATTCCCCCCATCTTTGTTGTAATAGTTCCTCCCATCTTTGTTGTAATAGTTCCTCCCATCTTTGTTGTAATAGTTCCTCCCATCTTTGTTGTAATAGTTCCCCCATCTTTGTTGTAATAGTTCCTCCCATCTTTGTTGTAATAGTTCCTCCCATCTTTGCTGTAATAGTTCCCCCATCTTTGTTGTAATAGTTCCTCCCATCTTTGTTGTAATAATTCCTCCCATCTTTGCTGTAATAGTTCCTCCCATCTTTGTTGTAATAGTTCCCCCCATCTTTGTTGTAATAGTTCCTCCCATCTTTGTTGTAATAGTTCCCCCCATCTTTGTTGTAATAGTTCCTCCCATCTTTGTTGTAATAGTTCCTCCCATCTTTGTTGTAATAGTTCCTCCCATCTTTGTTGTAATATTCCTCCCATCTTTGCTGTAATAGTTCCTCCCATCTTTGTTGTAATAGTTCCCCCATCTTTGCTGTAATAGTTCCTCCCATCTTTGTTGTAATAGTTCCCCCCATCTTTGTTGTAATAGTTCCTCCCATCTTTGTTGTAATAGTTCCTCCCATCTTTGTTGTAATAATTCCTCCCATCTTTGCTGTAATAGTTCCTCCATCTTTGCTGTAATAGTTCCTCCCTTCTTTGTTATAATAATTCCTCCCATCTTTGCTGTAATAGTTCCTCCCATCTTTGTTGTAATAGTTCCTCCCATCTTTGTTATAATAATTCCTCCCATCTTTGCTGTAATAGTTCCTCCCATCTTTGTTGTAATAGTTCCCCCCATCTTTGTTGTAATAGTTCCTCCCATCTTTGTTGTATTAGTTCCCCCCATCTTTGCTGTAATAGTTCCTCCCATCTTTGCTGTAATAGTTCCTCCCATCTTTGTTGTAATAGTTCCTCCCATCTTTGTTGTAATAGTTCCTCCCATCTTTGTTATAATAATTCCTCCCATCTTTGCTGTAATAGTTCCCCCATCTTTGTTGTAATAGTTCCTCCCATCTTTGTTATAATATTCCTCCCATCTTTGCTGTAATAGTTCCTCCCATCTTTGTTGTAATAGTTCCTCCCATCTTTGTTATAATAATTCCTCCCATCTTTGCTGTAATAATTCCTCCCATCTTTGTTGTAATAGTTCCCCCATCTTTGCTGTAATAGTTCCTCCCTCTTTGTTATAATAGTTCCCCCATCTTTGTTGTAATAGTTCCTCCCATCTTTGTTATAATAGTTCCCCCCATCTTTGTTGTAATAGTTCCTCCCATCTTTGTTGTAATAGTTCCTCCCATCTTTGTTGTAATAGTTCCTCCCATCTTTGTTGTAATAGTTCCTCCCATCTTTGTTATAATAGTTCCTCCCATCTTTGTTGTAATAGTTCCTCCCATCTTTGTTGTAATAGTTCCTCCCATCTTTGTTGTAATAGTTCCTCCCATCTTTGTTGTAATAGTTCCTCCCATCTTTGTTGTAATAATTCCCCCCATCTTTGTTGTAATAGTTCCTCCCATCTTCATTGTAATAGTTCCTCCCATCTTTGTTGTAATAGTTCCTCCCATCTTTGTTGTAATAGTTCCTCCCATCTTTGCTGTAATAGTTCCTCCCATCTTTGTTATAATAATTCCTCCCATCTTTGCTGTAATAGTTCCTCCCATTTTTGTTATAATAATTCCTCCCATCTTTGTTGTAATAGTTCCTCCCATCTTCATTGTAATAGTTCCTCCCATCTTTGTTATAATAGTTCCTCCCATCTTTGCTGTAATAGTTCCTCCCATCTTTGTTGTAATAGTTCCTCCCATCTTTGTTGTAATAGTTCCTCCCATCTTTGTTGTAATAGTTCCTCCCATCTTTGCTGTAATAGTTCCTCCCATCTTTGTTGTAATAGTTCCTCCCATCTTTGTTGTAATAGTTCCTCCCATCTTTGCTGTAATAGTTCCTCCCATCTTTGCTGTAATAGTTCCTCCCATCTTTGTTGTAATAGTTCCTCCCATCTTTGTTATAATAATTCCTCCCATCTTTGCTGTAATAGTTCCTCCCATCTTTGTTGTAATAGTTCCCCCCATCTTTGTTGTAATAGTTCCTCCCATCTTTGTTGTAATAGTTCCCCCATCTTTGCTGTAATAGTTCCTCCCATCTTTGCTGTAATAGTTCCTCCCATCTTTGTTGTAATAGTTCCTCCCATCTTTGTTGTAATAGTTCCTCCCATCTTTGTTATAATAATTCCTCCCATCTTTGCTGTAATAGTTCCCCCATCTTTGTTGTAATAGTTCCTCCCATCTTTGTTATAATAATTCCTCCCATCTTTGCTGTAATAGTTCCTCCCATCTTTGTTGTAATAGTTCCTCCCATCTTTGTTATAATAATTCCTCCCATCTTTGCTGTAATAGTTCCTCCCATCTTTGTTGTAATAGTTCCCCCATCTTTGCTGTAATAGTTCCTCCCATCTTTGTTATAATAGTTCCCCCATCTTTGTTGTAATAGTTCCTCCCATCTTTGTTGTAATAGTTCCTCCCATCTTTGTTGTAATAGTTCCTCCCATCTTTGCTGTAATAGTTCCTCCATCTTTGCTGTAATAGTTCCTCCCATCTTTGTTATAATAATTCCTCCCATCTTTGCTGTAATAGTTCCTCCCATCTTTGTTGTAATAGTTCCTCCCATCTTTGTTGTAATAGTTCCTCCCATCTTTGCTGTAATAGTTCCTCCCATCTTTGTTGTAATAGTTCCCCCCATCTTTGTTGTAATAGTTCCTCCCATCTTTGTTGTAATAGTTCCCCCCATCTTTGTTGTAATAGTTCCTCCCATCTTTGCTGTAATAGTTCCTCCCATCTTTGTTGTAATAGTTCCTCCCATCTTTGTTGTAATAGTTCCTCCCATCTTTGTTATAATAATTCCTCCCATCTTTGCTGTAATAGTTCCCCCATCTTTGTTGTAATAGTTCCTCCCATCTTTGTTATAATAATTCCTCCCATCTTTGCTGTAATAGTTCCTCCCATCTTTGTTGTAATAGTTCCTCCCATCTTTGTTATAATAATTCCCCCCATCTTTGTTGTAATAGTTCCTCCCATCTTTGTTATAATAATTCCCCCCATCTTTGTTGTAATAGTTCCTCCCATCTTTGTTGTAATAGTTCCTCCCATCTTTGTTGTAATAGTTCCTCCCATCTTTGTTGTAATAGTTCCTCCCATCTTTGTTGTATAATTTCCTCCCATCTTTGTTGTAATAGTTCCCCCATCTTTGCTGTAATAGTTCCTCCCTCTTTGTTATAATAATTCCTCCCATCTTTGCTGTAATAGTTCCTCCCATCTTTGTTGTAATAGTTCCTCCCATCTTTGTTGTAATAGTTCCTCTGATCTTCATTGTAATAGTTCCTCCCATCTTTGTTGTAATAGTTCCTCCCATCTTTGTTGTAATAGTTCCTCCCATCTTTGTTGTAATAGTTCCTCCCATCTTTGCTGTAATAGTTCCTCCCATCTTTGCTGTCATAGTTCCTCTGATCTTCATTGTAATAGTTCCTCCCTTCTTTGTTATAATAATTCCCTCCCATCTTTGTTGTAATAGTTCCTCCCATCTTTGCTGTAATAGTTCCTCCCATCTTTGCTGTAATAGTTCCTCCCATCTTTGTTATAGTTCCTTCCATCTTTGTTGTAATAGTTCCCCCCATCTTTGTTGTAATAGTTCCTCCCATCTTTGTTGTAATAGTTCCTCCCATCTTTGTTGTAATAGTTCCTCCCATCTTTGTTGTAATAGTTCCTCCCATCTTTGCTGTAATACTTTCTCTGATCTCATTGTAATAGTTCCTCCCATCTTTGTTGTAATAGTTCCTCCCATCTTTGTTATAATATTCCTCCCATCTTTGCTGTAATAGTTTCTCTATTTCATTGTAATAGCTCCTCCCATCTTTGCTGTAATAGTTCCTCCCATCTTTGTTATAATAATTCCTCCCATCTTTGCTGTAATAGTTCCTCCCATTTTTGTTATAATAATTCCTCCCATCTTTGTTGTAATAGTTCCTCCCATCTTTGCTGTAATAGTTCCTCCCATCTTTGTTATAATAATTCCTCCCATCTTTGCTGTAATAGTTCCTCCCATCTTTGTTATAATATTCCTCCCATCTTTGCTGTAATAGTTCCTCCCATTTTGCTTGTAATAGTTCCTCCCATCTTTGCTGTAATAGTTCCTCCCATCTTTGTTGTAATAGTTCCTCCCATCTTTGTTGTAATAGTTCCTCCCATCTTTGTTGTAATAGTTCCTCCCATCTTTGTTGTAATAGTTCCTCCCATCTTTGTTGTAATAGTTCCTCCCATCTTTGCTGTAATAGTTCCTCCCATCTTTGCTGTAATAGTTCCTCCCATCTTTGCTGTAATAGTTCCTCCCATCTTTGTTGTAATAGTTCCTCCCATCTTTGCTGTAATAGTTCCTCCCATCTTTGCTGTAATAGTTCCTCCCATCTTTGTTGTAATAGTTCCCCCCATCTTTGTTGTAATAGTTCCTCCCATCTTTGTTGTAATAGTTCCTCCCATCTTTGTTATAATAGTTCCTCCCATCTTTGCTGTAATAGTTCCTCCCATCTTTGTTGTAATAGTTCCCCCATCTTTGTTGTAATAGTTCCTCCCATCTTTGTTGTAATAGTTCCCCCATCTTTGTTGTAATAGTTCCTCCCATCTTTGCTGTAATAGTTCCTCCCTCATCTTTGTTGTAATAGTTCCCCCATCTTTGCTGTAATAGTTCCTCCCATCTTTGCTGTAATAGTTCCTCCCATCTTTGTTGTAATAATTCCTCCCATCTTTGTTGTAATAGTTCCTCCCATCTTTGTTGTAATAGTTCCTCCCATCTTTGTTGTAATAGTTCCTCCCATCTTTGCTGTAATAGTTCCTCCCATCTTTGTTGTAATAGTTCCTCCCATCTTTGTTGTAATAGTTTCCTCCCATCTTTGCTGTAATAGTTCCTCCCATCTTTGTTGTAATAGTTCCTCCCATCTTTGCTGTAATAGTTCCTCCCATCTTTGCTGTAATAGTTCCTCCCATCTTTGTTGTAATAGTTCCTCCCATCTTTGCTGTAATAGTTCCTCCCATCTTTGTTGTAATAGTTCCTCCCATCTTTTTATAATATTCCTCCCATCTTTGCTGTAATAGTTCCTCCCATCTTTGTTGTAATAGTTCCTCCCATCTTTGTTGTAATAGTTCCTCCCATCTTTGTTGTAATAGTTCCCCCCATCTTTGCTGTAATAGTTCCTCCCATCTTTGCTGTAATAGTTCCTCCCATCTTTGTTGTAATAGTTCCTCCCATCTTTGTTGTAATGTTCCTCCCATCTTTGTTATAATAGTTCCTCCCATCTTTGCTGTAATAGTTCCCCCATCTTTGTTGTAATAGTTCCTCCCATCTTTGTTATAATAATTCCTCCCATCTTTGTTGTAATAGTTCCTCCCATCTTTGTTGTAATAGTTCCTCCCATCTTTGTTATAATAATTCCTCCCATCTTTGCTGTAATAGTTCCTCCCATCTTTGTTGTAATAGTTCCCCCATCTTTGCTGTAATAGTTCCTCCCTTCTTTGTTATAATAATTCCTCCCATCTTTGTTGTAATAGTTCCTCCCATCTTTGTTATAATAATTCCCCCCATCTTTGTTGTAATAGTTCCTCCCATCTTTGTTGTAATAGTTCCTCCCATCTTTGTTGTAATAGTTCCTCCCATCTTTGTTATAATAGTTCCCCCCATCTTTGTTGTAATAGTTCCTCCCATCTTTGTATAATAGTTCCTCCCATCTTTGTTGTAATAGTTCCCCCATCTTTGTTGTAATAGTTCCTCCCATCTTTGTGTAATAGTTCCTCCCATCTTTGCTGTAATAGTTCCTCCCATCTTTGTGTAATAGTTCCCCCATCTTTGTTGTAATAGTTCCTCCCATCTTTGTTATAATAATTTCCTCCCATCTTTGTTGTAATAGTTCCTCCCATCTTTGTTGTAATAGTTCCTCCCATCTTTGTTGTAATAGTTCCTCCCATCTTTGTTATAATAATTCCTCCCATCTTTGCTGTAATAATTCCTCCCATCTTTGTTGTAATAGTTCCCCCATCTTTGCTGTAATAGTTCCTCCCTTCTTTGTTATAATAATTCCCCCCATCTTTGTTGTAATAGTTCCTCCCATCTTTGTTGTAATAGTTCCTCCCATCTTTGTTATAATAATTCCTCCCATCTTTGCTGTAATAGTTCCTCCATCTTTGCTGTAATAGTTTCCTCCCTTCTTTGTTATAATAATTCCTCCCATCTTTGCTGTAATAGTTCCTCCCATCTTTGTTGTAATAGTTCCTCCCATCTTTGTTATAATAATTCCTCCCATCTTTGCTGTAATAGTTCCTCCCATCTTTGTTGTATTAGTTCCCCCCATCTTTGTTGTAATAGTTCCTCCCAACTTTGTTGTATTAGTTCCCCCCATCTTTGCTGTAATAGTTCCTCCAACTTTGCTGTAATAGTTCCTCCCATCTTTGTTGTAATAGTTCCTCCCATCTTTGTTGTAATAGTTCCTCCCATCTTTGTTATAATAATTCCTCCCATCTTTGCTGTAATAGTTCCCCCATCTTTGTTGTAATAGTTCCTCCCATCTTTGTTATAATAATTCCTCCCATCTTTGCTGTAATAGTTCCTCCCATCTTTGTTGTAATAGTTCCTCCCATCTTTGTTTAATAATTCCTCCCATCTTTGCTGTAATAATTCCTCCCATCTTTGTTGTAATAGTTCCCCCATCTTTGCTGTAATAGTTCCTCCCTTCTTTGTTATAATAATTCCCCCCATCTTTGTTGTAATAGTTCCTCCCATCTTTGTTATAATAATTCCCCCCATCTTTGTTGTAATAGTTCCTCCCATCTTTGTTGTAATAGTTCCTCCCATCTTTGTTGTAATAGTTCCTCCCATCTTTGTTGTAATAGTTCCTCCCATCTTTGTTATAATAATTCCTCCCATCTTTGTTGTAATAGTTCCCCCATCTTTGCTGTAATAGTTCCTCCCTTCTTTGTTATAATAATTCCTCCCATCTTTGCTGTAATAGTTCCTCCCATCTTTGTTGTAATAGTTCCTCCCATCTTTGTTGTAATAGTTCCTCTGATCTTCATTGTAATAGTTCCTCCCATCTTTGTTGTAATAGTTCCTCCCATCTTTGTTGTAATAGTTCCTCCCATCTTTGTTGTAATAGTTCCTCCCATCTTTGCTGTAATAGTTCCTCCCATCTTTGCTGTCATAGTTCCTCTGATCTTCATTGTAATAGTTCCTCCCTTCTTTGTTATAATAATTCCCCCCATCTTTGTTGTAATAGTTCCTCCCATCTTTGCTGTAATAGTTCCTCCCATCTTTGCTGTAATAGTTGCTCCCATCTTTGCTGTTAAGTTTCCTCCCAGCTTTGTTGCAATAGTTCCTTCCATCTATGTTGTAATAGTTCCCCCCATCTTTGTTGTAATAGTTCCTCTTATCTTCATTGTAATAGTTTCCTCCCATCTTTGTTGTAATAGTTTCCTACCATCTTTGTTGTAATAGTTCCTCCCATCTTTGCTGTCATACTTTCTCGATCTTCATTGTAATAGTTCCTCCCATCTTTGCTGTAATAGTTCCTCCCATCTTTGTTATAATAATTCCTCCCATCTTTGCTGTCATAGTTTCTCTGATTTTTTCATTGTATATCTCTCCTCCCATCTTTGCTGTAATAGTTCCTCCCATCTTTGTTATAATAATTCCTCCCATCTTTGCTGTAATAGTTCCTCCCATTTTTGTTATAATATTTCCTCCCATCTTTGTTGTAATAGTTCCTCTGATCTTCATTGTAATAGTTCCTCCCATCTTTGTTATAATAATTCCTCCCATCTTTGCTGTAATAGTTCCTCCTCATCTTTGTTGTAATAATTCCTCCCATCTTTGCTGTAATAGTTCCTCCCATCTTTGCTGTAATAGTTCCTCCCATCTTTGCTGTAATAGTTCCTCCCATCTTTGCTGTAATAGTTCCTCCCATCTTTGTTGTAATAGTTCCCCCCATCTTTGTTGTAATAGTTCCTCCCATCTTTGTTGTAATAGTTCCTCCCATCTTTGTTGTAATAGTTCCTCCCATCTTTGTTGTAATAGTTCCTCCATCTTTGTTGTAATAGTTCCTCCCATCTTTGTTGTAATAGTTCCTCCCATCTTTGCTGTAATAGTTCCTCCCATCTTTGCTGTAATAGTTCCTCCATCTTTGTTGTAATAGTTCCCCCATCTTTGCTGTAATAGTTCCTCCCATCTTTGCTGTAATAGTTCCTCCCATCTTTGTTATAATAATTCCTCCCATCTTTGCTGTAATAGTTCCTCCCATCTTTGTTGTAATAGTTCCTCCCATCTTTGTTATAATAATTCCTCCCATCTTTGCTGTAATAATTCCTCCCATCTTTGTTGTAATAGTTCCCCCATCTTTGCTGTAATAGTTCCTCCCTTCTTTGTTATATAATTCCCCCCATCTTTGTTGTAATAGTTCCTCCCATCTTTGTTGTAATAGTTCCTCCCATCTTTGTTATAATAATTCCTCCCATCTTTGCTGTAATAGTTCCTCCATCTTTGCTGTAATAGTTCCTCCCTTCTTTGTTATAATAGTTCCTCCCATCTTTGCTGTAATAGTTCCTCCCATCTTTGTTGTAATAGTTCCTCCCATCTTTGTTATAATAATTCCTCCCATCTTTGCTGTAATAGTTCCTCCCATCTTTGTTGTATTAGTTCCCCCCATCTTTGTTGTAATAGTTCCTCCCATCTTTGTTGTATTAGTTCCCCCCATCTTTGCTGTAATAGTTCCTCCCAACTTTGCTGTAATAGTTCCTCCCATCTTTGTTGTAATAGTTCCTCCCATCTTTGTTGTAATAGTTCCTCCCATCTTTGTTATAATAATTCCTCCCATCTTTGCTGTAATAGTTCCCCCATCTTTGTTGTAATAGTTCCTCCCATCTTTGTTATAATAATTCCTCCCATCTTTGCTGTAATAGTTCCTCCCATCTTTGTTGTAATAGTTCCTCCCATCTTTGTTATAATAATTCCTCCCATCTTTGCTGTAATAATTCCTCCCATCTTTGTTGTAATAGTTCCCCCATCTTTGCTGTAATAGTTCCTCCCTTCTTTGTTATAATAATTCCCCCATCTTTGTTGTAATAGTTCCTCCCATCTTTGTTATAATAATTCCCCCATCTTTGTTGTAATAGTTCCTCCCATCTTTGTTGTAATAGTTCCTCCCATCTTTGTTGTAATAGTTCCTCCCATCTTTGTTGTAATAGTTCCTCCCATCTTTGTTATAATAATTCCTCCCATCTTTGTTGTAATAGTTCCCCCATCTTTGCTGTAATAGTTCCTCCCTTCTTTGTTATAATAATTCCTCCCATCTTTGCTGTAATAGTTCCTCCCATCTTTGTTGTAATAGTTCCTCCCATCTTTGTTGTAATAGTTCCTCTGATCTTCATTGTAATAGTTCCTCCCATCTTTGTTGTAATAGTTCCTCCCATCTTTGTTGTAATAGTTCCTCCCATCTTTGTTGTAATAGTTCCTCCCATCTTTGCTGTAATAGTTCCTCCCATCTTTGCTGTCATAGTTCCTCTGATCTTCATTGTAATAGTTCCTCCCATCTTTGCTGTAATAGTTCCTCCCATCTTTGCTGTAATAGTTGCTCCCATCTTTGCTGTTATAGTTCCTCCCAGCTTTGTTGCAATAGTTCCTTCCATCTATGTTGTAATAGTTCCCCCCATCTTTGTTGTAATAGTTCCTCTTATCTTCATTGTAATAGTTCCTCCCATCTTTGTTGTAATAGTTCCTACCATCTTTGTTGTAATAGTTCCTCCCATCTTTGCTGTCATACTTTCTCTGATCTTCATTGTAATAGCTCCTCCCATCTTTGCTGTAATAGTTCCTCCCATCTTTGTTATAATAATTCCTCCCATCTTTGCTGTCATACTTTCTCTGATTTTCATTGTAATAGCTCCTCCCATCTTTGCTGTAATAGTTCCTCCCATCTTTGTTATAATAATTCCTCCCATCGTTACTGTAATAGTTCCTCCCATTTTTGTTATAATAATTCCTCCCATCTTTGTTGTAATAGTTCCTCTGATCTTCATTGTAATAGTTCCTCCCATCTTTGTTATAATAATTCCTCCCATCTTTGCTGTAATAGTTCCTCCCATCTTTGTTATAATAATTCCTCCCATCTTTGCTGTGATAGTTCCTCCCATCTTTGCTGTAATAGTTCCTCCCATCTTTGCTGTAATAGTTGCTCCCATCTTTGCTGTAATAGTTCCTCCCATCTTTGTTGTATTAGTTCCCCCCATCTTTGTTGTAATAGTTCCTCCCATCTTTGTTGTAATAGTTCCTCCCATCTTTGTTATAATAATTCCTCCCATCTTTGCTGTAATAGTTCCTCCCATCTTTGCTGTAATAGTTCCCCCATCTTTGTTGTAATAGTTCCTCCCTTCTTTGTTGTAATAGTTCCCCCATCTTTGCTGTAATAGTTCCTCCCATCTTTGCTGTAATAGTTCCTTCATCTTTGTTGTAATAGTTCCCCCATCTTTGCTGTAATAGTTCCTCCCATCTTTGTTATAATAATTCCTCCCATCGTTACTGTAATAGTTCCTCCCATCTTTGTTATAATAATTCCTCCCATCTTTGTTGTAATAGTTCCTCTGATCTTCATTGTAATAGTTCCTCCCATCTTTGTATAATAATTCCTCCCATCTTTGCTGTAATAGTTCCTCCCATCTTTGTTATAATAATTCCTCCCATCTTTGCTGTAATAGTTCCTCCCATCTTTGCTGTAATAGTTCCTCCATCTTTGCTGTAATAGTTCCTCCCTTCTTTGTTATAATAATTCCTCCCATCTTTGCTGTAATAGTTCCTCCCTTCTTTGTTATAATAATTCCTCCCATCTTTGCTGTAATAGTTCCTCCCATCTTTGTTGTAATAGTTCCTCCCATCTTTGTTATAATAATTCCTCCCATCTTTGCTGTAATAGTTCCTCCCATCTTTGTTGTATTAGTTCCCCCCATCTTTGTTGTAATAGTTCCTCCCAACTTTGTTGTATTAGTTCCCCCCATCTTTGCTGTAATAGTTCCTCCCAACTTTGCTGTAATAGTTCCTCCCATCTTTGTTGTAATAGTTCCTCCCATCTTTGTTGTAATAGTTCCTCCCATCTTTGTTATAATAATTCCTCCCATCTTTGCTGTAATAGTTCCCCCATCTTTGTTGTAATAGTTCCTCCCATCTTTGTTATAATAATTCCTCCCATCTTTGCTGTAATAGTTCCTCCCATCTTTGTTGTAATAGTTCCTCCCATCTTTGTTATAATAATTCCTCCCATCTTTGCTGTAATAATTCCTCCCATCTTTGTTGTAATAGTTCCCCCATCTTTGCTGTAATAGTTCCTCCCTTCTTTGTTATAATAATTCCCCCCATCTTTGTTGTAATAGTTCCTCCCATCTTTGTTATAATAATTCCCCCATCTTTGTTGTAATAGTTCCTCCCATCTTTGTTGTAATAGTTCCTCCCATCTTTGTTGTAATAGTTCCTCCCATCTTTGTTGTAATAGTTCCTCCCATCTTTGTTATAATAATTCCTCCCATCTTTGTTGTAATAGTTCCCCCATCTTTGCTTTAATAGTTCCTCCCTTCTTTGTTATAATAATTCCTCCCATTTTGCTGTAATAGTTCCTCCCATCTTTGTTGTAATAGTTCCTCCCATCTTTGTTGTAATAGTTCCTCTGATCTTCATTGTAATAGTTCCTCCCATCTTTGTTGTAATAGTTCCTCCCATCTTTGTTGTAATAGTTCCTCCCATCTTTGTTGTAATAGTTCCTCCCATCTTTGCTGTAATAGTTCCTCCCATCTTTGCTGTCATAGTTCCTCTGATCTTCATTGTAATAGTTCCTCCCTTCTTTGTTATAATAATTCCCCCCATCTTTGTTGTAATAGTTCCTCCCATCTTTGCTGTAATAGTTCCTCCCATCTTTGCTGTAATAGTTGCTCCCATCTTTGCTGTTATAGTTCCTCCCATCTTTGTTGCAATAGTTCCTTCCATCTATGTTGTAATAGTTCCCCCCATCTTTGTTGTAATAGTTCCTCTTATCTTCATTGTAATAGTTCCTCCCATCTTTGTTGTAATAGTTCCTACCATCTTTGCTGTAATAGTTCCTCCCATCTTTGCTGTAATAGTTCCTCCCAGCTTTGTTGTAATAGTTCCTTCCATCTATTGTTGTAATAGTTCCCCCATCTTTGTTGTAATAGTTCCTCCCATCTTTGTTATAATTCCTCCCATCTTTGTTGTAATAGTTCCCCCATCTTTGCTTTAATAGTTCCTCCCTTCTTTGTTATAATAATTCCTCCCATCTTTGCTGATAGTTCCTCCCATCTTTGCTGTAATAGTTCCTCCCATCTTTGCTGTAATAGTTCCTCCCATCTTTGCTGTAATAGTTCCTCCCATCTTTGTTGTATTAGTTCCCCCCATCTTTGTTGTAATAGTTCCTCCCATCTTTGTTGTAATAGTTCCTCCCATCTTTGTTATAATAATTCCTCCCATCTTTGCTGTAATAGTTCCTCCCATCTTTGCTGTAATAGTTCCCCCATCTTTGTTGTAATAGTTCCTCCCTTCTTTGTTGTAATAGTTCCCCCATCTTTGCTGTAATAGTTCCTCCCATCTTTGCTGTAATAGTTCCTTCATCTTTGTTGTAATAGTTCCCCCATCTTTGCTGTAATAGTTCCTCCCATCTTTGCTGTAATAGTTCCTCCCATCTTTGTTATAATAATTCCTCCCATCTTTGCTGTAATAGTTCCTCCCATCTTTGTTGTAATAGTTCCTCCCATCTTTGTTATAATAATTCCTCCCATCTTTGCTGTAATAATTCCTCCCATCTTTGTTGTAATAGTTCCCCCATCTTTGCTGTAATAGTTCCTCCCTTCTTTGTTATAATAATTCCCCCCATCTTTGTTGTAATAGTTCCTCCCATCTTTGTTGTAATAGTTCCTCCCATCTTTGTTATAATAATTCCTCCCATCTTTGTTGTAATAGTTCCTCCATCTTTGCTGTAATAGTTCCTCCCTTCTTTGTTATAATAATTCCTCCCATCTTTGCTGTAATAGTTCCTCCCATCTTTGTTGTAATAGTTCCTCCCATCTTTGTTATAATAATTCCTCCCATCTTTGCTGTAATAGTTCCTCCCATCTTTGTTGTATTAGTTCCCCCCATCTTTGTTGTAATAGTTCCTCCCAACTTTGTTGTATAGTTCCCCCATCTTTGCTGTAATAGTTCCTCCCAACTTTGCTGTAATAGTTCCTCCCATCTTTGTTGTAATAGTTCCTCCCATCTTTGTTGTAATAGTTCCTCCCATCTTTGTTATAATAATTCCTCCCATCTTTGCTGTAATAGTTCCCCCATCTTTGTTGTAATAGTTCCTCCCATCTTTGTTATAATTATTCCTCCCATCTTTGCTGTAATAGTTCCTCCCATCTTTGTTGTAATAGTTCCTCCCATCTTTGTTATAATAATTCCTCCCATCTTTGCTGTAATAATTCCTCCCATCTTTGTTGTAATAGTTCCCCCATCTTTGCTGTAATAGTTCCTCCCTTCTTTGTTATAATAATTCCCCCCATCTTTGTTGTAATAGTTCCTCCCATCTTTGTTATAATAATTCCCCCATCTTTGTTGTAATAGTTCCTCCCATCTTTGTTGTAATAGTTCCTCCCATCTTTGTTGTAATAGTTCCTCCCATCTTTGTTGTAATAGTTCCTCCCATCTTTGTTATAATAATTCCTCCCATCTTTGTTGTAATAGTTCCCCCATCTTTGCTGTAATAGTTCCTCCCTTCTTTGTTATAATAATTCCTCCCATCTTTGCTGTAATAGTTCCTCCCATCTTTGTTGTAATAGTTCCTCCCATCTTTGTTGTAATAGTTCCTCTGATCTTCATTGTAATAGTTCCTCCCATCTTTGTTGTAATAGTTCCTCCCATCTTTGTTGTAATAGTTCCTCCCATCTTTGTTGTAATAGTTCCTCCCATCTTTGCTGTAATAGTTCCTCCCATCTTTGCTGTCATAGTTCCTCTGATCTTCATTGTAATAGTTCCTCCCATCTTTGCTGTAATAGTTCCTCCCATCTTTGCTGTAATAGTTGCTCCCATCTTTGCTGTTATAGTTCCTCCCAGCTTTGTTGCAATAGTTCCTTCCATCTATGTTGTAATAGTTCCCCCCATCTTTGTTGTAATAGTTCCTCTTATCTTCATTGTAATAGTTCCTCCCATCTTTGTTGTAATAGTTCCTACCATCTTTGTTGTAATAGTTCCTCCCATCTTTGCTGTCATACTTTCTCTGATCTTCATTGTAATAGCTCCTCCCATCTTTGCTGTAATAGTTCCTCCCATCTTTGTTATAATAATTCCTCCCATCTTTGCTGTCATACTTTCTCTGATTTTCATTGTAATAGCTCCTCCCATCTTTGCTGTAATAGTTCCTCCCATCTTTGTTATAATAATTCCTCCCATCGTTACTGTAATAGTTCCTCCCATTTTTGTTATAATAATTCCTCCCATCTTTGTTGTAATAGTTCCTCTGATCTTCATTGTAATAGTTCCTCCCATCTTTGTTATAATAATTCCTCCCATCTTTGCTGTAATAGTTCCTCCCATCTTTGTTATAATAATTCCTCCCATCTTTGCTGTGATAGTTCCTCCCATCTTTGCTGTAATAGTTCCTCCCATCTTTGCTGTAATAGTTGCTCCCATCTTTGCTGTAATAGTTCCTCCCATCTTTGTTGTATTAGTTCCCCCCATCTTTGTTGTAATAGTTCCTCCCATCTTTGTTGTAATAGTTCCTCCCATCTTTGTTATAATAATTCCTCCCATCTTTGCTGTAATAGTTCCTCCCATCTTTGCTGTAATAGTTCCCCCATCTTTGTTGTAATAGTTCCTCCCTTCTTTGTTGTAATAGTTCCCCCATCTTTGCTGTAATAGTTCCTCCCATCTTTGCTGTAATAGTTCCTTCATCTTTGTTGTAATAGTTCCCCCATCTTTGCTGTAATAGTTCTTCCCATCTTTGCTGTAATAGTTCCTCCCATCTTTGTTATAATAATTCCTCCCATCTTTGCTGTAATAGTTCCTCCCATCTTTGTTGTAATAGTTCCTCCCATCTTTGTTATAATAATTCCTCCCATCTTTGCTGTAATAATTCCTCCCATCTTTGTTGTAATAGTTCCCCCATCTTTGCTGTAATAGTTCCTCCCTTCTTTGTTATAATAATTCCCCCCATCTTTGTTGTAATAGTTCCTCCCATCTTTGTTGTAATAGTTCCTCCCATCTTTGTTATAATAATTCCTCCCATCTTTGCTGTAATAGTTCCTCCATCTTTGCTGTAATAGTTCCTCCCTTCTTTGTTATAATAATTCCTCCCATCTTTGCTGTAATAGTTCCTCCCATCTTTGTTGTAATAGTTCCTCCCATCTTTGTTATAATAATTCCTCCCATCTTTGCTGTAATAGTTCCTCCCATCTTTGTTGTATTAGTTCCCCCCATCTTTGTTGTAATAGTTCCTCCCAACTTTGTTGTATTAGTTCCCCCCATCTTTGCTGTAATAGTTCCTCCCAACTTTGCTGTAATAGTTCCTCCCATCTTTGTTGTAATAGTTCCTCCCATCTTTGTTGTAATAGTTCCTCCCATCTTTGTTATAATAATTCCTCCCATCTTTGCTGTAATAGTTCCCCCATCTTTGTTGTAATAGTTCCTCCCATCTTTGTTATAATAATTCCTCCCATCTTTGCTGTAATAGTTCCTCCCATCTTTGTTGTAATAGTTCCTCCCATCTTTGTTATAATAATTCCTCCCATCTTTGCTGTAATAATTCCTCCCATCTTTGTTGTAATAGTTCCCCCATCTTTGCTGTAATAGTTCCTCCCTTCTTTGTTATAATAATTCCCCCCATCTTTGTTGTAATAGTTCCTCCCATCTTTGTTATAATAATTCCCCCATCTTTGTTGTAATAGTTCCTCCCATCTTTGTTGTAATAGTTCCTCCCATCTTTGTTGTAATAGTTCCTCCCATCTTTGTTGTAATAGTTCCTCCCATCTTTGTTATAATAATTCCTCCCATCTTTGTTGTAATAGTTCCCCCATCTTTGCTGTAATAGTTCCTCCCTTCTTTGTTATAATAATTCCTCCCATCTTTGCTGTAATAGTTCCTCCCATCTTTGTTGTAATAGTTCCTCCCATCTTTGTTGTAATAGTTCCTCTGATCTTCATTGTAATAGTTCCTCCCATCTTTGTTGTAATAGTTCCTCCCATCTTTGTTGTAATAGTTCCTCCCATCTTTGTTGTAATAGTTCCTCCCATCTTTGCTGTAATAGTTCCTCCCATCTTTGCTGTCATAGTTCCTCTGATCTTCATTGTAATAGTTCCTCCCATCTTTGCTGTAATAGTTCCTCCCATCTTTGCTGTAATAGTTGCTCCCATCTTTGCTGTTATAGTTCCTCCCAGCTTTGTTGCAATAGTTCCTTCCATCTATGTTGTAATAGTTCCCCCCATCTTTGTTGTAATAGTTCCTCTTATCTTCATTGTAATAGTTCCTCCCATCTTTGTTGTAATAGTTCCTACCATCTTTGTTGTAATAGTTCCTCCCATCTTTGCTGTCATACTTTCTCTGATCTTCATTGTAATAGCTCCTCCCATCTTTGCTGTAATAGTTCCTCCCATCTTTGTTATAATAATTCCTCCCATCTTTGCTGTCATACTTTCTCTGATTTTCATTGTAATAGCTCCTCCCATCTTTGCTGTAATAGTTCCTCCCATCTTTGTTATAATAATTCCTCCCATCGTTACTGTAATAGTTCCTCCCATTTTTGTTATAATAATTCCTCCCATCTTTGTTGTAATAGTTCCTCTGATCTTCATTGTAATAGTTCCTCCCATCTTTGTTATAATAATTCCTCCCATCTTTGCTGTAATAGTTCCTCCCATCTTTGTTATAATAATTCCTCCCATCTTTGCTGTGATAGTTCCTCCCATCTTTGCTGTAATAGTTCCTCCCATCTTTGCTGTAATAGTTGCTCCCATCTTTGCTGTAATAGTTCCTCCCATCTTTGTTGTATTAGTTCCCCCCATCTTTGTTGTAATAGTTCCTCCCATCTTTGTTGTAATAGTTCCTCCCATCTTTGTTATAATAATTCCTCCCATCTTTGCTGTAATAGTTCCTCCCATCTTTGCTGTAATAGTTCCCCCATCTTTGTTGTAATAGTTCCTCCCTTCTTTGTTGTAATAGTTCCCCCATCTTTGCTGTAATAGTTCCTCCCATCTTTGCTGTAATAGTTCCTTCATCTTTGTTGTAATAGTTCCCCCATCTTTGCTGTAATAGTTCCTCCCATCTTTGCTGTAATAGTTCCTCCCATCTTTGTTATAATAATTCCTCCCATCTTTGCTGTAATAGTTCCTCCCATCTTTGTTGTAATAGTTCCTCCCATCTTTGTTATAATAATTCCTCCCATCTTTGCTGTAATAATTCCTCCCATCTTTGTTGTAATAGTTCCCCCATCTTTGCTGTAATAGTTCCTCCCTTCTTTGTTATAATAATTCCCCCCATCTTTGTTGTAATAGTTCCTCCCATCTTTGTTGTAATAGTTCCTCCCATCTTTGTTATAATAATTCCTCCCATCTTTGCTGTAATAGTTCCTCCATCTTTGCTGTAATAGTTCCTCCCTTCTTTGTTATAATAATTCCTCCCATCTTTGCTGTAATAGTTCCTCCCTTCTTTGTTATAATAATTCCTCCCATCTTTTCTGTAATAGTTCCTCCCATCTTTGTTGTAATAGTTCCTCCCATCTTTGTTATAATAATTCCTCCCATCTTTGCTGTAATAGTTCCTCCCATCTTTGTTGTATTAGTTCCCCCCATCTTTGTTGTAATAGTTCCTCCCAACTTTGTTGTATTAGTTCCCCCCATCTTTGCTGTAATAGTTCCTCCCAACTTTGCTGTAATAGTTCCTCCCATCTTTGTTGTAATAGTTCCTCCCATCTTTGTTGTAATAGTTCCTCCCATCTTTGTTATAATAATTCCTCCCATCTTTGCTGTAATAGTTCCCCCATCTTTGTTGTAATAGTTCCTCCCATCTTTGTTATAATAATTCCTCCCATCTTTGCTGTAATAGTTCCTCCCATCTTTGTTGTAATAGTTCCTCCCATCTTTGTTATAATAATTCCTCCCATCTTTGCTGTAATAATTCCTCCCATCTTTGTTGTAATAGTTCCCCCATCTTTGCTGTAATAGTTCCTCCCTTCTTTGTTATAATAATTCCCCCCATCTTTGTTGTAATAGTTCCTCCCATCTTTGTTATAATAATTCCCCCCATCTTTGTTGTAATAGTTCCTCCCATCTTTGTTATAATAGTTCCTCCCATCTTTGTTGTAATAGTTCCTCCCATCTTTGTTGTAATAGTTCCTCCCATCTTTGTTATAATAATTCCTCCCATCTTTGTTGTAATAGTTCCCCCATCTTTGCTTTAATAGTTCCTCCCTTCTTTGTTATAATAATTCCTCCCATTTTTGCTGTAATAGTTCCTCCCATCTTTGTTGTAATAGTTCCTCCCATCTTTGTTGTAATAGTTCCTCTGATCTTCATTGTAATAGTTCCTCCCATCTTTGTTGTAATAGTTCCTCCCATCTTTGTTGTAATAGTTCCTCCCATCTTTGTTGTAATAGTTCCTCCCATCTTTGCTGTAATAGTTCCTCCCATCTTTGCTGTCATAGTTCCTCTGATCTTCATTGTAATAGTTCCTCCCTTCTTTGTTATAATAATTCCCCCCATCTTTGTTGTAATAGTTCCTCCCATCTTTGCTGTAATAGTTCCTCCCATCTTTGCTGTAATAGTTGCTCCCATCTTTGCTGTTATAGTTCCTCCCAGCTTTGTTGCAATAGTTCCTTCCATCTATGTTGTAATAGTTCCCCCCATCTTTGTTGTAATAGTTCCTCTTATCTTCATTGTAATAGTTCCTCCCATCTTTGTTGTAATAGTTCCTACCATCTTTGCTGTAATAGTTGCTCCCATCTTTGCTGTAATAGTTCCTCCCAGCTTTGTTGCAATAGTTCCTTCCATCTATGTTGTAATAGTTCCCCCCATCTTTGTTGTAATAGTTCCTCTTATCTTCATTGTAATAGTTCCTCCCATCTTTGTTGTAATAGTTCCTACCATCTTTGTTGTAATAGTTCCTCCCATCTTTGCTGTCATACTTTCTCTGATCTTCATTGTAATAGCTCCTCCCATCTTTGCTGTAATAGTTCCTCCCATCTTTGTTATAATAATTCCTCCCATCTTTGCTGTCATACTTTCTCTGATTTTCATTGTAATAGCTCCTCCCATCTTTGCTGTAATAGTTCCTCCCATCTTTGTTATAATAATTCCTCCCATCGTTACTGTAATAGTTCCTCCCATTTTTGTTATAATAATTCCTCCCATCTTTGTTGTAATAGTTCCTCTGATCTTCATTGTAATAGTTCCTCCCATCTTTGTTATAATAATTCCTCCCATCTTTGCTGTAATAGTTCCTCCCATCTTTGTTATAATAATTCCTCCCATCTTTGCTGTGATAGTTCCTCCCATCTTTGCTGTAATAGTTCCTCCCATCTTTGCTGTAATAGTTGCTCCCATCTTTGCTGTAATAGTTCCTCCCATCTTTGTTGTATTAGTTCCCCCCATCTTTGTTGTAATAGTTCCTCCCATCTTTGTTGTAATAGTTCCTCCCATCTTTGTTATAATAATTCCTCCCATCTTTGCTGTAATAGTTCCTCCCATCTTTGCTGTAATAGTTCCTCCCATCTTTGCTGTAATAGTTCCCCCATCTTTGCTGTAATAGTTCCTCCCATCTTTGCTGTAATAGTTCCTCCCATCTTTGTTATAATAATTCCTCCCATCTTTGCTGTAATAGTTCCTCCCATCTTTGTTGTAATAGTTCCTCCCATCTTTGTTATAATAATTCCTCCCATCTTTGCTGTAATAATTCCTCCCATCTTTGTTGTAATAGTTCCCCCATCTTTGCTGTAATAGTTCCTCCCTTCTTTGTTATAATAATTCCCCCCATCTTTGTTGTAATAGTTCCTCCCATCTTTGTTGTAATAGTTCCTCCCATCTTTGTTATAATAATTCCTCCCATCTTTGCTGTAATAGTTCCTCCATCTTTGCTGTAATAGTTCCTCCCTTCTTTGTTATAATAATTCCTCCCATCTTTGCTGTAATAGTTCCTCCCATCTTTGTTGTAATAGTTCCTCCCATCTTTGTTATAATAATTCCTCCCATCTTTGCTGTAATAGTTCCTCCCATCTTTGTTGTATTAGTTCCCCCCATCTTTGTTGTAATAGTTCCTCCCAACTTTGTTGTATTAGTTCCCCCCATCTTTGCTGTAATAGTTCCTCCCAACTTTGCTGTAATAGTTCCTCCCATCTTTGTTGTAATAGTTCCTCCCATCTTTGTTGTAATAGTTCCTCCCATCTTTGTTATAATAATTCCTCCCATCTTTGCTGTAATAGTTCCCCCATCTTTGTTGTAATAGTTCCTCCCATCTTTGTTATAATAATTCCTCCCATCTTTGCTGTAATAGTTCCTCCCATCTTTGTTGTAATAGTTCCTCCCATCTTTGTTATAATAATTCCTCCCATCTTTGCTGTAATAATTCCTCCCATCTTTGTTGTAATAGTTCCCCCATCTTTGCTGTAATAGTTCCTCCCTTCTTTGTTATAATAATTCCCCCCATCTTTGTTGTAATAGTTCCTCCCATCTTTGTTATAATAATTCCCCCCATCTTTGTTGTAATAGTTCCTCCCATCTTTGTTGTAATAGTTCCTCCCATCTTTGTTGTAATAGTTCCTCCCATCTTTGTTGTAATAGTTCCTCCCATCTTTGTTATAATAATTCCTCCCATCTTTGTTGTAATAGTTCCCCCATCTTTGCTGTAATAGTTCCTCCCTTCTTTGTTATAATAATTCCTCCCATCTTTGCTGTAATAGTTCCTCCCATCTTTGTTGTAATAGTTCCTCCCATCTTTGTTGTAATAGTTCCTCTGATCTTCATTGTAATAGTTCCTCCCATCTTTGTTGTAATAGTTCCTCCCATCTTTGTTGTAATAGTTCCTCCCATCTTTGTTGTAATAGTTCCTCCCATCTTTGCTGTAATAGTTCCTCCCATCTTTGCTGTCATAGTTCCTCTGATCTTCATTGTAATAGTTCCTCCCTTCTTTGTTATAATAATTCCCCCCATCTTTGTTGTTATAGTTCCTCCCATCTTTGCTGTAATAGTTCCTCCCATCTTTGCTGTAATAGTTGCTCCCATCTTTGCTGTTATAGTTCCTCCCAGCTTTGTTGCAATAGTTCCTTCCATCTATGTTGTAATAGTTCCCCCCATCTTTGTTGTAATAGTTCCTCTTATCTTCATTGTAATAGTTCCTCCCATCTTTGTTGTAATAGTTCCTACCATCTTTGTTGTAATAGTTCCTCCCATCTTTGCTGTCATACTTTCTCTGATCTTCATTGTAATAGCTCCTCCCATCTTTGCTGTAATAGTTCCTCCCATCTTTGTTATAATAATTCCTCCCATCTTTGCTGTCATACTTTCTCTGATTTTCATTGTAATAGCTCCTCCCATCTTTGCTGTAATAGTTCCTCCCATCTTTGTTATAATAATTCCTCCCATCGTTACTGTAATAGTTCCTCCCATTTTTGTTATAATAATTCCTCCCATCTTTGTTGTAATAGTTCCTCTGATCTTCATTGTAATAGTTCCTCCCATCTTTGTTATAATAATTCCTCCCATCTTTGCTGTAATAGTTCCTCCCATCTTTGTTATAATAATTCCTCCCATCTTTGCTGTGATAGTTCCTCCCATCTTTGCTGTAATAGTTCCTCCCATCTTTGCTGTAATAGTTGCTCCCATCTTTGCTGTAATAGTTCCTCCCATCTTTGTTGTATTAGTTCCCCCCATCTTTGTTGTAATAGTTCCTCCCATCTTTGTTGTAATAGTTCCTCCCATCTTTGTTATAATAATTCCTCCCATCTTTGCTGTAATAGTTCCTCCCATCTTTGCTGTAATAGTTCCCCCATCTTTGTTGTAATAGTTCCTCCCTTCTTTGTTGTAATAGTTCCCCCATCTTTGCTGTAATAGTTCCTCCCATCTTTGCTGTAATAGTTCCTTCATCTTTGTTGTAATAGTTCCCCCATCTTTGCTGTAATAGTTCCTCCCATCTTTGCTGTAATAGTTCCTCCCATCTTTGTTATAATAATTCCTCCCATCTTTGCTGTAATAGTTCCTCCCATCTTTGTTGTAATAGTTCCTCCCATCTTTGTTATAATAATTCCTCCCATCTTTGCTGTAATAATTCCTCCCATCTTTGTTGTAATAGTTCCCCATCTTTGCTGTAATAGTTCCTCCCTTCTTTGTTATAATAATTCCCCCCATCTTTGTTGTAATAGTTCCTCCCATCTTTGTTGTAATAGTTCCTCCCATCTTTGTTATAATAATTCCTCCCATCTTTGCTGTAATAGTTCCTCCCATCTTTGTTATAATAATTCCTCCCATCTTTGTTATAATAATTCCTCCCATCGTTGCTGTAATAGTTCCTCTGATCTTTGCTGAATTAGTTCCTCCAATCTTTGCTATTATTGTTCCTCTCATTTTTATTGTTTTAGTTCCTTCCATCCTTGCTGATTTAGTTCCTCCCATCTTTGCTGATTTTGTTCCTCCCATCTTTGCTGATTTAGTTCCTCCCATCTTTGCTGATTTAGCTCCTCCCATCTTTGCTGATTTAGTTCCTCACATCTTTGCTGATTTAGTTCCTCCCATCTTTGCTGATTTAGTTCCTCCCATCTTTGCTGATTTAGTTCCTCCCATCTTTGCTGATTTAGCTCCTCCCATCTTTACTGATTTAGCTCCTCCTATCTTTGCTGATTTAGTTCCTCCCATCTTTGCTGGTTTAGTTCCTCCTATCTTTGCTGATTTAGCTCCTCCCATCTTTGCTGATTTAGTTCCTCCCATCTTTGCTGATTTAGTTCCTCCCATCTTTGCTGATTTAGCTCCTCCCATCTTTGCTGATTAGCTCCTCCCATCAAGGAAATCATCATTTTACAGGTACCACCTCATCCAGGAAGTAACAGAAGTATTTCAAGAGGTCAAGGTTACGACCTTGAAAGGGAGGACAGAAGTGTGACTATTAAAAGCCAAGGTCAAGATGTTGATGTGGAAAGAGGAGGTGGCGAGGAGCGAATCGAAGTGCAGGTACAGTGTTTAGATACTTTGTGTCACATGACTACGATTTATTCAGACGTAGACCAATCTTAAATGATTTGCTTAATTTTTACATCTTGCTTTTTATACTTTGTTTATAGTCTGATTTGTGATTGTGCATTCACTTCTTTGTGCACATTCGGTTTCCAGTGCCAAAAAAATCTAGTTCTCACTGTTAACCTATTTCTTCTTCTGTCCAAAGAAGACTTATCAGCCAACACAACACCGGTGACGTTAGTTGCTACGTGTTGAGGTGTTTGCCTTGGAAGAGATCTGAGCACTTATGGGCTTGTCTGATGTGCAATGAGAATGACTTGTCATCATAATCAGATTGTATGTCCTTTGAAGAACGTTGCATTCATCACAGCCTGTCTGAAAGAATCTCTGTCTCTAGTCAGATCTCCCACAGAATGCTGCATTCATCACAGCCTGTCTGAAAGAATCTCTGTCTCTAGCCAGATCTCCCACAGAACATTACATTCACCACAGCCCGTCTGAAAGAATCTCTGTCTCTAGCCAGATCTCCCACAGAATGCTGCATTCACCACAGCTCGTCTGAAAGAATCTCTGTCTCTTGCCAGATCTCCCACAGAACATTACATTCACCACAGCCCGTCTGAAAGAATCTCTGTCTCTAGCCTGATCTCCCACAGAATGCTGCATTCACCACAGCTCGTCTGAAAGAATCTCTGTCTCTAGCCTGATCTCCCACAGAATGCTGCATTCACCACAGCCTGTCTGAAAGAATCTCTGTCTCTAGCCTGATCTCCCACAGAACATTACATTCACCACAGCCTGTCTGAAAGAATCTCTGTCTCTAGCCAGATCTCCCACAGAATGCTGCATTCCATCACAGCCTGTCTGAAAGAATCTCTGTCTCTAGCCAGATCTCCCACAGAAGGCTGCATTCCATCACAACCTGTCTGAAAGAATCTCTGTCTCTAGCCAGATCTCCCACAGAACGTTACATTCACCACAGCCTGTCTGAAAGAATCTCTGTCTCTAGCCAGATCTCCCACAGAACATTGCATTCACCACAGCCCGTCTGAAAGAATCTCTGTCTCTAGCCAAATCTCCCGCAGAACGTTACATTCACCACAGCCTGTCTGAAAGAATCTCTGTCTCTAGCCAGATCTCCCACAGAACGTTACATTCACCACAGCCCACCTGAAAGAATTTCTGTCTCTAGCCAGATCTCCTTCTCCTTCAATAATTCTATGTTAGCGATTTCGTCCTAGCCATTGCCGTTCTTTTTTTCTGCGTAAGCATCCATTAATGAAGGTCTATATCTTCATGATTGTCATTTTTTCTCCATGTTTCACAGCCAAATAATAGGACTGATTTAACACTGGAGTTGAAAATTTTTATTTTTGTATTTAACCTAATTTCTTTGGACTTCCATATGTTCCCCAGTGCAACAAATTCTTCTCTTCATCCTTGTATCCTTTTTGTTGGTATCATTTTCTGTTCTGTTCTCTTCTCCTTGTTTATACTAATGCCCAGATATAAGATAGTATGTCTAGTAGAGGTATTTCTCCTATTGCTATTTGGTTATTACCAAATGCATTAATTCTCATAATTTTGGTCTTATCTCTTTATTTTCAGTCCCAGCTGTTGTGATCTCTCATCATCTCATATTCATTTTATTTAGTATCTGTTGATGATTATGTTGGCTTACTCTTGTGAGAGTGACATGTTCCATTTATATGTTGGCCTACTCTAGTGAGTGTAATGTGTTCCATTTATATGTTGGCTTACTCTAGTGAGTGTAACATGTTCCATTTATATTTGGCTTACTCTAGTGAGTGTAACATGTTCCATTTATATAGGGTGTTTATAAAGTCTCACTACACTTGGTATCTAGGTGAAAAAAATGTTTATGACGTCATCACAATATGTGCTCAATGGTAAGTTCACTTGTTGCGACAGTTTTCTTAATGACTTGTCTGGACTTTTAAGGATTCTGTCTTGGATATCTAAACATATTTCATCATTCACAGCAGGCCTACCAGATCGTGGAGCATCTTCCACATTTCCAGTAGCAATAAACTTATTCAACAAATTTCATTGACAGTGGGAGCACATATTGTGATGACGTCATAAACATTTTTTTTTCAAATTGACCTAGATACCAAGTGTAGTGAGACTTTATAAACACCCTGTATTTTGGCTTACTCTAGTGAGCGTAACGTGTTCCATTTATATTTTGGCTTACTCTAGTGAGTGTAACATGTTCCATTTATATTTTGGCTTACTCTAGTGAGCGTAACGTGTTCCATTTATATTTGGCTTACTCTAGTGAGCGTAACATGTTCCATTTATATGTTGGCTTACTCTAGTGAGTGTAACATGTTCCATTTATATTTTGGCTTACTCTAGTGAGTGTAACGTGTTCCATTTATATTTTGGCTTACTCTAGTGAGCGTAACGTGTTCCATTTATATTTTGGCTTACTCTAGTGAGTATAACGTGTTCCATTTATATGTTGGCTTACTCTAGTGAGTGTAACATGTTCCATTTATATGTTGGCTTACTCTAGTGAGTGTAACGTGTTCCATTTATATGTTGGCTTACTCTAGTGAGTGTAACGTGTTCCATTTATATTTTGGCTTACTCTAGTGAGTGTAACGTGTTCCATTTATATTTTGGCTTACTCTAGTGAGTGTGACATGTTCCATTTATAACCAAATATGCCATTAAAATTTAAATTATAATCTCCTCTTCCAGTTTGAACAAAAGAATCATTTATAAAGCTCTTACGTCTTCACAGACTGTTGGTAACGGTAAGATCCTGGTCTACAATGTTACCTACTTGATGATGTTTTGTTGAGCAACTTCCCTCATGGCTGATCTTGCCAATATTAGAATAACAGGTCTCACTGCAGAATGAACTAGACAACCTTATGTAATGATGGTTTTGCCTCTTTTTCTCCTGCGTCTGTTTTTTTTTTTTTTTTTTTTTTCTTCCTCTCTTCAAAATTGGGCTTCATTTCATTCTCAAATGTTAACACACTCCTTTTTGATATATCTCCTCCATCTGGTACGATTCATCTGAAAGTTTTTCCTAGTTTTTGTCACTAACAGTTTTACTCAGGACTGCAACCGTTTAAAGAGTTAGATATGGGTTCATCTTTTTTTTTGGCCCTGCAATGAGAAGGAATATATTGTAACAACTGGAAAAATTGAGGGACGAAGAGATAGAGGGAAGCAAAAAGAAAAGATATCAGACATCTTAAGATAATGGTTTGGTAGAGGATCAACAACAGAAATAAAAAATAACTGTTGAGATTGAAAGTTGTGGAGAGACATGATCACCTAGGCCAGCAGGCACAGCACTTGATGATGATGATGATGGGTTATATTTCAAAAGTCAACAAATAACAACTAAAATATCACTGATAAATAGCTGTGTCATCCTAAATGGCATTCCTCTGACAGGTTATTCCCCAGGATGACAACTGGGCAGATAATACAACGGCCATCACAGGTAACACAAGTGAGACTGGCTTCTCTGCGGAAGACCTGCCCAAGTTCTACGTCAAAGACACAGACAGCCAGGTGACTATGCTTATTATATTTTACTTACAATATGGGGGACTGGTTGGTCTCGAGGCAAGGCGCCGGCCTCGAGACAGAGAGGTTGTGGGTTCAAATCCTGGCTACACCGGTTGGGATTTTTATTTATGATTTCTCTCTGTGGCAACCACCCCTGGTCTCAGCAGCGAGGCCCGGCTTGAAACGTCAATTACTCATCGACGGAAAAAATATGAGTACACCTGAAGTCGGAGTCATCTGCCTGTGCGGCGAGGGACCCCTGTGCACACGGCTGCCAGGAAAAAAATGGATTAACACGCAAAATTCAGTTCCTAGTCTCTAGGGACTTCATCAGAGGTAAAAGAAAAAGGGAAGAAAAGGGAAGGGGAAAAAAACAAAACTTACAATATGAGAATATGTCCTGCACATGCCTGGGACTCTGGAGAATCAGAAAAATAGCCACCACTGAAATCAAATATGTTAGGTATGTGAAATGAAACAGCTTGAAAGATAAGATCAGATGTGAAAAATGAAGAAAATGCTTTGAAATTAAGTAATGAATTAAATTATATTATTGAGCATTATTGGGTCAAGGATATTTATGACGTTTAACCCTAGATTATGATACCTTCGTAAAAACGATGATCTCAAAATTAAAATTCTTGGAATTCAACATTTTGTTATGAGGACACATTTTTTGCCTGTCTAATCAATTCTGCCAGTGACCCCTGACAAGTCATTGCTGGCGTATTTTTTTATTTATTTAATTTTTTTAAAACTTTGCGTGCATATAGAAGAAATATAATGCTATCTCAAAGTGGATGCTTTTTTTTTTTTTTTTTTTTTTTTTTTTTTAAACTTCTGACTGTGAAATTCTCTTTTAACAAACAATTAGAAAAGGTAGTGTAAAAGAAGCGTTTGGACATAATAAGCTAACAGTTTTAAATTTCAAATTAGAATTTCATGAAGTTTCATATTTCACAACAACCAAACTATTTTCTATTGGCCTTTCGAGCCGAAGACGGCACATAGGGCAGAACCACAATCTCGAAAACAGAAACCTTGCATGCCAAAATGGCACATATTGCAGAGATCACTGCTCTAAAATATATGGTGTTGTTTCCATAACAATACTTTTTACAATGACAGCTTGTCAAGCCATCGATCAACCTCCTTAGTCGCCTCTTACGACATGCCTGGATGGTCACAGTATCACTTTTCTTTACTTCCCTCATAATAAGGCACTGGTAACACACAGGAAGTGTTATAATGTTATGTGATAAAATGTTTTACTATATACATATTAGTATGTTCACAATTATGTGTACAGTTAGTAAAAGAATTGAAAAAGAAAACCTATTTATGCTTAAAAAAGGACAGGTGGTTGGTTGCGTTCGCCCGATGACTAAAGTATTCTAGAGTATCGTGGTAGACTAGAATATTCCTCTTCATCATCCACCCTTACAAGGACGTAGTGGACGTGTCTGCGTTGTGTTGTGGTTTACAGTATAACTGTTATATTTGCGCCTTTCTGCCCAACACATCCAACTTCAGCTCGACATTTTTGAGTACCGGGTTGTCTTCCCTCTTCGATCCCTGCTCACTTGGCCAGACTAGACAGGTTAGTCTGTTACTGGAGGCACCACGGAGAGGTGGAGCAGGGTCTGGATGGTTTTGGTTCACCGATCCTGGCGCAAGCCATCAGCTGTGGGTCGCTGACAACTTCCAGCTCTGGTGCTGAGAGGCGCGCCTTCGCCTCCAAAAATAGGACAAGTATTCAGATGTATTTTATCAGCTGTAGTGCTTGTCGAATTTTTTTTAAATGTTTGGAAAAACGATCAATATCACATTCACATGAAATTAATCACTATCAGACTATCACTTCTAAATTGAATAAAATCTATTTCTGAAATATCACTTTTCACATTATCGTCAAAATTTGATGACCTAGTTTCATCATGGAGACAGTAAAACCAAAGAAAAATATCAGCACAATCATATTTATGAAGCAATCTTCAAATAAAAGAGCCGCGATAGCTCAGTGGTTAGTGAACTGGACTACAAAGGACAAGGGGTAGGGTTCGATCTCAACCAATGGCTTCCAGGTTCATCCAGCCTTAAATGGGTACCGGATTTTTTTTCTGGGAAAGTAAAGCGGCACGGGCATACTACCAACCACATTACCCCAAAAATCATGTGCCGAAGGTCTGTAAAAGTTATAGTCACTAACACCATATTCCCTATACGCCACTTGGCGTGACGGGGGCACTTTACTTTTTTTATACTTCAAATAAAAGTTTGAAAATGTTAGAATTCACCATTACCTGTGAATAAATAGGAAAATGAAAGCAAATTTAGTGTACTTTCTTGCTGAAGAGTTCCTAGCAGCAGGTGTCTTGTAAAATTATGTTTAAACTCGCTGCAACAAGACAAGTATTGAAACGGCGGAGGTCAATGTTCTCATCTGGGATAACACTGATGAGGAAGATGCAGTCATCAGCTGTATCTGTAATATGACACAAAAGGAGTGCATGGGGATTTACAGCACGCTCACCAGGCAGGATAGTCAAAGAAGACAGTGGTTTATACGTTATGACCGTGAGTAAAATGACGATGGAGGTGATGGCAGTGACCAGAGCATTCAACTGGTTAGTGTCACAAATACACCCACACGCCTAAATACTGAGTGATTCGATGAGTAAGGTAAGAAAAGTGGAGGCGGGCTCTGTACGCTTGCAATGGGTAGAGTCATTGCAGAAGTAAAAAATACATCTTTGTCAAATGGGTCATCTTTGTCCTACGTCCCTGGACATGTGGGAGCACAGGGAAATGAAAGAGAGGACAGACTGGCTAGCTGCGCTGTTGTTGAAGACGGTCTACCAATGAATCGGGCGGACATCATCAATGCCCTCCGTGATGCGGGAAGGGCACAGGACTTTGACAACCATGAGTCCACATTACTCCTTTGGATAAAAGAGATAGAATTTAAGATGGGCACAGCCAGAAACGAGAAACTTAGTGGCAGTGTAAGAAGACTTATCAACGAACACAGAACTGGAGTCATCAGTCGCTGGACGCTGCGGGACTTGCTGAGGAGGGGATCTGAACACCCATGGATATGTTCGGAGTGCAATGATGATGACCCACAAATAACTCAATAACTCAAAGTATTGAGATGGTGGAGATGAGCAGACCAAGATATTGAGCCTCAGGACACGTCATTGTGTCATAGCAGCACACCTACACAAGATAGGACTCAGTGACTCTGCAACACATAACTGCGGATCATCCAGACAAACTCCAGAGCATATCCAACAGGACAGCAGCACTCTCAACACCCTGTTGAACATAAATATGGCCCATAGAAACAACCCTGCATGACAAGCTATGGTGGAGACCTCAAACACACCATCTTGTTCATGACCCAAGCTGATCTAAATGCATAGCAACAGCAAATTGCCCAAGATAATGAAGAAATGGTGCTTTGGGAAGCAACCTGCTAATTTAGGATTTCCTCTTATTCTCACGCTGTGATTTCCATATCTTTTCAATATTCTATTTGTCCATATCTTTTCAATGTGCTATTTGTCCATATCTTTCCAATGTTGTATTTGTCTTTATCTTTCCGATGTTGTATTTTCCATATCTTTTCAATATTGTATTTTCCATATCTTTTCAACTTTGTGTTTTCCATATCTTTTCAACATTGTTTTTTCCATATCTTTTCAATATTGTATTTTCCATATCTTTCCAACATTGTGTTTTCCATATCTTTTCAACATTGTGTTTTCCATATCTTTTCAACTTTGTGTTTTCCTTATCTTTTAAACATTGTTTTTCCATATCTTTTCAATGTTGTATTTTCCATATCTTTTCAACTTTGTGTTTTCCCATATCTTTTCAAATTTGTGTTTTCCCATATCTTTTCAATGTTGTATTTTCCATATCTTTTCAACTTTGTGTTTTCCCATATCTTTTCAATGTTGTGTTTTCCATTTATTCTGAGTGGCTGGTAAATTGAACTTTTCCATCACAGGTTGGCGTTAACTGTGCAAGGCATGTGGGCACTGCCCTGACGGTCTGTCTGAGTGCCATAGCATTTATTTCTCCCATTGTCATGCTGCTCCTGCCTAAACTGGGCATTGTCCAGTGGAGAGATAATGTTGAGGGGGCCAGTGAATGCCAACCTGAGTGTGAGGGTCTGCTTATCAGCTTTGCTTTCAAGTTGTTGGTGTTATTGGTGGGAGCTTTGGCCCTTTTCTTCAGAAAGGTATTCGATCTTTGTGTGGATTTGATGTCAGAGTTTTGAACAGTTTTGCTTTGTATTTATGGGAGGTTTAAGTAAAATTAATTGTATTTGTAGTTATGGTTAGTCAAAGGCCCCGGTATCTCTGCAAATGAATTAAAATCAATAATTGCTCACCCCCCCTCCCCCCGTGCCAGTGGAATCATCCAAATTAACATGTCAGATCATTGAAGAAATCCCCCTACAGAAAAGACAATCTGCTGCCTTGCAGGAAGATTGGGGACAATCAAAGGCTAAGGAAAGCAAACCTGAACAAAATGCTGGCTGAAATCGGATGCACTGGGCCACTGGTGCAAAACACAGTGCAATTTTTTAACAGGTATTCAATCAGAATGGACCTAACAGACTCTAGACCTGAGAAGGGTAATGTGGTCCACACCCACCTCCTTGGAAGAAAAACTATATGGGGCAATCGAATCACTTAGACAGCTGACTTCATGAGAGAGTCTGGAATCCTACTCTGATTGAATCTTGATCACAGAGAGAGAGAGAGATATCATTGAAGGATGTAAACGAAGAAAGGCAGCTGCAGTCCCTATTATAGCAGCTACAGCACATGCCAAATAACATAAGGTGTAGCCGCACCAAAAGTGAATGCAGCTAAACTGTCATTCGTCTTATGATAAACATCATTCATCGTAAACAATTGAAATACACAGCGTACGGTGTCATAGAGCACTAAACTCAGTAGCTCTGGCAGCAAGCCTGACTTGGAATATGAGGAAACTACAACAAGGAAATTCTCAAAGAAAATTCTCAAGACCTACAATTAAATATCACAGTTGAGGGAATACATCTGGATACAGTCCAGAGCTACAACTACCTGGGACATACTATAACCAGTGATGGAAAATGTAAAATTGAAATAAACAAAAGAATAGGTATGGCAAAAAGTAATTTTAATGCCATGAAAAATATACTAACAACAAAACAAATATCAGCAGGGCTGAAACTAAGAATGGCAAAATGTTACATCTTCTCAATATTCCTGTATGGTGCAGAAACAAGGACATTAGACAAGAAAACAGAACAGAAAATTGAAGCCTTTGAAATGCGGATATATAGAAGAATAGGTAGAATTGGATGGAAAGAAAAGATAACAAACGATGAAGTTTTAAAACAACTGAAAATGAAAAGAGAACTACTAAATACAATTAAGACAAGACAGATGAAATTTTTGGGGCCTGTTACAAAGACACAACAGCCTACTAAAAGTAATATTGGAAGGGAAAATACAAGATAAAAGAGGCAGAGGCAAACCAAGACTAACATGGACGAGCAACATCAAAAGATGGACAAGTCAATCTATGACAGCCTGCACCATCAAAGCAAGAAACAGAGTAGAATGGTGATCGATGGTAGCCAACCTTCGTTGCGGAGAAGGCACTCAATGATGATGATGATGATGCAACAAGGAATACTTTTCAAGCAGAGCCTCAATGGTTCTTAATTAAATAAAATTAATCAACACTGCTTAACGCTTACTTTTCATATTGTAAGGGTTTTCCTTAATTTGTACGGATTTCCTAAAAATAAACTTTTAAGCTTTACTGGATCATTTGTAAGGGAAAGCTGATCATTTGTGTGACTTTCTACATTCTAATTAAAAAATGTAAAGTACCCCCGTCACACCAAGTGCCGTATAGGGAAATATGGTGTTAGTGACCCTATATTTTACAGACCTTCAGCACACGATATCCTGTTAAAATAATTCTACATATTAAACGGTAGGACAAAGTAACCAACTCTAAGGTTTTGTTATGAGTTTACATCATGACAACAGATAGGAGTTGGAGACTAAGGTAGTTGAGTCATGTGAGAAAGATGGCAAACAATCATATTCCCAAATAAATATTGTGTGGCAAAAAACTTCGGAATGGAAAGAGACCAAAGGACAGACCAGTGCTGAGATGTAAGGATTTTTATAGAGCTTCCTTGAGTGAATTATCTATCAGTGAAAGGAACAGGGAAAATCTAGCTGCAGATCGTAGCACATGGAGAACAAAACTAATAAAATGACACAGCAACAATCGAGACAGCGTTCATATTAAATTCAAAAGATGCAGGAGAAAGGAGACGAGGACAGGCACCATGAATACATTTTGTTCATTCTGTGGCCGGCTCTGTCAGTTCAATATTGGCAGATTCAGCCATGAGAGAAGCTGTTCAACAAAACAGCATCCAGCATAAGACACTAACATTTGATCAAACTACTGATTTATATGTGCTTTATGGACTACACAAAAGCATTTGACAAAGTAAAGCATGTGGAAATAATCAATATGCTGGAGAAATTAAACATTGATGGCAAGGATCTGCGAATCATAAAAAACATGTACTGGCAACAAACAGCAGCTATACGAATTAACAACCAAACAGGACAATTCCAATATATAATACAAGGAGTCAGACAAGGCTGTGTTCTGTCACCTGATTTGTTTTCACTTTACAGCGAACATATTATGAGATCAATAGTTGACAAAAAAGGAATTGAAGTCAACGTCCACAACATAAATAATTTGCGATATGCGGATGACACAGTCTTAATAGCAGAGACAGAGAGTGAACTACAAGAAATTATAGACATATGAGTAAAAGAAAGCAACAAGAAAAGTCTCAGTCTGAATAGTAAGAAAACAGAAGTAATGGTTATATCGAAGAAACAATCACCACCATCATGCAGCATAAAAATAAATGAGACAAATCTGAAACAAGTGCAACGTTTCAAATACTTGGGCACAATAATTACATCAGATGGGAGATGCACCACAGAAATAAAAAGCAGAATAGCTCAGGACAAAATAGCATTTCAGAAAATGAAAAATATCTTATGCAACAAATCTATGTCAATAGAAATGAGAAAGAGAGTTCATCGATGCTATATAGAACCAATTCTGACCTATGGAAGCGAATCATGGACAGTAGACAAACAAATGAAAAGAAAATTAGAGGCCACAGAGATGGGATTTCTCAGAAGAATGTTGAAAGTTCCCTGGACAGCTAAAAAGACCAATGAGGAAGTTCTCAAAGAGGCCAACACAAAAAGGGAGCTCTTAAAAAACATCAGAAAGAAACAATCAATATTTTTCAGGCACATCATGAGAAGAGGAAAGTTGGAATACTTGGTTACAACTGGCAAAATAAAAGGAAAGAGAGATCACGGACGACAAAGAGAGAAATACTGGATAACTTGGTGTCATGGCATGGAAAACAGTCAACAACAGAACTGATACGATGCACTGTAGATAGAAGATTGTGGAGGGACATGATCGCCTATGCCAACCGGTGTGGCACATGATGATGATGATGAGACTGATTTATGATTGTTTTGCTACAACTGCCTATCAATATACCAAAGGTCATATGCATACTTATACATATATATAGAAACAAAGTTGAACGCATTCGAAAATAAATGTCTAAGGAAAATACTTGGTATATCGTGGAACGAATTCAAAACAAACGAGGAAATTAGAGAAATCGCCAATCAACCACTAATATCTTCAGTAATAAAGAAAAGACGATGGTCATATGTTGGACATGTGATGAGAAGAGATAATAACCGAATAGCAAAGCAAGCCCTCATATGGGAAACAACAGGTAAAAGAAAAAGAGGAAGACCCAGAGAGACACTGAGAAGAACCTCAATGAGATACAGCTGCTTTGTCAGAACAGAGACAAATGGCGAGATTTGATAAAATATCTTTAAAAGAAAACTGCTAGAACAAAATTTCAGATAAGAGAGGGAGTATCTTGGTCTACGCCCTTTTGGCTGTCTACGGCTCGAAAGGTCAATAGGTAGATAGAATGAGAAGTGAACGGCTGGAATTTATTGTAACAACTGGAAAAAATGATGGAATAAGAGATAGAGGGAAACAAAGAGAAAAGATACCAGACAGCTTAAGAGAATGGCTTGGCAGGTCAACAACAGAAATGATAAATAACTGTCGAGATTGAAAGTTGTGGAGAGACATGATCAATATATATATATATACAAAACCTATATATTTCTAATGTCCATATATTTCTGAAACCCATATATTTCTAATGTCCATATATTTCTGAAACCCATATATTTCTAATGTCCATATATTTCTAATGTCCATATATTTCTAATGTCCATATATTTCTGAAACCCATATATTTCTAATGTCCATATATTTCTAATGTCCATATATTTCTAATGTCCATATATTTCTGAAACCCATATATTTCTAATGTCCATATATTTCTAATGTCCATATATTTCTAATGTCCATATATTTCTAATGTCCATATATTTCTGAAACCCATATATTTCTGAAACCCATCTATTTCTAATGTCCATATATTTCTAATGCCCATCTATTTCTAATGTCCATATCTTTCTCTTCCTACAGCCAAGAGCAACCATGCCACGAGTTTTTGTGTTCCGTGCTATAGTTCTATTTTTAGTTTTCATCCTCACCTTTGCATTCTGGTTATTCTACGGAGTTCGTGTCTTCAAAGAGCAGCAGGGCACTTATGAGGTAAGTTACAAGCACAGTATCTGTACTCCTTCGCTACTTATGCCAGCCAGCTACAGGAGCCAAGGCAGAGCTGTAGTTAATGAATAGTCTACGAAGCACACAAGATTGGGCTCTATTCTGATTGATGGCTCCTGGGTTCACCTAGCCAACCATTTTTCTTCTCTGTAATAGAAAGCCAAAGGACAGAATCACTAACAAAGAATCATGGAATGGAAATGTACCAGTCAAATACCAGTGGATAAATAATTCCAGATGGTGGTAATGTCATGTAGATTATTCTATTCCAGATGGTGGTAATGTCATGTAGATTATTCTATTTCAGATGGTGGTAATGTCATGTAGATTATTCTATTTCAGATGGTTGTAGTGTCATGTAGATTATTCTATTCCAGATGGTGCTAATGTCATGTAGATTATTCTATTCCAGATAGTGGTAATGTCATGTAGATTATTCTATTTCAGATGGTGGTAATGTCATGTAGATTATTCTATTCCAGATGGTGGTAATGTCATGTAGATTATTCTATTTCAGATGGTGGTAATATATTGTAGATTATTCTATTCCAGATAGTGGTAATGTCATGTAGATTATTCTATTCCAGATAGTTGTAATGTCATGTAGATTATTCTATTCCAGATAGTGGTAATGTCATGTAGATTATTCTATTCCAGATAGTACTAATGTCATGTAGATTATTCTATTCCAGATAGTGCTAATGTCATGTAGATTATTCTATTCCAGATAGTGGTAATGTCATGTAGATTATTCTATTCCAGATAGTGCTAATGTCATGTAGATTATTATATTCCAGATAGTGCTAATGTCATGTAGACTATTCTATTACAGATGGTGGTAATGTCTTGTAGATTATTCTATTCCAGATGGTGGTAATGTCATGTAGATTAATCTATTCCATATAGTGCTAATGTCATGTAGATTATTCTATTCCAGATAGTGGTAATGTCAGGTAGATTATTCTATTACAGATGGTAGTAATGTCATGTAGATTATTCTATTCCAGATGGTGGTAATGTCATGTAGATTATTCTATTCCAGATAGTGGTAATGTCACGTACATTATTCTATTCCGTCCATTGAATCAGTTTCACTACAGTAGAGAATTAGCCATACCTGCTCCAGCACATAGCTTCCCTCAAGGTACAAATTCTATTTGACATTGTCGACTTCCATGCATGCCCTAAATGGCTTTGCAGGTTACAGTTTCAACTGACGTGTCGAAAAGAGAATTCTGTTACTTCGACTTTAATTTCCGTAGGAAAAAAAAATAATTGTGGCCGTGCTGTTTATTGGAATTTGTTTTTAAAATTTGAAATTTTCTTCTTCTGCCTTTCAGATCCCTGTGGAGCATAGGTCTTCAACAAACACTTTCAGATCCCTGTGGAGCATAGGTCTTCAACAAACACTTTCAGATCCCTGTGGAGCATAGGTCTTCAACAAACACTTTCAGCTCCCTGTGGAGCATAGGTCTTCAACAAACACTTTCAGCTCCCTGTGGCGCATAGGTCTTCAACAAACACCTTCAGCTCCCTGTGGAGCATAGGTCTTCAACAACACTTTCAGCTCCCTATGGAGCATAGGTCTTCAACAAACACTTTCAGCTCCCTGTGGAGCATAGGTCTTCAACAAACACTTTCAGCTCCCTGTGGCGCATAGGTCTTCAACAAACACTTTCAGCTCCCTGTGGAGCATAGGTCTTCAACAAACACTTTCAGCTCCCTGTGGAGCGTAGGTCTTCAACAAACACTTTCAGCTCCCTGTGGAGCATAGGTCTTCAACAAACACTTTCCAAGCCGTTCCTTTTAAATTTATTCCATGTCTTCCCCATCATCTTCATCTCTGCTTCTATCTGTCTTCTCCAAGAATATGTTGGTCTTCCTCTTTGTCTTTTTCCTTGGAGATTCCAGAAAAGGGCCTGTTGTGTAATACTTTCAATTGGCTTCCGCAATTGGTGTCCTATCCAGCGCCATCGTCTTCGCTGTATCTCTATATCCACTGGTATTTGACTGGCACATTTCCATAATTCTACGTTAGTGGTTTGTCCTGCCATTTCCATCCTTTTATTCTTTGCAAGCATCCATTAATGAAGGTCCAATTTGAAATAATAGTGATTAAATAAATAAAAATTGATCTAAAACATGCATTATGTTGGGACAGTTAATTCACAAAGTTGGTAATAAGGGAATTAAACGGTTTTAGCATAAATAATTGCGATCATCATCAAGTACCGGACCTGCTGGCATAGGTGATCATGTCTATCCACAACTTTTGATCTCGGCAGTTATTTATCATTTCTGTTGTTGACCTTCTGCTAAGCCATTCTCTTAAGCTGTCTGTTATTTTTTCTATTTGCTTCCCTCTATCTCTTCGTCCCTCAATTTTTCCAGTTGTTACAATATATTCCAGTTGTTCTCTTCTCATTACATGGCCAAAAAATGATGATTGATTCTTCCTAATATTGGAAATTAGCTCTCTTTTTGCTTTGACCTCTTTCTCATTCTCATTACTCTTCTTAGTTGTCCATGGTATTCTCAACATTCTTCTGTAAAACCACATTTCTACAGACTCCAGTGATTTTCTTGTCTGTTGTCCTATTGTCCATGATTCACATCCATATGTTAAGACTGGCTCTACAAAACATTCAAGAACATTCAAATAATTGCGATAAGTTTGTTAAATTAAAAGTTGCAAATTATGGCCTTTATCCTCAGTGTACCAGCAACTGAAGCCACATTACGTGACTTGTACGGGATGTGGTAATTTACTATGTTAGTCTCTGCAAAAACACATAGACATCTGAAGCTGTTGTGTACGTGGGTAAAGATATTAATTCTTCTTCTATGCTTCCGCCATTGGCATCGAGGGGAGATACAATCTACGATTCTTTGCTCTTCTGTTGGCCTCTTCTGGTTTTATCCCTCCTAGTGACTCTAGTATTTCCTTTATCCATCTTTTTCTCGGTTTTCCTCTTAATCTGGCGTTTTCGTAGCGTTTGTTTATGGCTCTTTGAGTCATTGTTAGTTCTTTTTGTCTTGTTATGTGGCCGAACCAATTTAATGATCGCGATTGTTTCTCCATTATTTTGGCTCTGAGCACTGTTGTGTGTATGTTACATTGTCCTCTGGCGCTGTGCTAGTTCTGTCGCAGAGTAAGGGCTGTTGTTTAAGCGATTAATTACCCTGTAAAAGCTATTAATTACCATATTATAATTGCCTCTTTTATATTTTTGAGTAACCATTTAAGGCCTCAATTCGTATGCCAGATGTTGTAAACTTAACTTGAATTTTTTTAGGTATGATTTTGTCCTTCACATGTTCACATGAAAACCAAAGAGGAAAAATATTTAGTTTTATGGTCAGTGTTCCTGGGAACAGGGAACTTGGGGAGTGTTCCTGGGAACAGAGAAGTTGGGGAGTGTTCCTGGGAACAGGGAACTTGGGGAGTGTTCCTGGGAACAGGGAACTTGGGGAGTGTTCCTGGGAACAGGGAACTTGGGTGGTGTTCCTGGGAACAGGGAACTTGGGTGGTGTTCCTGGGAACAGGGAACTTGGGGAGTGTTCCTGAGAACAGGGAACTTGGGTGGTGTTCCAGGGAACTTGGGGAGTGTTTCAGGGAACTTGGGGAGAGTTCCTGGGAACAGGGAACTTTGGTGTCCTCCAGAGAACAGGGAACATGGAGAGTCTTCCTGAGAACAGGGAACTTGGAAAGTCTTCTTGAGAACTTGGAACTTGTGGAGAGTGTTCTCGGGAATAAGGCACTTTGAGAGAGTTCTTGAGAACAGGGAACTTTGAAAGAGTTCTTGAGAACAAGGAACGTTGAGAGAGTCTTCCTGAAAACAGGGAACTTTGAGAGAGTCTTCTTGAGAACAGGGAACTTTGAGAGAGTCTTTCTAAGAATGAGGCATTTGGAGAGAATCTTCTTGAGAACGGGACACTCTGGGAGTGTTTCTGTGAACAAGGTACTCTGGGACAGTCTTCCTGTTTATGTCTCTTGTCTGTTAGCATATATATCAAATGTTGCCTACTGAGGTTGATATCATAGAGATGATGTTGATATTACAGGGTATAGTGACATTCGCCTTGTCCTTGGTGGACTGCCTACTCTTTGTCCACTACATGGCCATCATCCTGTTGGAGATCAGGCAGCTGCAGCCTCAGTTTGCCGTGCGGGTGGTGAGGTCCCCTGACGGTGAGGCGCGAGTCTACACAATTGGGCTGCTGTGCATTCAGAGGGCGGCTGTTCAAATACTGGAACAGTATTACAAGGATTTTGATGTGAGTGGGACGGCTTCTTTGTCTTAATTATTATTTATTTATGGTGTTCCTTGTCCGTTTCTTCTTTTTCTAATTCTACTTCTTTTTTCTTCCTCTTTCATCTTCTTCTTTCCTGTCCTTCCGCTTCGTCCCTCTTATCTTTCTTCTTCATTTTCTTTCCTCTTCTTCCTTCCATTCCTTCCTACCTTTTCTTCCTCTCTTTCTTTCTTTCTTACGTTCCTTCCTCTCCTGCTTACTCTTTTTTCTTCCTCCATTTCCTTCTTTTTCTTCCTTATTTTTCTGTCTTCCTCACATTTCTTCCTTATCTTTCTGTCTTCCTCACATTTCTTCCTTATCTTTCTGTCTTCCTCACATTTCTTCCTCTCCTACTTCCCCCCTTTCCTTCCTCTGTTCCTCACTTTACTTCCTCTTCTTTCTCCCATTCCTTCTTCTCTTTCTTCCTCACTTTCCTTCTTCTTCCTTCCTCTTTCCTTCTTTCTTCCTCACTTTACTTTCTTTCTTCCTCGCTTTACTCCCTCTTCTTCATTCTTCCATTAATTCCTCTTCTTCTTCCTCCCATTCCTTCCTCTCCTTCTTCTCCCTTTCCTTCCTCTCTTCCTCACTTTACTTCCTCTTCTTCTTTCTCCCATTCCTTCCTCCCCCCATTTCTTTCTTCTCTTTCTTCCTCACTTTTCTTCTTCTTCTCATTCTTCCTTTCATTCCTTCCTCTCTTTGTTCCTCACTTTACTTCCTCTCTTCCTCACTTTACTCCCTCTTCTTCTTTCTCTCATTAATTTCTCTTATGCTTCCTCCTATTCCTTCCTCCTATTCCTTCCTCCTATTCCTTCCTCCTATTCCTTCCTCTCCTTCCTCCTTCCCCTTTACTTCCTCACTTTCCTTCCTCTTCTTCTTCCTTCTCCTTCTTCCTCCTTCTCCTTCTTCCTCCATTTCCTTCCTCTTCTTCTTTTTTCCCATTCCTTTCTCTCCTTCCTCCATTTCCTTCCTCTCTTTCTTTCTCACTTTCCTTCCTCTTCTTCTTCCTCCCTTTCTTTCCTCTCCTTGCTCATTTTCCTTCCTCTCTTTCTTCTTCACTTTCCTTCCTCTTCTTCTTCCTCCCTTTCTTTCCTCTCCTTGCTCATTTTCCTTCCTCTCTTTCTTTCTCACTTTCCTTCCTCTTCTTCTTCCTCCCTTTCTTTCCTCTCCTTGCTCATTTTCCTTCCTCTCTTTCTTCTTCACTTTCCTTTTCTTCTTCCTCCCATTCCTTCCTATCTTTCCTTTTTCCCATTCCTTCCTCCCTTTCCTTCCTCCCTTTCCTTCCTCTCTTTCTTCCTCACATTCCTTCACCTCCTTCTTTTCTTATCTTTCTCCTTTTTTCTCATTTACCTTCCTCACTTCTTCTATCTCCCTTTCCTATCTCTTCTTCTGATTTCTTCCCCAGCTTATTTTTTTCCCCGTCAAATTCCTTCTTTATACCCTTTCTCTTTTTTCCCCCTTTTCTCTTCTTTCTGTCTTCTCTTCCTTCTTCCCCTCTTTGCTCTTCTTTCTTCACTCAACCTTCTCCCCACCCTTACTCGTATTTTTTATACATTCACGTTATTGTCTTCACGCAGCATAAAAATAAACAGGACAAATGTGAAACACACGCAACATTTGAAATACTTGGGCACAATAATTACATCAGATGGAAGATGCACCACAGAAATAAAAAGTAGAATAACTCAGGCCAAAATAGCATTTCAGAAAATGAAAAATATTTTATGAAACAAATCTATGTCAATAGAAATGAGAAAGCGAGTTCATCGGTGCTATATAGAACCAATTCTGACCTATGGAAGTGAATCATGGACAGTAGACAAACAAATGAAAAGACGATTAGAGGCCACAGAGATGGGATTTCTCAGAAGAATGTTGAAAGTTCCCTGGACAGCTAAAAAGACCAATGAGAAAGTTCTCAAAGAGGCCAACACAAAAAGGGAACTCTTAAAAAACATCAGAAAGAAGCAATCAACATTTTAAGGGCACATCATGAGAAGAGGAAAGTTGGAATACTTGGTTACAACTGGTAAAATAAAAGGAATGAGAGATCGCGGATGACAAAGAGAGAAAATATTGGATAGCTTGGTGTCATGGCATGGAAAACAGTCAACAACAGAACTGATACGATGCACTGTAGATAGAAGATTGTGGGAGAACATGATCGCCTACGCCAACCGGTATGGCACATGATGATGATTCTTTTGTTTATTTCAGTTGCACATTTTCCATCTGTGGTTATAGTATGTCCAAGGTAGTTGTAGTTCTAACTGTCTCCAGGTCTATTCCTTCAATTTTGATATCCACTTGTAGGTTTTGAGTATTTTCTTTGTTTATGATCATAGTTTTAGTCTTTTGATATTCATATCTAGTCCATATTTTTTGCTTGTCATGTTTATTTCATTAAGTAATTGTTGTAAATCTTTAGGGTTTTCTGCTAGTAGTACAGTATCATCAGCATATCTTAGGTATTAACGTATATTTTCTGTACTTTCCCATACGTCATCTATGACGCTGCACAGATGTACAATCCTTACCTAGAAAATGTCACAAAGAAACATAGCAAACATACGAGTACGGCCTTCAAGGTTTACGATATAGATGGGAATGCGTCAAACCAGCCAGTCAACCAGGGGCGGAATAGGGCAACCTTTTCAGCCTCATCTGGAAGAAGACGAGAGGCAGGGCACAACGACAGGTTTTATGATGAGCAGGAGTACGAGAGAAAGGTGCGAAAGCGGAGGGCTCGCCTGATTGTGGCTGCGGAAGAGGCCTTTACCCATATTAAACGTATGCATGATGAGCAAGGTAAGTGGGGTGAAAGTTCAAGGCCGTGGAATTTACTTGTCGGAAAACAGTTTAAGCCTAGAGTTATCTTGAATGTATTTGTAATGTTCTTGTGTACTAATGACATGTAGCACTGTCATGTTTTTGTGTAGTTTTGAGATCATCATCATCAAGTGCCTTCTCCGCAACGAAGGTTGGCTACCATGGATCGCCATTCTACTCTGTTTCTTGCTTTGATAGTGCAGGCTGTCATAGATTGACTTGTCCATCTTTTGATGTTACTCGTCCATGTTAGTCTTGGCCTGCCTCTGCCTCTTTTACCTTGTATTTTTCCTTCCAATGTTACTTTTAGTAGGCTGTTGTGTCTTTTAACATGCCCCAAAATTTTCATTTGTCTTGTCTTAATTGTATTTAGTAGTTCTCTTTTCATTTTCAGTTGTTTTAAAACTTCATCGTTTGTTATCTTTTGTTTTCATCCAATTCTACCTATTCTTCTATAAATCCACATTTCAAAGGCTTCAATTTTCTGTTCTGTTTTCTTGTCTAATGTCCATGTTTCTGCACCATTCAGGAATATTGAGAAGATGTAACATTTTGCCATTCTTAGTTTCAGCCCTGTTGATATTTGTTTTGTTGTTAGTATAGTTTTCATGGCATTAAAATTACTTTTTGCCATACCTATTCTTTTGTTTATTTCAATTTTACATTTTCCATCATTGGTTATAGTATGTCCCAGGTAGTTGTAACTCTGGACTGTCTCCAGATGTATTCCCTCAACTGTGATATTTAATTGTAGGTCTTGAGAATTTTCTTTGTTTATGATCATAGTTTTAGTCTTTTTGATATTCATTTCTACTCCATATTTTTTGCTCGTTATGTTTATCACATTAAGGAATTGTAGTTTTGAGATGTAGACCTGTCATGTTTTTATGTAGTACTAAGTTGTAGGTTGATCGGTGGCTTGACAAGCTGTCATTGTAGAAAGCATTGTTATGGAAACAGAGCCATAGATTTTAGAAGCAGTGATCTCTGCAATATGTGCCATTTTGGCACGCAAGGTTTCTGTTTTTGAGATTGTGGTTCTGCCCTATGTGCCAACTTCGGCTTGAAAGGACAATAAATAAATAGATAGAAGTTGTAGCACAGTCATGTTTTTGTGTAGTATTGTAATGTTTTTATGTAGCATAGAGTTGTAATGCTGTAATGGTCTTATGTAGTATTGAGATGTAGTGCTGTAATGGTCTTATGTAGTATTGAGATGTAGTGATGTAATGGTCTTATGTAGTATTGAGATGTAGTGCTGTTATGGTCTTTTGTAGTATTGAGATGTAGTGATGTAATGTTCTTTTGTAGTATTGAGTTGTAGTGATGTAATGGTCTTATGTAATATTGAGATGTAGTGATGTAATGGTCTTATGTAGTATTGAGATGTAGTGCTGTAATTGTCTTTTGTAGTATTGAGATGTAGTGCTGTAATGGTCTTTTGTAGTATTGAGATGTAGTGATGTAATGGTCTTTTGTAGTATTGAGTTGTAGTGATGTAATGGTCTTATGTAGTATTGAGATGTAGTGATGTAATGGTCTTATGTAGTATTGAGATGTAGTGATATAATAGTCTTATGTAGTATTGAGATGTAGTGATGTAATGGTCTTATGTAGTATTGAGATGTAGTGATGTAATGGTCTTATGTAGTATTGAGATGTAGTGATGTAATGGTCTTATGTAGTATTGAGATGTAGTGATGTAATGGTCTTATGTAGTATTGAGATGTAGTGATGTAATGGTCTTATGTAGTATTGAGATGTAGTGATGTAATGGTCTTATGTAGTATTGAGATGTAGTGATGTAATGGTCTTATGTAGTATTGAGATGTAGTGATGTAATGGTCTTATGTAGTATTGAGATGTAGTGATGTAATGTTTTCATTCTTGTAACAGCATAGAAGCTACTTGTGATTGAGTGTTCTAAAGAACATGTTTTATCTAGCTGTACTGATGGGACAAAACCAGGCTACTTGTGATTGAGTGTTCTAAAGAACATGTTTTATCTAGCTGTACTGATGGGACAAAACCAAGCTACTTGTGATTGAGTGTTCTAAAGAACATGTTTTATCCAGCTGTACTGATGGGACAAAACCAAGCTACTTTTGATTGAGTGTTCTAAAGAACATGCTTTATCCAACTGTACTGATGGGACAAACCCAGGCTACTTGTGATTGAGTGTTCTAAAGAACATGTTTTATCTAGCTATACTGATGGGACAAAACCAGGCTACTTGTGATTGAGTGTTCTAAAGAACATGTTTTATCCAGCTGTACTGATGGGACAAAACCAAGCTAATTGTGATTGAGTGTTCTAAAGAACATGTTTTATCCAACTGTACTGATGGGACAAAACCGATGTCAATATTGATTTGTAAACAGTGTGGCATTAGTAATGCACTGATTGGATGGCACAGAGGACAATTTGTTGTATGAAGTCTCAGATTCTGATTTAGCTGAAAATTCATGTGGCTCTTCATATAGCTCTGGAGATGAGTGTCTGGGTTTTGATGAAGATTATAAGGTATTCTTTCCAAGTTACATTAAGTATATGTTGAGAGTTGACCAAAGTATTACTGTCTATTTGAAATTTATTAACTGACATAGTAAAAAAAACTGAATACCATGGACAGCTAAGAATAGTAATGAAAACGTTCTGAAAGAGGCCAAAGCAAAATGAGAGCTAATTTCCAACATTTGGAAGAAACGATCATCATTTTTTGACCATGTAATGAGAAGGGAACAGCTGGAATATATTGTAACAACTGGGAAAATTAGATGACGAAGAGATACAAGACAGTTTAAGAGAATGGCTTGGCAGAAGGTCAACAACAGAAATGATAAATAATTGTCGAGATCGAAAGTTGTAGAGAGACATGATCATCTACACCAGCAGGCATGGTACTTGATGATGATGATAGTAAAAAATGTCTGCCCTATGTGCTGTCTTTGGCTTGAAAGGATGATAGTTAATAAGCTGCATTGTGTAAGCTTTACTTATATATTTATACGTATTTTTATAGCCATTTCTCAATGACATCAATCATACGTTGCTTATCCTGCTGCGTGTGATGTTTCTACAGGTCCAGCCATCCCTATGGACCCAAACGAAGCAGCAGCTGCCGTTTTTCCATCGCTAGCCAGGTCACTACAGAAATACCTCCGTGTGACCCGTCAGCAGCCTCGATACACAATGGACTCAGTTCTTAGCCACTTGGCGACAATTATCTCCCATGACATGAGTCCCCGAGCTTTTGTGTCCCGGTATCTCACCCAAGGTGCTGTTGTATGCGGTAGTGAACAGGAAGTGAAGGGCACGGAGAGATGGGTGCTAGCATGTGACCAGCTCCTCACACGAGAACTCGGCAACGGAACAGTCTTCCAACTCAAAAAGGGACCAGTGTCTTTGCTGTGCACCGTGACCAGAGTTCCTCACTTCAGCCTCACAGAGGAGATGGTACATCCAAAGTCCAATAGATTTGTTCTACGGATGAACTCAGAGACCTCCGTCTGATCACATACTGTGTATTTTATAAATTATCTTTTGGTTGAGCACTAGATCTCTCTATGGGAGAGATATCTTCATATCTCACAGTTACAATTACAGTGAGGACTTTAAATCTTGGCGAGATTGGTGAAGTCTCCCGAAGGACATTTTTAGTGGGACTTAAGAGCTGGGCAGATGAATAAAGTCTCCAGAAGGACATTTTTAGTGGGGACTTTAGAGCTGGTACAGATGAATAAAGTCTCCCAAAGGACATTTTTAGTGGGGACTTAAGAGCTGGGCAGATGAATAAAGTCTCCAGAAGGACATTTTTAGTGGGGACTTTAGAGCTGGTACAGATGAATAAAGTCTCCCGAAGGACATTTTTAGTGGGGACTTAAGAGCTGGGCAGATTAATAAAGTCTCCCGAAGGACATTTTTAGTGGGGACTTTAGAGCTGGGCAGATGAATAAAGTCTCCCGAAGGACATTTTTAGTGGGGACTTTAGAGCTGGGACAGATGGATAAAGTCTCTAGAAAGACATTTTTAGTGAGGACTTTAGAGCTGGGACAGATGGATAAAGTCTCCCAAGATCATTTTTAGTGGAGACTTAAATCTTGGTGAGATGGATAGTCTCACGAAGGACATTTTTAGTGGGGACTTTAGAGTTTGGACAGATGGATGAAGAAGTCTCTCAAATGTCATTGATGACGAAGTCTCTCAAATGTCATTTATAGTGGGGATGTTAGAGCTAGGGAGCTGAGAAAGCTCAGTGGTTAGTTAGCTGGATTGCTAAGGACAAGAGGTCAGGATCGATCCTGATCTGCGGCTTCCAGGTTCACCCAGTCTTAAATCGGTACCTGTTTTTTTTTTTTTTTTGTGGGAAAGTAAAGTGGCACAGGCGTAAAACCGACCACATTACCTCAAAAAACATGTGCCGAAGGTCTGTAAAAATGATGGTCACTAACACCATATTCACTATATGCCACTTGGCGTGACGGTGCTCTACTTTTTTTTTCTTTTTTAAAATTTAAAGTGGGAAAGATGGATATGTTAAAGTCTCCTGGTGATCATTTATATTAAGGGCTTTATAGCTTATCAAGAAAGATATGTGATGATATATATAATGATCTCCCAATAATCATTTATAGTGGGTTCTTTAGAACTTATCAAGAAAGATATGTTAATATCTCCCAAAGATCATTTATAGTGGAGAGCTGAACAGAATGATATACTAAAGTTTCTCAAAGATCATTTATAGTGGAGAGCTGAACAGAATGATATACTAAAGTTTCTCAAAGATCATTTATAGTGGAGAGCTGTGGAGCTTATCTACAAAGATATGTTAGTATCACCCAAAGTCTGTTTATAGTGGGTTCTTTATAGCTTATCACGAAAGATATGTTAATATCTCCCAAAGATCATTTATAGTGGGTTCTTTAGAACTTATCTATAAAGATACATTAATATCCCCATAAGATCATTTATAGTGGGTTCTTTAGAACTTATCTAGAAAGATACATTAAGATCTCAATAAGATCATTTATAGTGGGTTCTTTAGAACTTATCTAGAAAGATACATTAAGATCTCAATAAGATCATTTATAGTGGGTTCTTTAGAACTTATCTAGAAAGATATGTTAATATCTCCCAAAGATCATTTATAGTGGGTTCTTTAGAACTTATCTAGAAAGATATGTTAATATCTCCCAAAGATCATTTATAGTGGGTTCTTTAGAACTTATCTAGAAATATACATTAATATCTCCCAAAGATCATTTATAGTGGGTTCTTTAGAACTTATCTAGAAAGATACATTAATATCTCCCAAAGATCATTTATAGTGAAAACTTTAGACCTGGACAAGCAGGATATGCTAAAATTTCTCAAAAGCTGTTTATAATAGGGACTGTAGAGCTAAGTAAAGAGATATCATAAGTAGCATTGCTGTTTTTGAGTTGGTTCTTAGATTCTGTCAATGTGGCTTCAGGTTTGCCTGCATAGAACAAAGTAACTGAGAAGATGAATCAGGAATGTCTATAGCCAGCAAGCTGCAGGGTTTATAAAAATGTGTACCTTGCCTGTACCCATGGGGCTTCCTATAATGTAACTTGAGGATAACTTACTATTGGTTACTTTGTCCATGATAGATGGATATTAGTATAAGACATGAGGAGGTGTTGAAGTCACAGGAGAGGGGCTAGAGTCAGTGGTTTGGACATGGGAGAAGTAGAGAAACCAGGGTCAGTGGTTTGGAGATGGGAGAAGTAGAGAAACCAGGGTCAGTGGTTTGGAGATGGGAGAAGTAGAGAAACCAGGGTCAGTGGTTTGGAGATGGGAGAAGTAGAGAAACCAGGGTCAGTGGTTTGGACATGGGAGAAGTAGGGAAACCAGGGTCAGTGGTTTGGAGATGGGAGAAGTAGAGAAACCAGGGTCAGTGGTTTGGAGATGGGAGAAGTAGAGAAACCAGGGTCAGTGGTTTGGACATGGGAGAAGTAGAGAAACCAGGGTCAGTGGTTTGGAGATGGGAGAAGTAGAGAAACCAGGGTCAGTGGTTTGGAGATGGGAGAAGTAGAGAAACCAGGGTCAGTGGTTTGGACATGGGAGAAGTAGAGAAACCAGGGTCAGTGGTTTGGAGATGGGAGAAGTAGAGAAACCAGGGTCAGTGGTTTGGAGATGGGAGAAGTAGAGAAACCAGGGTCAGTGGTTTGGAGAAGTAGAGAAACCAGGGTCAGTGGTTTGGAGATGGGAGAAGTAGAGAAACCAGGGTCAGTGGTTTGGAGATGGGAGAAGTAGAGAAACCAGGGTCAGTGGTTTGGACATGGGAGAAGTAGAGAAACCAGGGTCAGTGGTTTGGAGATGGGAGAAGTAGAGAAACCAGGGTCAGTGGTTTGGAGATGGGAGAAGTAGAGAAACCAGGGTCAGTGGTTTGGAGATGGGAGAAGTAGAGAAACCAGGGTCAGTGGTTTGGAGATGGGAGAAGTAGAGAAACCAGGGTCAGTGGTTTGGAGATGGGAGAAGTAGAGAAACCAGGGTCAGTGGTTTGGAGATGGGAGAAGTAGAGAAACCAGGGTCAGTGGTTTGGAGATGGGAGAAGTAGAGAAACCAGGGTCAGTGGTTTGGAGATGGGAGAAGTAGAGAAACCAGGGTCAGTGGTTTGGAGATGGGAGAAGTAGAGAAACCAGGGTCAGTGGTTTGGAGAAGTAGAGAAACCAGGGTCAGTGGTTTGGAGATGGGAGAAGTAGAGAAACCAGGGTCAGTGGTTTGGAGATGGGAGAAGTAGAGAAACCAGGGTCAGTGGTTTGGAGAAGTAGGGAAACCAGGGTCAGTGGTTTGGAGATGGGAGAAGTAGAGAAACCAGGGTCAGTGGTTTGGAGATGGGAGAAGTAGAGAAACCAGGGTCAGTGGTTTGGAGAAGTAGGGAAACCAGGGTCAGTGGTTTGGAGATGGGAGAAGTAGAGAAACCAGGGTCAGTGGTTTGGAGATGGGAGAAGTAGAGAAACCAGGGTCAGTGGTTTGGAGATCGGAGAAGTAGGGAAACCAGGGTCAGTGGTTTGGAGAAGTAGAGAAACCAGGGTCAGTGGTTTGGAGATGGGAGAAGTAGAGAAACCAGGGTCAGTGGTTTGGAAATGGGAGAAGTAGAAAAACCAGGGTCAGTGGTTTGGAGATGGGAGAAGTAGAGAAACCAGGGTCAGTGGTTTGGAGATGGGAGAAGTAGAGAAACCAGGGTCAGTGGTTTGGAGATGGGAGAAGTAGAGAGACCAGGGTCAGTGGTTTGTAGTTGAGAAAGTTAGAGAAACCATAATCAGTGGTTTAATGTTAGGTTTGAGTCAGAGGTTTGACTTCAGGGCAGGGTGAGAAGAATAGGAAAACTAGAATCAGAGGTTTGATGTCAGGGTGAGAAGAATAGGAAAACTAGAATCAAAGGTTTGATGTCAGGGTGAGAAGAATAGGAAAACTAGAATCAAAGGTTTGATGTCAGGGTGAGAAGAATAGGAAAACTAGAATCAAAGGTTTGATGTCAGGGTGAGAAGAATAGGAAAACTAGAATCAAAGGTTTGATGTCAGGGTGAGAAGAATAGGAAAACTAGAATCAGAGGTTTGATGTCAGGGTGAGAAGAATAGGAAAACTAGAATCAAAGGTTTGATGTCAGGGTGAGAAGAATAGGAAAACTAGAATCAAAGGTTTGATGTCAGGGTGAGAAGAATAGGAAAACTAGAATCAGAGGTTTGATGTCAGGGTGAGAAGAATAGGAAAACTAGAATCAGAGGTTTGATGTCAGGGTGAGAAGAATAGGAAAACTAGAATCAAAGGTTTGATGTCAGGGTGAGAAGAATAGGAAAACTAGAATCAAAGGTTTGATGTCAGGGTGAGAAGAATAGGAAAACTAGAATCAAAGATTTGATGTCAGGGTGAGAAGAATAGGAAAACTAGAATCAGAGGTTTGATGTCAGGGTGAGAAGAATAGGAAAACTAGAATCAAAGGTTTGATGTCAGGGTGAGAAGAATAGGAAAACTAGAATCAAAGATTTGATGTCAGGGTGAGAAGAATAGGAAAACTAGAATTAGAGGTTTCATGTCAGGGTGAGAAGAATAGGAAAACTAGAATTAGAGGTTTCATGTCAGGGTGAGAAGAATAGAAAAACTAGAATCAAAGGTTTGATGTCAGGGTGAAAAGAATAGGAAAACCAGAATCAAAGATTTGATGTCAGGGTGAGAAGAATAGGAAAACCAGAATCAAAGATTTGATGTCAGGGTGAGAAGAATAGGAAAACCAGAATCAAAGATTTGATGTCAGGGTGAGAAGAATAGGAAAACCAGAATCAAAGATTTGATGTCAGGGTGAGAAGAATAGGAAAACTAGAATCAAAGGTTTGATGTCAGGGTGAGAAGAATAGGAAAACTAGAATCAAAGGTTTGATGTCAGGGTGAGAAGAATAGGAAAACTAGAATCAAAGGTTTGATGTCAGGGTGAGAAGAATAGGAAAACTAGAATTAGAGGTTTGATGTCAGGGTGAGAAGAATAGGAAAACTAGAATTAGAGGTTTGATGTCAGGGTGAGAAGAATAGAAAAACTAGAATCAAAGGTTTGATGTCAGGGTGAGAAGAATAGGAAAACTAGAATCAAAGATTTGATGTCAGGGTGAGAAGAATAGGAAAACTAGAATCAAAGGTTTGATGTCAGGGTGAGAAGAATAGGAAAACTAGAATCAGAGGTTTGATGTCAGGGTGAGAAGAATAGAAAAACTAGGATCAAAGGTTTGATGTCAGGGTGAGAAGAATAGGAAAACTAGGATCAAAGGTTTGATGTCAGGGTGAAAAGATTAGAAAAACTAGAATCAAAGGTTTGACTTCAGGATTGAAAGGAATGGAAAACCGGAATCCAGGGTTTGACTTCAGGGTTAAAACGAACAGAATCCAAGTTTTGATGTCAGGATCGAAAGGAACAGTATACCAGAATTAAAGCTTTGATGTCATTGTTGAGAAGAATAGAAAAACTAGATGCAAGTTTTGAAATCCGTTGATAATACTAGAAAAATCAGATTCCAGTTTTAGAATTTGGGACTTGAAAAGAATATAGAATATGAATCAAAGATCTGGCAAATGGTGCAACTCAACATCCTTGTTGTGCATTCAAGAAAACATTAAAAAAAACTGGCCAGACTATGTCACACCTACATCGTGGGCATTGTCCTGGTTGCTAGACACGGGAGTGATCAAAACAGAGGCAGCTAGTTTTAGTTTGATGATGGCTCCGTGAGCCATGTTGTAGAGATGTCAGATTATTGCGCACAATGTTCTAGCCATCATTTTGAACAAAGATTTGTTCTAGTCTTCTATATTGTGAGTGATTTTTGTGTTATGTGGAGTTTGATTAGTTGATAATTTTAATATATGGAGTTTGATTGATTATTTGGATAGATGGAAATTTATTATTATGCTAGATGGAATTTGATTATTTTGATATATGGAACTTGATTGGTTGATTATTTTGATGAGTGGAAATTGTTTGATTATTTTGATAGCTGGAATTTGATTGGTTGATTATTTTGATATGTGGAGTTTGATTGGTTGATTATTTTGATATGTGGAGTTTAATTGGTTAATTATTTTTTTGTTATGTGGAGTTTGATTGGTTGATTATTTTGATATGTGGAGTTTGATTGGTTGATTTTTTTTATATGTGGAGTTTGATTGGTTGATTATTTTGATATGTGGAGTTTGATTGGTTGATTATTTTGATATGTGGAGTTTGATTGGTTGATTATTTTGATATGTGGAGTTTGATTGGTTGATTATTTTGATATGTGGATCTTGATTGGTTGATTATTTTGATTTGGAGGATCTTGATTGGTTGATCATTTTGATAATATTTGGAACTTGGTTGTTGTGAATATGTTACACATAAGTTTGGTTTATGAAGATACTATGTTGTATGTCAAAAGCTGTAGTGGTTGAGGGGTGTTAAATCTGCTACTGACCAGGAAGGTTCTTCAGGAAGAGGAGAACAGCCTGGTGTAATGCTGACCGCATTGCTCTTAGAATGTGCCATTGGTCATTGGAAAATATTGTCTTTTACACCATATCCACCATACAGATATGATTGGAAACCCGTACTGTATGTTCATTCATTCATTTATTCATTTCATTCATTTATTTTCCTCTCAGGCAGAAACCATAGTTCTTCATGATTGACGATCTGCTGCTAGTTCTTGTAGTTCTTTGTTGTTTCTTCATCCCATGGTTTAGCCTTCCCTAGTAATTGTTATGTGTAGCGATTCTCCTGGTCTGCCTTGTTTTCTTTTGCCGGATGGTTTCCACAGGAATTTCCTGATGGGGTAATCTCTCAGCACAAGACCAATGTATTTTCCAATGCCTTCTTGTTAAGCTTGTATGTTAGTTATACGTTATTGCTGAAGAGTCCTATCCCATGAAGAAGGTGTAGAGATCGAAATACTTGGACATAACATCAGATAGAAATTGTAATAGAGATATAATAGGTAGAATCGATTAGACTATTGGATCCAATCTATTACGTTGTGCTACCAATGTCAGACCTGGACCCTAGATGCAAGAACAATAAGAAAAATAACCTCTACAGAGATGAAATGTGTTAGACGAATGGCAGGAAACAGTCTGAGAGATAAGATCAGAAATGAAGAACTGAGAAAAAAGCTAGGAATAGCCCCCGCCATAGAATATATAAGGAAACAACAGATAAAATGGTTCAGCCACGTGACAAGGCAGAAAGAATAAAACACAACACAACGAGCATTCAGCAAACGTTGTGAGAACATCAGACCCAAGGGACGACCACGAAAAATATGGGTCGATGGAATATTAGAAGCACTAGGAAACATAACAGCAGCAGAGGCGAACAGAAGAGCAAAAGACCGCAAATTAAATCTCCCCTCGACGCTGAAAGGCAGATGAGGAAGGAAAGAAGAAGAAGAAGATTAGACTATGGAGGCTGAGTGGTCTAGAGGCATGATGTCTACCTCTAGACTTGAGGGTCCCAGGTTCTAATCTCAGCACTCGACTTACTTGACTTAGTCAACTTGCACATTCCAGCTCCTCGGGGTGCACACACTGTGCCAACGGACCCTGTTCTGTGCTATCTTCTCCAACTGAGCCCATGTCCATGCTGCAGCCTTTGCTTCCGTCTCGTCTGTTCTCAGCAAAACTGCCTTCCCGAATTAGGCTTTTATCTTCCTGCTTCTTGAGCTCTCTTGTGAGGCAATCTTTGAGATCTAGACAATCTCCCAGATCTAGACGATCTTCCATTTCTAGACAATCTCCCAGATCTAGACGATCTTCCATTTCTAGACAATCTCCCAGATCTAGACAGTCTCCCAGATCTGGACAATCTCCCAGATCTAGACAATCTCCCAGATCTAGACGATCTTCCATTTCTAGACAATCTCCCAGATCTAGACAGTCTCCCAGATCTGGACAATCTCCCAGATCTAGACAATCTCCCAGATCTAAACAATCTCCCATATCTAGATCTGTTTGTGTTGTTGCAGTGTCTGTGGCTTCCTGTATTTTCCCTGATGGGGTTGCTGACCCCATGCATGACCCCCTGGATGAGTTGGTAATGGTTTTTCTTAGAAATGCGCTTGTAAGCCATACAAGGAAATTTGTGAAGGAAAGCTGACTTTTTGTGCAACACAACCCATCAACATCATCATTAAGTGCCATCTCTGCATCAAAGATTAGCTACCATGGGGCACCATTCCGTTATGTCTCTTGCTTTGATAGTACTTACTGGTTGTCATGGATTTGTCCATCTTTTGATGTTACATGTACATGTTAGTCTTTCTCTGCCTCTTTTTACCCTGTGTCTTTTAACATGCCCCCCAAAAATTCATTTGTCTTGTTTTGCAACTACCCTCTTATATTTAAAAAAAAATTAAAATAAATACACAAATGATAATTTGTGAAAATAAAATGTAGGCAGAATTGAGAGTATAGCTCTACCTATATGTGCACCAGCCAATCAAATTGCATCAAATCTACATTTGAAATTGTCTTCATTAGTTTAGTCAACAGATCATTCTTTCTTTCTACTTCTTTTCTCTTTTCACTGATACCTAAAAGGTGTAGTGGTTTATATTATTTGTTGTTCTTGTGCTGCTCGAATTGTCTGAATTAGTGATTTTCCTTTGTTGTTACATGTCTCTGTCACTGCATCTATCCATCTTCCTCTTGGTCTTTTTCCATGCATTCTTGAGAAGAACACCCTTGATGGTGATTGGTGAGGATCATTTTAATTTCATTAACAGATCATTTTCATGACAAAATGGACAACTCTATAGTGGTCTTATCCCCTCCTCAGCTTGTAGCCAATCCACCACACCAGCACAAGCATTGAAGGTGCACAAACTCTGTAGCATCAGCGAAGACCTTGACTCCCCCTCCCCAACCTCCTTAGCTGCCTCGGATGACATGCATGGCAGGTGACAGTGGCTCTATTCTTCTCTTCCTCGTTGTGGTCAGGCGACATGCATGGCAGGTGACAGTGGCTCTATTCTTGTCTTCCTCGTTGTGGTCAGGCGACATGCATGGCAGGCGACAGTGGCTCTATTCTTCTCTTCCTCGTTGTGGTCAGGCGACATGCATGGCAGGCGACAGTGGCTCTATTCTTCTCTTCCTCGTTGTGGTCAGGCGACATGCATGGCAGGTGACAGTGGCTCTATTCTTCTCTTCCTCGTTGTGGTCAGGCGACATGCATGGCAGGCGACAGTGGCTCTATTCTTCTCTTCCTCGTTGTGGTCAGGCGACATGCATGGCAGGCGACAGTGGCTCTATTCTTCTCTTCCTCGTTGTGGTCAGGCGACATGCATGGCAGGCGACAGTGGCTCTATTCTTCTCTTCCTCGTTGTGGTCAGGCGACATGCATGGCAGGCGACAGTGGCTCTATTCTTCTCTTCCTCGTTGTGGTCAGGCGACATGCATGGCAGGTGACAGTGGCTCTATTCTTCTCTTCCTCGTTGTGGTCAGGCGACATGCATGGCAGGTGACAGTGGCTCTATTCTTCTCTTCCTCGTTGTGGTCAGGCGACATGCATGGCAGGTGACAGTGGCTCTATTCTTCTCTTCCTCGTTGTGGTCAGGCGACATGCATGGCAGGTGACAGTGGCTCTATTCTTCTCTTCCTCGTTGTGGTCAGGTGACAGTGGCTCTATTCTTCTCTTCCTCGTTGTGGTCAGGTGACAGTGGCTCTATTCTTCTCTTCCTCGTTGTGGTCAGGTGACAGTGGCTCTATTCTTCTCTTCCTCGTTGTGGTCAGGTGACAGTGGCTCTATTCTTCTCTTCCTCGTTGTGGTCAGGTGACAGTGGCTCTATTCTTCTCTTCCTCGTTGTGGTCAGGCGACATGCATGGCAGGTGACAGTGGCTCTATTCTTCTCTTCCTCGTTGTGGTCAGGCGACATGCATGGCAGGTGACAGTGGCTCTATTCTTCTCTTCCTCGTTGTGGTCAGGCGACATGCATGGCAGGTGACAGTGGCTCTATTCTTCTCTTCCTCGTTGTGGTCAGGCGACATGCATGGCAGGTGACAGTGGCTCTATTCTTCTCTTCCTCGTTGTGGTCAGGCGACATGCATGGCAGGTGACAGTGGCTCTATTCTTCTCTTCCTCGTTGTGGTCAGGTGACAGTGGCTCTATTCTTCTCTTCCTCGTTGTGGTCAGGCGACATGCATGGCAGGCGACAGTGGCTCTATTCTTCTCTTCCTCGTTGTGGTCAGGCGACATGCATGGCAGGTGACAGTGGCTCTATTCTTCTCTTCCTCGTTGTGGTCAGGTGACAGTGGCTCTATTCTTCTCTTCCTCGTTGTGGTCAGGCGACATGCATGGCAGGTGACAGTGGCTCTATTCTTCTCTTCCTCGTTGTGGTCAGGCGACATGCATGGCAGGTGACAGTGGCTCTATTCTTCTCTTCCTCGTTGTGGTCAGGCGACATGCATGGCAGGCGACAGTGGCTCTATTCTTCTCTTCCTCGTTGTGGTCAGGTGACAGTGGCTCTATTCTTCTCTTCCTCGTTGTGGTCAGGTGACAGTGGCTCTATTCTTCTCTTCCTCGTTGTGGTCAGGTGACAGTGGCTCTATTCTTCTCTTCCTCGTTGTGGTCAGGTGACAGTGGCTCTATTCTTCTCTTCCTCGTTGTGGTCAGGCGACATGCATGGCAGGTGACAGTGGCTCTATTCTTCTCTTCCTCGTTGTGGTCAGGTGACAGTGGCTCTATTCTTCTCTTCCTCGTTGTGGTCAGGTGACAGTGGCTCTATTCTTCTCTTCCTCGTTGTGGTCAGGTGACAGTGGCTCTATTCTTCTCTTCCTCGTTGTGGTCAGGCGACATGCATGGCAGGTGACAGTGGCTCTATTCTTCTCTTCCTCGTTGTGGTCAGGTGACAGTGGCTCTATTCTTCTCTTCCTCGTTGTGGTCAGGTGACAGTGGCTCTATTCTTCTCTTCCTCGTTGTGGTCAGGTGACAGTGGCTCTATTCTTCTCTTCCTCGTTGTGGTCAGGCGACATGCATGGCAGGTGACAGTGGCTCTATTCTTCTCTTCCTCGTTGTGGTCAGGCGACATGCATGGCAGGTGACAGTGGCTCTATTCTTGTCTTCCTCGTTGTGGTCAGGTGACAGTGGCTCTATTCTTCTCTTCCTCGTTGTGGTCAGGTGACAGTGGCTCTATTCTTCTCTTCCTCGTTGTGGTCAGGTGACAGTGGCTCTATTCTTCTCTTCCTCGTTGTGGTCAGGTGACAGTGGCTCTATTCTTCTCTTCCTCGTTGTGGTCAGGCGACATGCATGGCAGGTGACAGTGGCTCTATTCTTCTCTTCCTCGTTGTGGTCAGGCGACATGCATGGCAGGTGACAGTGGCTCTATTCTTCTCTTCCTCGTTGTGGTCAGGCGACATGCATGGCAGGTGACAGTGGCTCTATTCTTCTCTTCCTCGTTGTGGTCAGGTGACAGTGGCTCTATTCTTCTCTTCCTCGTTGTGGTCAGGTGACAGTGGCTCTATTCTTCTCTTCCTCGTTGTGGTCAGGCGACAGTGGCTCTATTCTTCTCTTCCTCGTTGTGGTCAGGCGACAGTGGCTCTATTCTTCTCTTCCTCGTTGTGGTCAGGCGACAGTGGCTCTATTCTTCTCTTCCTCGTTGTGGTCAGGTGACAGTGGCTCTATTCTTCTCTTCCTCGTTGTGGTCAGGCGACAGTGGCTCTATTCTTCTCTTCCTCGTTGTGGTCAGGCGACATGCATGGCAGGTGACAGTGGCTCTATTCTTCTCTTCCTCGTTGTGGTCAGGCGACATGCATGGCAGGCGACAGTGGCTCTATTCTTCTCTTCCTCGTTGTGGTCAGGCGACATGCATGGCAGGTGACAGTGGCTCTATTCTTCTCTTCCTCGTTGTGGTCAGGCGACATGCATGGCAGGTGACAGTGGCTCTATTCTTCTCTTCCTCGTTGTGGTCAGGCGACATGCATGGCAGGTGACAGTGGCTCTATTCTTCTCTTCCTCGTTGTGGTCAGGCGACATGCATGGCAGGTGACAGTGGCTCTATTCTTCTCTTCCTCGTTGTGGTCAGGCGACATGCATGGCAGGTGACAGTGGCTCTATTCTTCTCTTCCTCGTTGTGGTCAGGTGACAGTGGCTCTATTCTTCTCTTCCTCGTTGTGGTCAGGTGACAGTGGCTCTATTCTTCTCTTCCTCGTTGTGGTCAGGCGACATGCATGGCAGGTGACAGTGGCTCTATTCTTCTCTTCCTCGTTGTGGTCAGGTGACAGTGGCTCTATTCTTCTCTTCCTCGTTGTGGTCAGGCGACAGTGGCTCTATTCTTCTCTTCCTCGTTGTGGTCAGGCGACAGTGGCTCTATTCTTCTCTTCCTCGTTGTGGTCAGGTGACAGTGGCTCTATTCTTCTCTTCCTCGTTGTGGTCAGGTGACAGTGGCTCTATTCTTCTCTTCCTCGTTGTGGTCAGGTGACAGTGGCTCTATTCTTCTCTTCCTCGTTGTGGTCAGGTGACAGTGGCTCTATTCTTCTCTTCCTCGTTGTGGTCAGGTGACAGTGGCTCTATTCTTCTCTTCCTCGTTGTGGTCAGGTGACAGTGGCTCTATTCTTCTCTTCCTCGTTGTGGTCAGGTGACAGTGGCTCTATTCTTCTCTTCCTCGTTGTGGTCAGGTGACAGTGGCTCTATTCTTCTCTTCCTCGTTGTGGTCAGGTGACAGTGGCTCTATTCTTCTCTTCCTCGTTGTGGTCAGGCGACATGCATGGCAGGTGACAGTGGCTCTATTCTTCTCTTCCTCGTTGTGGTCAGGTGACAGTGGCTCTATTCTTCTCTTCCTCGTTGTGGTCAGGTGACAGTGGCTCTATTCTTCTCTTCCTCGTTGTGGTCAGGTGACAGTGGCTCTATTCTTCTCTTCCTCGTTGTGGTCAGGCGACATGCATGGCAGGTGACAGTGGCTCTATTCTTCTCTTCCTCGTTGTGGTCAGGTGACAGTGGCTCTATTCTTCTCTTCCTCGTTGTGGTCAGGTGACAGTGGCTCTATTCTTCTCTTCCTCGTTGTGGTCAGGTGACAGTGGCTCTATTCTTCTCTTCCTCGTTGTGGTCAGGTGACAGTGGCTCTATTCTTCTCTTCCTCGTTGTGGTCAGGCGACAGTGGCTCTATTCTTCTCTTCCTCGTTGTGGTCAGGCGACAGTGGCTCTATTCTTCTCTTCCTCGTTGTGGTCAGGTGACAGTGGCTCTATTCTTCTCTTCCTCGTTGTGGTCAGGCGACAGTGGCTCTATTCTTCTCTTCCTCGTTGTGGTCAGGTGACAGTGGCTCTATTCTTCTCTTCCTCGTTGTGGTCAGGTGACAGTGGCTCTATTCTTCTCTTCCTCGTTGTGGTCAGGTGACAGTGGCTCTATTCTTCTCTTCCTCGTTGTGGTCAGGTGACAGTGGCTCTATTCTTCTCTTCCTCGTTGTGGTCAGGTGACAGTGGCTCTATTCTTCTCTTCCTCGTTGTGGTCAGGTGACAGTGGCTCTATTCTTCTCTTCCTTGTTGTGGTCAGGTGACAGTGGCTCTATTCTTCTCTTCCTCGTTGTGGTCAGGGCCCTGGTGTTGAAATCAGCTGACATGAACTCTAAACACTAAGACAAATCAACCTCACTATGTGGACACACATAATCAATACGGGCGCTGGGTGGTCTACAGTAAGACATCACCTTCTCGACAAGAAGCTCTCAATCCCACCAGTGGCAATATTTTTCAAAAATAAAGAAAATTGGATCTGAGGTCTTTTAATGGCTTTAACCTCCCCTGGTTTCTGGGTAATGAACTGCAAGACCTCTAGATCTTATCTAGACCTCTAGATCTTATCAAGACCTCTAGATCTTATCAAGACCTCTAGATCTTATCAAGACCTCTAGATCTTATCTAGACCTCTAGATCTTATCAAGACCTCTAGATCTTATCTAGACCTCTAGATCTTATCTAGACCTCTAGATCTTATCAAGACCTCTAGATCTTATCAAGACCTCTAGATCTTATCTAGACCTCTAGATCTTATCAAGACCTCTAGATCTTATCAAGACCTCTAGATCTTATCAAGACCTCTAGATCTTATCTAGACCTCTAGATCTTATCAAGACCTCTAGATCTTATCAAGACCTCTAGATCTTATCAAGACCTCTAGATCTTATCAAGACCTCTAGATCTTATCTAGACCTCTAGATCTTATCTAGACCTCTAGATCTTATCTAGACCTCTAGATCTTATCTAGACCTCTAGATCTTATCTAGACCTCTAGATCTTATCAAGACCTCTAGATCTTATCTAGACCTCTAGATCTTATCAAGACCTCTAGATCTTATCAAGACCTCTAGATCTTATCAAGACCTCTAGATCTTATCTAGACCTCTAGATCTTATCTAGACCTCTAGATCTTATCAAGACCTCTAGATCTTATCAAGACCTCTAGATCTTATCTAGACCTCTCAGATAATAGCATAAAAACAGGAGGTCCCGTGTGTACTTTCACATCTTAAAGAACCCATCATGTGCCATACTGGTTGGCTTAGGTCATGTCCTTCCACAATCTTCTATCTACAGTGCATCGTATCAGTTCTGTTGTTGACTGTTTTCCATGCCATGACACCAAGCTATCCAGTATTTTCTCTCTTTGTCGTACGCGATCTCTCTTTCCTTTTATTTTGCCAGTTGTAACCAGTTATTCCAACTTTCCTCTTCACATGATGTGCCCGAAAAATGTTGATTGTTTCTTTCTGATGTTTTTTAAGAGTTCCCTTTTTGTGTTGGCCTCTTTGAGAACTTCCTCATTGGTCTTTTTAGCTGTCCAGGGAACTTTCAACATTCTTGTGAGAAATCCTATCTCTGTGGCCTCTAATCGTCTTATCATTTGTTTGTCTACTGTCCATGATTTGCTTCCGTAAAGAACTGATAGCAGTTACAAATCTGAAAATGGCTGATCCCCGGCCAAAATTGTGAGCAAAAAATCTGCCCACAACAATGGGTTCCAAGCTGTGTTACAGAGTTTGTGCGCTTGAGTCAGGTTCCTCCTTGGAGATTCTCTATATTTTGAGGAGGTAATTAGAGCACCTATTGAGCGGTCCAGTGTGTAGTGATGATGATCCTAACATAATCAAAATATCTTTCATTATAATTTTGTAGTGAGAATGCGGTCTAATATAACCTGAAAATGAATTTTTTAGTTGAACTTGTGTATCTTGTGTCTTGCCAAAAAGGCACAAGAAATGGACATGTCAGGTTTTCCTTCCATTTGTACGCAGTTTTGGGTCTGGTGTACACGTTTGACTTTAGAAAAGATGGAAGTGTACAGAGTTATCAAACTATGGTAGTCATGAATGTTGATTCACCGCTTCACCTGCTCAAATTAACTAAACACCTATGAGTTTGTCTCAAGTGTTGTGAATCTGATTCATCAGAGGTTTTCAAGATTAATATTTATAACTTGTAATATTGATGCAGTTTTGAATGTATTTTTTGTTTGTTTTTTTGTAAAGCAAATTTATTGTGAACTATGGTTGTGAGTTATGTTTCTAGTTAAATATGTAGTGGTTGTAGATGTGAAGAGCATGGTCAGTTTTGTTTGTAGCTGATGGGAAGGTTAGTGCTGGAGAACAGATTTGGAGTTGGATTAACTGCTTAATGTTTACGCTGATGGGAATGTTAGTGTTTGAGAACAGATTTGGAGTTGGATTAACTGCTTAATGTTTACGCTGGTGGGATTGTTAGTGTTGGAGAACAGATTTGGAGTTGGATTAACTGCTTAATGTTTACGCTGATGGGAATGTTAGTGTTTGAGAACAGATTTGGAGTTGGATTAACTGCTTAATGTTTACGCTGATGGGAATGTTAGTGTTTGAGAACAGATTTGGAGTTGGATTAACTGCTTAATGTTTACACTGGTGGGATTGTTAGTGTTGGGGAACAGATTTGGAGTTGGATTAACTGCTTAATGTTTACGCTGATGGGAAGGTTAGTGCTGGAGAACAGATTTGGAGTTGGATTAACTGCTTAATGTTTACGCTGGTGGGATTGTTAGTGTTGGAGAACAGATTTGGAGTTGGATTAACTGCTTAATGTTTACGCTGATGGGAATGTTAGTGTTGGAGAACAGATTTGGAGTTGGATCAACTGCTTAATGTTTACGCTGGTGGGAATGTTAGTGTTGGGGAACAGATTTGGAGTTGGATTAACTGCTTAATGTTTACGCTGATGGGAATGTTATAGTTGGAGAACAGATTTGGAGTTGGATTAACTGCTTAATGTTTATGCTGGTGGGAATGTTAGTGTTGGGGAACAGATTTGGAGTTGGATTAACTGCTTAATGTTTACGCTGGTGGGAATGTTAGTGTTGGAGAACAGATTTGGAGTTGGATTAGTTGCTTAACTCTTTCCTTATGGAAGCTTTTTATTAATGCAACGGAAGAGATGTCATATAGCAACATTTTTCATGGATTTAAGAATCAATCTACATATTTATATTTATCTAACATATTATATATGAATGTTTAGATAATTGAACACGGTATTAGATTTCACCAATACCAAGATGCTACAAGACATGTACAAAGAATATGGATTATGACGGTTTACACTAATCAAATTGAAAGTGACGCACTGTGCTGCAAAACATACGCATCCAAAATCAACTTGGTGCACAGTGCTTTGAAATGTACGGAAAGAGTTAATGTTTACACTGATGGGAATGTTGCTGTCGGAGAACAGATTTGGAATTGGATTAGTTGCTTAATGTTCATGCACGGAGAGAAATTAATGTCATGCTAATGAGAATGTTGCAATTAAACAGATTGATCTGAAATTGGATCAACTGCTTAATAATATTCATGCTGATGAGAATATTGCTACTGGAGAACAGATCTGAAATTGGATCAACTGCTTAATGTTCATGCTGATGTGAATATTGTATTGTAGAGCAGATTTTGAAATGGATTAGCTGCTTAATGTACACGCTGGTGAGATTGTTGCTATTATTGTACAATGTTTAATATAGTTGTTGGTGCTTCGTAGGAGAAAACTTCTAACATTGTACAAATATTATTAACACATTTTTTAAGTTACAACATGGATCCTTGCTGCCAGTGAAGAGTTCATGGACTATCTATCGACCTTATAAACCGTAGTCGGCCCATAGGCCATAGACACAGATACTCTTTCCCTGTTTGAAATCTTCTTTCTAACAGTCTCAATCCTTGTAAAGATCTTTTATCAAATATCGCCATTTGTCTCTGTTCTGTGCTTGGATCCCAATCTTATTGAGGGAGTTGATTTCTGCTGCCTTTGCCTCTCTGATCAATGTTCTTCTCAGTGTCTTGCTGGGTCTTCCTCTTTTCCTCTTACCTGTTGTTTCCCACATGAGGGCTTGCTTTGCTATTCAGTTATTATCTCTTCTCATCAAATGTCCAACATATGACCATCGTCTTTTCTTTATTACTGAAGATATTAGTGGTTGATTGGCGATTTCTCTAATTTCCTCGTTTGTTTTGAATTCGTTCCATTCTATACCAAGTATTTTCCTTAGACATTTATTTTCAAATGCGTTCAACTTTGTTTCGATATCTCTTGTTGTTTTCCAGCTTTCACACGCATACGTAAGGGTTGATAGTGCATTTGATTTGAATAGTCTAAGTTTTGTGTTTGTGCTGATGAGTTTTGATTTCCACAACTTTTCAAGGCTTCTGAAAGACATCGCTTTGAACTAATATATGATTAATGCTTGACCCTAAATTGCGACACTTCATTTTAACTCATGCTGTTATGATCCTGCCGTAAATTTGCTACTAAAAAAGATCCAACCCGCTGAGGATGGAGTGTGTTTTGTAGGTTTAAGGGAAAAGTCAGGGGACACACACAAATATAAGAGTGCTGACTGTGCGACCAGCCAGCCCATCATGTGTCATAATGTTATTCTTGCCCCTCCATCGTGAAATAAAGCATAGAGTCAAGGTCACATGATCACAAGACTTGAGCGCTGAAGAAGAAAATGAAGAATATGAAGTAAAAGTTGAAGAACTTCTGTAATAACCAACAGTTACACTGTTGCTAATAGATATATCAATTTGATTGTTGTAACCAATACAACAAAGACACATTTAACGAATATAACAAATCTGATTAAATTTATACAAATCAAGAATGTGTTAACCCATAATTACGATATGTACCTGTGGCTTGCTTCGTTACATTCCGTAGTACAATATACCACCACTCAACTGTAACATTAGGGGCACTAAAAATAGTATTTTCCTTGAACTTTTGACACACACCTGTGTGTTTACCAATTAGACACAGAGGGAACTTGTGAACTTTTCTGTCTCAGAGTGATTTATGACCTGAAATTGACCACTTGGACCTGACATGCTGATTGTCTATTAAGACGGACGCCATAAATTCGTCAGTATGTTCAATTACCTCAAAGTACCATTCTCTGAGTTTCCCCAGTCACAAAGGGTTGTCACAAAGTCACAAAGGGCTGTCACAAAGGGTTGTTTGATGTCGTTGGGAAAGAAAATTTCCCTGGTCAAAGGGGAAAAAAAAAAAAGAAAAGCAAAATAACCAATTTGGTGAAATGTTTCCGTATTATAGGATCGTATCTCACAAAGTGGAAAGAAACAAGAAACAAAAAATCCTACATCAATAGAAACAAGTTAAATACTCACTGGTCACCAGAATTTGTAATTAAGGAAATAGAGGAAGGTGATAATGTTTGAACACAGCAAACTATCAAATTTGGAAGAATTTGTGTTTTGGTGCTGTAAGTTTGACTATAGTATCGTGATTTAGGGTTAAACAATCTTTGTGATCAACTAATCTGATTATAAAGATGATGGTCATATGTTGGACATGTGATGAGGAGAGATAATAATCAAATAACAAAGCAAGCCCTCATGTGGGAAACAACAGGTAAGAGGAAAAGAGACTGACCAAGAAAGACACTGAGAAGAACATTGATCAGCGAGGCAAGAGCGGCAGGAATCGGCTCCCTCAATGAGATAGAGTTGCTTGCACAGAACAGAGACAAATGGCGAGATTTGATAAAAGATCTTTACAAGGATTGAAAACTTCTAGAATAAAAATTTTAGTTAAGAGAAAGAGTATCTGGGTCTATGCCCTATGGGCCGGCTATGGCTCGAAAGGTCAATAGATAGATAGATAGAATCTGATGATATTTTTACAAATCAAGAATATATTAAACAAAGTTTCTAATCAACAAATCTAATTACATAAACAAAAATATATATGTATATTTTAACAAGTTTTCTGATCAATAAAACTCTTTAAAGTGAATTTTAGAAATTAAGAATATAAATAGCTTGACCCTAGATTACAGGTGCTATTAATTTCATGATTCATTGAGTGCCGTCTCCACATGGAAGGTTAGCTACCATGGAGCGCATTTTTAAGTTACTAGTCCATGTTAGCTTTGGTCTGCCTCTGTCTTTTACTTTGTTAGTGCAGATTGTCATAGGTTGACTTGTCCGTCTTTTTCTTACTAGTCCATGTTAGTTTTGGTCTGCCTCTTTTACCTTGGGTTTTCCCCCTCCAAGACTACTTTTAGTAGGCTGTTGTGTTCTCTTCACATGTCCCAAAATTCTTGTTTTAACTGTGTTTATTATTACAGCATTTAACATCTCTAGATAAAAGCTGCACAAACTACAGTATGAAAATTAACACAGCAAAAACAGAGGCTATAAGAATAAGCAAATTAAGACACCCATTAAACATTAAGATCAAAGATAAAGAAATAAAACAAGTAGAGGAATTCAAGTATTTAGGCACAATGTTCACAGAAGATGGAAAACTAGATAGAGAAATTGACATGAGAATACAAAAAGCAAATGCTGTCACATACCAGTTTTCACCATTTCTAAGACATCCAAACATTTCTATTGCAGGTAAACAAGAAATAATAAATAGCATTTTCATACCAACTTTGTGCTATGAAAGTCAAACATGGACCCTTTCTAAATCACAATTAAGAAAGATAAATACATGTGAGATGCGATGCTTGAGAAAAGTAACAAACAACACAAGAAGAGATAGAATACCAAATGAAACCATAAGAAAAATAGTAGGAACAAAACCCTGCCAAGAATATATAGAACAACAACTTAAATGGTTTGACCACCTGGTCAGAATGAATCCTTACCAATCACCATCAAGGAAGTTCTTGAGAATGCATAGAGAAAGACCAAGAGGAAGACCTAGAAGAAGATGGATAGATGCAGTGACAGAGACATGTAACAACAAAGGAAAATCACTAATTCAGACAGTTCGAGCAGCTCAAGAACGACAAATGATATAAACCACGACACCTTTTAGGTATCAGTGAAAAGAGAAAAGAAGAAGATGGATAGATGCAATGACAGAGACATGTAACAACAAAGGAAAATCACTAATTCAGACAGTTCGAGCAGTTCAAGAACGACAAATGATATAAACCACGACACCATTTAGGTATCAGTGAGAAAGAGAAAAGAAGAAGATGGATAGATGCAGTGACAGAGACATGTAACAACAAAGGAAAATCACTAATTCAGACAGTTCGAGCAGTTCAAGAACGACAAATGATATAACCACGACACCTTTTAGGTATCAGTGAGAAAGAGAACAGAAGAAGAACTGTGTTTATTAGTTCTCTTTTAATTTTAAGTTGTTTTAAGACTTCCGTCGTTTTCACGATACCGTGGTAACAATGACTAGCACTTAATTTTTACATTTGGAGTTTAGAAAATAAGATTTCCTTTAAACTTTTGCTACACAGCTATGTGATTACCCAAGTAGACACATGGGAATCTGATGCTGTCATCATTTCCTGGGTTGTGTTAGTTTTATGGTCAGAAATTCAAACGCATGGTGTCATGGCTGGTGATGTTACGTTGTCACATGGCCGCTATCAATCCAGTCGTATGTTCGGCTTCCTCAAAGCATTGTTCGCTGTCCATCCCATGTTACAAACATTTGTTTGATGTCTCTTACCAAGGTGTGTTTGATGTCTCACCAATGGCCAAGGAGATTTCCCCCCATCTTAATAACAAATGAAAATAATAAATTTCTTGGTGAAATTATTTTTAAAAATACAGCTTCTTTGCTATGGTCCACCCAGCCACCAGGTATTTGATAATCAGAATTCATGATGTGGGTTGGTTGATGTACGTAGCCTTGCGATATATCTGTTGATTATTAAGATTAATTTGTTCATTTTAAATCACCTATAACTTCATGGCTTCATATGTATTTTTGGTAACAATTGGCTAAATCACCCACCGATTTGATAACTTCAAACAGTTTTGATAATTTTTTTTACAGCAGATGGATAAATCACCCTCTAACTTAATCAATTTCAACATAGTTTTGATAACAAGTGGATAAATCACCCACCAACTTGACAGACTCCAAACACAGTTTTGATAACAAGTGGATAAATCACCCTCCAACTTGACAGACTCCAAACATAGTTTTGATAACAAGTGGATAAATCACCCTCTAACTTGAAAGACTCCAAACATAGTTTTGATAACAAGTGGATAAATCACCCACCAACTTGACAGACTCCAAACATAGTTTTGATAACAAGTGGATAAATCACCCACCAACTTGACAGACTCCAAACATAGTTTTGATAACAAGTGGATAAATCACCCACCAACTTGACAGACTCCAAACATAGTTTTGATAACAAGGAGATTATTTCTACCATTAAAAAAAAACATATCATCTTTGTGTATATAACTTGCATAAGAGAAAACATTAAATCCAAACACAAGATGCATCCATCCACACTTACACGTATACTTCATTTCCTTATCTAGTTACTGTAATACCTCTCAGCAGTTCTACATCTCCACAGTTGTTTACTTGTTCATTTGCTTAGTTCCTACCAAGCCATTCTCTGTATGGAACTATTTCTCTCAATTTACCACCATCTCAATCTTTCCACTTGTCACAAAATATTGCAACTGTTTGTTTTTCGTTACATGGCAGCCAGAAGGAAGGTTGTCTTTTTTTCTTCCTTCCCAGTGCAAAGTGATTTTTTTGGTTTCTGCTTGTGTCTCCTTTAAAGTATTAGTTATTTCTCTATTGCAGGGAATGTGGTCGGAGGATTATGTAGCTGGGTAGGTCATGTTGTCATAGGATTATGTAGCTGGGTAGGTCATGTGGTTATAGGATTATGTAGCTGAGTAGGTCATGTTGTCATAGGATTATGTAGCTGGGTAGGTCATGTGGTTATAGGATTATGTAGCTGAGTAGGTCATGTGGTCTGAGGATTATGTAGCTGGGTAGGTCATGTTGTCATAGGATTATGTAGCTGGGTAGGTCATGTTGTCATAGGATTATGTAGCTGGGTAGGTCATGTTGTCATAGGATTATGTAGCTGGGTAGGTCATGTGGTTATAGGATTATGTAGCTGGGTAGGTCATGTGGTTATAGGATTATGTAGCTGGGTAGGTCATGTGGTCTGAGGATTATGTAGCTGGGTAGGTCATGTGGTCTGAGGATTATGTAGCTGGGTAGGTCATGTGGTTATAGGATTATGTAGCTGGGTAGGTCATGTGGTTATAGGATTATGTAGCTGAGTAGGTCATGTTGTCATAGGATTATGTAGCTGAGTAGGTCATGTGGTTATAGGATTATGTAGCTGGGTAGGTCATGTGGTCTGAGGATTATGTAGCTGGGTAGGTCATGTGGTTATAGGATTATGTAGCTGGATAGGTCATGTGGTTATAGGATTATGTAGCTGGGTAGGTCATGTTGTCATAGGATTATGTAGCTGAGTAGGTCATGTGGTTATAGGATTATGTAGCTGGGTAGGTCATGTGGTTATAGGATTATGTAGCTGGGTAGGTCATGTGGTCTGAGGATTATGTAGCTGAGTAGGTCATGTGGTCTGAGGATTATGTAGCTGGGTAGGTCATGTGGTCGGAGGATTATGTAGCTGGGTAGGTCAATAGGTCATGTGGTCAGAGGATTATGTAGCTGGTTGCGTCAGTAGGTAATGTGGTCTGAGGATTATGTAACTGGGTAGATCAATAGATCATGTGGTCAGAGGATTATGTAGCTGGGTGGATCAGTAGGTCATGTGGTCAGAGGATTATGTAGCTGGGTGGGTCAATAGGTCATGTGGTCAGAGGATTATGTAGCTGGGTGGGTCAGTAGATCATGTGGTCAGAGGATTATGTAGCTGGGTAGGTCATTTGATCAGAAGACAATAAAGCTGGGTAGGTCATGTGGTCAGAAGATCACATGATCTGCTATATACACACAGGACTCTTTAAGACCAGCCATGGACAGATGTGAATATAGTATGAGCCAGACATGGGCACTCTGTAAAGTGCACAGGTTTTGTAGTCTCCTTGAGGTTTTCTAATTTGTTGTGAATAAAGGTCATATGCTTCCTGGATAGAGAGAAAAGAATCCCTCCTTTTTCCTTGAAGAATCGAACCAGTGTTCCCATGATTGACTAGTGACAAGGCTTAATCCTCTCGGCCACAGTGATCATTTCTATTAACACTAATTTTTTTGTGTCATTAATATTTGAAAACTTCGTTATTAATTAATGTGAGAATATTATTATGTATATACATATGTTGTCTTATTTTTATATAAATTTTGGTGATATATAAGTTTTATTTCATCATTTTGTCCCTGGGATATTTTTATCTCAAGAAATAAACTCGTTGACCAAGAGTCATTGCCGATTTATTTTCTTTTTTTTTTCTTCTTCCTTTTTCTTTCCTTTCTTTATTTCTATTTTTTTATAATCTGTAGAAATGTGGTGTTACAGAAGAATGTTGAGAGTACCATGGACAGCTAAGGAATGTTCTGAAAGAGGTCAAAGCAAAAAGAGAGCTAATTTCCAATATTAGGAAGAAGCAATCATCATTTTTGGCCATGTAATGAGAAGAGAACAGCTGGAATATATTGTAACAACTGGGAAAATTGAGGGACGAAGAGATAGAGGGAAGCAAAGAGAAAAGATACCAGACAGCTTAAGAGAATGGCTTGGCAGAAGGTCAACAACAGAAATGATAAATAACTGTTGAGATCGAAAATTGTGGAGAGACATGATCACCTATGCCAGCAGGCCCATTACTTGATGATGATGATGATTTTTTACACATTTATTTTGCCAAATCATCGGACAGTCATCACCACTATTGTCTAACTAGAGAATAACTCTGGAGGCAAAACGGGCACTCTACAATACAATCTTCATCCCAACGTTGTGCTACCAATGGCAGTCCTGGACCCTAGATGCAAGAACAATAAGAAAAATAACCTCTACAGAGATGAAATGTGTTAGACGAATGACAGGAAACAGTCTGAGAGACAAGATCAGAAATGATGAACTGAGAAAAAAGCTAGGAATAGTCCCCGCCATAGAATATATAAAGAAACAACAGATAAAATGGTGTGGCCACGTGATAAGGCCAAGATAAAAAAAAAACACAATGAGCCTTCAATAAAAGTTGTAAGAACACTAGACTCAACAAAAATATGGATTGACGGAATATTAGAAACACTAGGAAACCACAAGAAGAAGAGACCAACAGAAGGCGAAAGAATGCAAATTGTATCTCCCTTCGACTCTGAAAGGCAAATGAGGAAGGAAAGATGAAGAAGAAATATTTTGTTTCTTTATTTTTTCTCTCTTGTGATAGTAAAATAGTAAAACATGGAGAGAGTGGTAGTTAGTGATAGTAAAACATGGAGAGAGTGGTAGAGATAGTAAAACATAGAGAGAGTGGTAGTGATATTAAAATATGAGTGGTAGAGAGTGAAACATAGAGAGAGTGGTAGAGATATTAAAATATGAGTGGTAGAGATAGTAAAACATAGAGAGAGTGGTAGTGATATTAAAATATGAGTGGTAGAGATAGTAAAACATGGAGAGAGTGGTAGTTAGTGATAGTAAAACATAGAGAGAGTGGTAGAGATATTAAAACATAGAGAGAGTGGTAGAGATATTAAAACATAGAGAGAGTGGTAGAGATAGTGAAACATATAGAGAGTGGTAGTGATAGTAAAACATAGAGTGGTAGAGATAGTAAAACATAGAGAGAGTGGTAGTGATAGTGAAACATGGAGAAAGTTATAATCTGCAAATCAAAGAGAGGGTCGTCGTAAAATGATAAAACAAAGAGAGGGTCATCGTAAAATGATAAAACAAAGAGAGGGTCATCGTAAAATGATAAAACAAAGAGAGGGTCATCGTAAAATGATAAAACAAAGAGAGGGTCGTCATAAAATGATAAAACAAAGAGAGGGTCATCGTAAAATGATAAAACAAAGAGAGGGTCATCGTAAAATGATAAAACAAAGAGAGGGTCGTCATAAAATGATAAAACAAAGAGAGGGTCATCGTAAAATGATAAAACAAAGAGAGGGTCGTCGTAAAATGATAAAACAAAGAGAGGGTGATAGAATATGGCGGTACTGGCAATATGAAGTAGGAGCACGTGACACGATATTTCACGAAGAACAGAGCACAAGAACATGGGTACTATAAGAGCTACCAAGAAGATCAGAGAAGTTGACGAAAGTAAAGTACACACCAGGAGAGAAGTGAGGAGTAGATTGAGAATAAGAACACATATCAACTATTAATCTCACTCGAGCCTTGAAGCTGTGTGTTCTGTGAGCTGTGTGTTCTATGAGCTGTGTGTTCTGTGAGCTGTGTGTTCTGTGAGCTGTGTGTTCTATGAGCTGTGTGTTCTGTGAGCTGTGTGTTCTGCAAGCTGTGTGTTCTATGAGCCGTGTGTTTTATCCGTTTTGATCGTATTTCGATATTCCAATTGTTTACGATGAATGATGATATCGTATGACAGGGAACAGTTGGCTGTGTTCACTCTCTGTGCGGTTTCGCCTTATGTCTTTTGGCGTGTGCTGAGACTGCTATGATGGGGACTACAGTTACCTTTCTATGTTAGGGAAATGAGATAGTAATTCGGGTGATTCCACTGGCACGGGCGGTTCAGCAATTATGGATTCTAATTCGTTTGCTGTGATACCGGGGCCTTCCATAACTAAAGAACAAAAGAGCCTTGAAGTCACATTGTCTAATCCGGTAGATGTTTTCACAATTGTGTAATCATTCTCATCGTCCTGCTTGCTGCCGGAGCTACTGAGTTTAGTGCTCAGTGCACACCGTGAGCTGTGTTTTTCATCCGGATTGTGTTTAAATGTAATGGTTATTGTTATTGAGTTGTTAGCGGGTCATCATCATTGCACTCCGAACATGTCCATAGGTGCTCAGATCCCATCCTCAGTTATTGAGTTATTTGCGGGTCATCATCATTGCACTCCGAACATGTCCATAGATGCTCAGATCCCCTCCTCAGTTATTGAGTTATTTGCGGGTCATCATCATTGCACTCCGAACATGTCCATAGATGCTCAGATCCCCTCCTCAGTTATTGAGTTATTTGCGGGTCATCATCATTGCACTCCGAACATGTCCATAGATGCTCAGATCCCCTCCTCAGTTATTGAGTTATTTGCGGGTCATCATCATTGCACTCCGAACATGTCCATAGGTGCTCAGATCCCATCCTCAGTTATTGAGTTATTTGCGGGTCATCATCATTGCACTCCGAACATGTCCATAGGTGCTCAGATCCCATCCTCAGTTATTGTGTTATTTGTGGGTCATCATCATTGCACTCCGAACATGTCCATAGGTGCTCAGATCCCATCCTCAGTTATTGTGTTATTTGTGGGTCATCATCATTGCACTCCGAACATGTCCATAGGTGCTCAGATCCCCTCCTCAGTAAGTCTGGAAGCGTCCAGCGACTGACGACTCCAGGTCTGTGTTGGTTGATAAGTCTTCTTACACGCCCACTAAGTTTCTTGTTTCTGACTGTGCCCATCTTAACTCCCATCTCTTTCATCCGAAGGAGTAACATGTACTCATGGTTGTTGAAGTCCTGTGACCTTCCCACATCTCGGAAGGCATTGATGTTGTCCGCCCGATCCATTGGTTGACCGTCCTCAACAATAGCACAGCTAGCCAACCTGTCCGCTCTTTCATCTCCCCGTATTCCCGCATGTCCTGGGACGTAGACAAAGGTGACCTTACGTATTTTGGACTTCTGCAACGACTCTACCCATTGCATGCATACAGAGCCCGCCTCACTTTTTTAATCATGCTCATCGAATCACTCAGTATACATGCGTGGCTGTAGTTTTGTGACTCTAACCAGATGAATGTCATGGTCACTGTAACAACAAGGTGAAGGTTACTTACGATGAATGATGATATCTTGTGACGAAGGACAGTTCAGCTGCGTTCACTTTCGGTGCCGCTTCGCCTTATGCCTTTTGGCGTGTGCTGTAGCTGGTATGATAGGAACTGCAGCTGCCTTTCTTTGTTTGGATCCTTCAATGAGATGAGTTTTAATTCGGATGATTCCACTGGCACGGGCGGTTGAGCAATTCTGGATTTTAATTCATGTGCAGTGATACCGGGGCCTTCGAGTAACTATAACCATAACCAATCTTAAACTTTCGTCTTACAATTACATTTCTTCATCGTCCGCCCTTAAGAGAGGCGTTGATGCACTATTTTTTTCCGTTTTGTGGCTTTACAGCATTATATTATATCTACTTTCTGTAAGTGAGCCATGGACGATAAGTGAGACAGCACAGAGAATAATAGAGGCAGCTGAGATGTGGTTTATCTGAAGAATGTTACGAATTTCAAGATAGCAAAGATTCTATCTATTGACCTTTCGAACCGTAGCCGGCCCATAGGGCATAGACCAAGATACAAATTCTCTTATCTAAATTTTTTGTTCTAGCAGTTTTCAATTCTTTTAAAGATATTTTATCAAATCTCGCCATTTGTCTCTGTTCTGTGCAAGCAGCTCTATCTCACCGAGGGAGCCGATTCCTGCTGCTCTTGCCTCTCTCATCAATGTTCTTCTCAGTGCCTCGCTGGGTCCTCCTCTTTTTCTCTTACCTGTTGTTTCCCATACGAGGGTCTGCTTTGCTATTCGGTTACTATCTCTCCTCATCACATGTCCAACATATGACCATCGTCTTTTCTTTATTACTGAAGATATTAGTGGTTGATTGGCGATTTCTCTAATTTCCTCGGTTGTTTTGAATTCGTTCCACACTATACCAAGTATTTTCCTTAGACATTTATTTTCGAATGCGTTCAACTTTGTTTCTATAACTCTTGTTGTTTTCCAGCTCTCACATGCATACGTAATGTTGATAGTACATTTGATTTGAATAGTCCAAGTTTTATGTTTGTGCTGATGAGTTTTTATTTCCACAACTTTGAAAGATTGCCAATGTCGAATGTTTAAAACGAGTTGGAGAAACCAGAAATATCAGAATCATAAAAAAGACAATATACATGTATTGGATATGTCCTGCAAAAGGATGGCATTGAGAATACTGTAACAACAGGCAAAACGAATTGAAAGAGAAGCAAAGAAAACCACGTGAAAAAAACATTTAACAGCTGATCCAAGTGGCATAATTAAAAAAAAAAGTAAAGTACCCCCGTCACGCCAAGTGGCGTATAGGGAATATGGTGTTAGTGACCCGTCACGCCAAGTGGCGTATAGGGAATATGGTGTTAGTGACCCGTCACGCCAAGTGGCGTATAGGGAAAAAATGTGTTAGTGACCCTATATTTTACAGGCCTTCAGCACATGATTTTTGGGGTAATGTGGTCGGTATTACGCCCATGCCGGTTTACTTTCCCAGAAAAAAAATCCGGCACCCATTATAGGCTGGGTGAACTGGAGGCCGTCGGTTGGGATCGAACCCTACCTCTTGTCCTTTGTGGTCCAGTTCACTAACCACTGAGCTATCACGGCCCCCTGTGGCATAATAAAGGTAAAATAAACATTTTTTAAAACAAAAACGTATACTGGCAACAAACAGCAACAATACAAATTAACAACCAAACAGGACAGTTCCAATATATAAAACAAGGAGTCAAACAAGGCTGTGTTCTGTCACCGGATTTGTATTCATTTTACAGCGAATATATTATGAGATCAATAGTAGACAAAAAAGGAATTGAAGTCAACGGTCACAACATAAATAATTTACGATATGTGGATGACACAGTCTTAATAGCAGAGACAGAGAATGAACTACAAGAAAGGATAGACATAATAGTAGAAGAAAGCAACAAGAAAGGTCTCAGTCTGAATTGTAAGAAAACAGTAGTAATGGTCATAAAGAAAGAATCATCACCATCATGCAACATAAAAATAAACAAGACAAATCTGAAACAAGTGCAACGCGTCGAATACATGGAGACTATAACATCAAATGGAATATGCACCACAATAGAAATCAAGAAAAAAAAACAGAATAGCTCAGGCCAAATTCAGAAAAAGAAAAACATCTTATGCAACAGGTCCATGTGAATAGAAGTGTGAAAGTGAGTTCTCATGTGCTATATAGATCCAATTCTGTCCTATGGAGACGAATCAGGGTGAAGATTCTAGAATGACACCATCGCCTACGCCAACCAGTATGGCACATGATGATGATAATAATAAAAAAATATAGACTGAAATTACGACTTGCATGAAAGAGCCAGAGATGTCGAGAGAGATTATAGCCTACATCAACCGATATGGCACATGATAATGATAAAAAAATGATCATAAATGAGGCCTTTGATTTACCGCATTATATTAGCTACTGCATTAAAAAGGTATCGAATAAATGTAAATGACTTCTAAGTTAACAATTAAACTATATGGTAACAGTATTGCAAGCGGTTAGAGTGAGTTGAAATACCTAGGAACGACATTAACATCATATGGTAATAGAGAAACAGCAGATGTGATGTGTTGGCATAGGCCAGGTAAGAGCTGCGTTCTAAGGAGTTAAAATAGATTTTTGACAAAAGCTTTTGCCTTCTTCTTCTTCTTCTTCTTCTTCTTTCCTTCATCATTTGAATTTCAGCATCCAGGGAAGAAATAATTTGCGGTCTTTTACTCTTCTGTTCGCCTCTGCTGCTGTTATGTTTCCTAGTGCTTCTAATATTCCGTCAAACCATCTTTTCCATGTCGACCCTTGGGTCTGGTGTTCTCGCAACGTTTATTGAAGGCTCGTTGTGTTGTGTTTTGATCACCTCTGCCTTGCCAAGTGGCCAAACAATTGTATCTGTTGTTTCTTTATAGATTCTATGGCGGGGGCTATTCCTACCTTTTTTCCTCATTTCTTCATTTCTGACCTTATCTCTCAGACTGTTTCCTGTCATTCGTCTAACACATTTCATCTCTGTAGAGGTTATTTTTCTTATAGTTTTTGCATCAGGATCTTATTGTGATAGTGCAGGTTGTCATAGGCTGACTTGTCCATCTTTTCATGTTACTCGTCAATTTTAGACTTGGTCTGCCTCTGCCTCTTTTACCTTGTATTTTCCCTTCCAAGATTACTTTTAGTAGGCTGCTGTGTCTTTTAACATGGTCCAAAAATCTCATTTGTCTTGTTTGAATTGTATTTAGTAGTTCTCTTTTTATTTTTAGTTGTTTTAAGACTTCATTGTTTTTCTTTACATCCAATTCTACCTATTCTTCAATAAATCCACATTTCAAAGGCTTATATTCTCTGTTCTGTTTTCTTGTCTAATGCCCATGCTTCTGCACCATACAGGAATGTTAAGAAGATATAACATGTTGCTATTCTTAGTTTTAACCCTGGTGGACCTTGTGTTAATTGCCTTGATGCTAAGATATTTCTCCTGCCATTCAAACAAATAAAGTAACAGAGACAGTGCCACTACGCTAGTCTGTGCAGAAACAAAATAACATGCAGCCATTTTGCGTTGTCGGTTATGACGTTAGCAAGGCCGAACTCCAGTGCGAGCCACGTCGGCTGCACGGACAACGATTTCAAACGATATCACCGAGAAGAGAGTGTCCACAGTCACTTCTAGCTCACTCACTCGAATAAATCGAAAAATAAATATTACGATGATATACAGTAAGTTAACCATCATAACATGACATAATTTACAGAAAGAACATATGATAAAGATAAAAAAAAAAATAATAATAAAGTACCCCCGTCACGTCAAGTGGCGTATAGGGAATATGGTGTTAGTGACCATAAATTTTACAGACCTTCAGCACATGATTTTTGGGGTAATGTGGCCGGTATTACGCCCGTGCCGCTTTACTTTTCTATTTAAAAAATCCGGCACCCATTAAAGGCTTGGTGAACCGGAAGCCTTCCCGTGTGTTACCGGGGCCTCATTATGAGGGAGGTAAAGAATAGTGACACTGTGACCTTCCAGGCATGTCGTAAGAGGCGACTAAGGAGGTTGATCGATGGCTTGACAAGCTGTCATTGTAAAACGTATTGTTATGGAAACAGAGCCATAGATTTTAGAAGCAGCGATCTCTGGAATATGTGCCATTTTGGCACGCAAGGTTTCTGTTTTTGAGATTGTGGTTCTGCCCTATGTGCCGTCTTCGGCTCGAAAGAACAATAGATAGATAGAACCGGAAGCCGTCGGTTGGGATCGAACCCTACCTCTTGACCTTTGTAGTCCAGTTCACTAACCACTGAAAGACTCCCATATAGATATAAACATAGACACATAATCTTAAAACCGTATGCTAGCTATCTATATCATATGACTATGAAGTGTATTTATTACATACCTACATAAGTATAAGCATAATACGATATTCAAGATTTATTACAATAATTATTCTCCCCTTACAGTAAAGGGAAGTAACTACAGAACAAAGCAACTAAAGCGTGATGACTCTTGTTTATTAAGATCTGTCACTGGGTGTGATTAACCTCATGTTGGCTCCATCCCTGCAAATAAACAAGAAAAAGTGAAAGTAAACAACGATTATTAAACAATAAAATGGTTGTAAACATCAATATTACGTTTAAAAAAACAGTATTTTCTTTAGGGAAATAGTAAATAATTGCAGCTCTGCGGTAACACTGCTAGCAGGCAGCATGTAGTGGGGTGTAACGTACTACTATAAGATGTGGTGACTTCTTTCCTTCCTCATTTGCCTTTCAGCGTCGAGGGGAGATATAATTTGCAGTCATTTGCTCTTAAGCTCGCCTCTGCTGCTGTTATGTTTCCTAGTGCTTCTAATATTCCGTCAAACTATCTTTTCCGTGGTCGTCCCTTTGGTCTGGTGTTCTTGTAATGTTTATTGAGGGCTCGTTGTGTTGTGTTTTGCCTTGCCAAGTTGCCAAACCATTTTATGTTGTTTCTTTATATGTTCTATGGCGGGGCTATTCCTAGCATTTTTTTTTCTTTCTTTCTCCGTTCTTCATTTATGATATTACTTAAACAGACAGCTGATATAAGAGAGTCTGGAATCCTACTCTGATTGAGTCTTGATCGCAGAGAGATTTCTAATCTAATCTCTCAGGCTGTTTCCTGTCATTCGTCTAACACATTTCATCTCTGTAGAGGTTATTTTTCTTATTGTTCTTGCATCTAGGGTCCAGGTCTGGCATTGGTAGCACAACTTTGGGATGAAGATTGCATTGTAGAGTGCCCGTTTTGCCTCTAGAGTTATTTCCTTGTTGGACAATAGTGGTGATAGCTGTCCAATGATTGGACAATAGTGGTGGTAGCTGTCCAATGATTGAACAATAGTGGTGGTAGCTGTCCAATGATTGAACAATAGTGGTGATAACTGTCCAATGATTGAACAATAGTGGTGGTAGCTGTCCAATGATTGAACAATAGTGGTGATAGCTGTCCAATGATTGGACAATAGTGGTGATAACTGTCCAATGATTGAACAATAGTGGTGGTAGCTGTCCAATGATTGAACAATAGTGGTGGTAGCTGTCCAATGATTGAACAATAGTGGTGATAGCTGTCCAATGATTGAACAATAGTCGTGATAACTGTCCAATGATTGGACAATAGTGGTGATAACTGTCCAATGATTTGACAATACTGGGGATAGCTGTCCAATAATTTGGTGACAGCTTCACAAAAAAGGAACACAACAAAATACCGACGTTTCGGCTTACATGCCACCTTCCTCAGAAAACAAGAACAACAACAGAGGGACAACGGAATAACGATTAACTTTACCATATTATTAGTGAGCGGGACCAATAAATCAAGAAGAAATAATAAAAAAGGGGGGAGATAAGAAATTAAATGATAAAATAAAAGAGAGATGTACTACATTATAAGAGAATAGAAATTGATAGGATATAGTAATTAAGTAAAAGTCAAGTACCCCCGTCACGCCAAGTGACGTATAGGGAATATGGTGTTAGTGACCATAATTTTACAGACCTTCAGCACATGATTTTTGGTGTAATGTGGTCGGTATTACGCCCGTGTCGCCTTATTTTCACATTAAAAAATCCGGTACCTGTTTAAGGCTGGGTGAACCCAGAAGCCGTTGATCAGGATCGATCCGGACCTCTCGTCATTTTTAGTCCAGTACGCTAACCAGTGAGCTACCGCGGTCCCCATATTTTTATTTTTTTTGTTCGCCAGCTTTTACCTCTGACGAAGTCCCTAGAGACTAGGAACTGAATTTTGCGTGTTAATCCGTTATTCCCTGGCAGCCGTGTGCACAGGGGTCCCTCGCCGCACAGGCAGATAACTCCGACTACGGAGGTACTCATATTTTTTCCGTCGATGAGTAATTGACGTTTCAATCCGAGCCTCGCTGCTGAGACCAGGGGTGGTTGCTGCAGGGAGAAATCATACATAAAAAGCCCAACTGGTGCAGCCGAGATTTGAACCCACAACCTCTCTGTCTCGAGGACGGCGTCTTGCCTCGAGACCAACCAATCCCCTGGTTCCCATATAATAATTAGTCAACTAAAAAAATAGTTTTAAATGAGAACGATATTGAGCTGAGACTAGATCCAGAAACCCACGCTGTGTGGGTGACTGTAAGTCAAATGTGGACGTGATGAGACGTGAAGGGGGGAACCAGTCACGTTATTAGACGAATGATCTGATAGGAGTGAGAGGTGATAATCAGGGGTGTGAATGGCCGTCAAGAATTAGAATGGAGTCGGCTGAGTTAGATGAGTGTTTGTACCGCTCTCTTCCTCATTATGGTGACTTATTCGTTTATCAATAACTATAACAGTTACAATCGTTCTTCACTGCTACTTCAGTGATAACAATAAAGTCTTCTGCGACCGTTCTGTCATCTTGTAGATGCGACCAAGTGCCTTGTACCTGGCACCTGTTAAATGTCAACTCATACACACCAGGTGGTAGAATTGAGCTGGTGTGAACTTCATTTCAGTTGCTTACACGCCGTTGTAACCTGTGATTGTAAACAGTATCTCGTACCGGTTCTTGACTGTATAAACGTGTGCCGGTGACCGTCCTTCGCGTTCCACGCCTTGGTTATGGTTTTTGTGGCTGATTCGACTGGAGAGTCTTGACTCTTTGGTTCTCTTCCCGCGACAACCCCAACTTCGTTGATCACCACAGCGTCTGGACACGACTTGATGGACTTGGTAATTACTGCACAGAGCAGTCTCTCGTTGAACAGCACACTTTATTTACAAGCTCACATTATAATAATACAACAATGTTACAAGACCAGCGGTTGACAGTCCCCACTCCGTTCCTACTGCACATTGCTACTGAAGCACACATTTGCACCTACCTCTATCACTCACTATCGTCCTGTTCTCGTTCCGTACTAAGATCAGCCCTGACTAACTAATCTTCGTTTCTGGCTGTCTACAAAACGACACCAGTCCTGGCCACTGACACTTCCTAACTTAAGTGGACAAGTCTCTTCTTGAATTCTGCTAACTAATCTTCGCTTCTGGCTGTCTACTACACAACACCAGTCCTGGCTAACTAATCTTCGCTTCTGGCTGTCTACTACACAACACCAGTCCTGGCTAACTAATCTTCGCTTCTGGCAGTCTACTACACAACACCAGTCCTGGCTAACTAATCTTCGCTTCTGGCTGTCTACTACACAACACCAGTCCTGGCTAACTAATCTTCGCTTCTGGCTGTCTACTACACAACACCAGTCCTGGCTAACTAATCTTCGCTTCTGGCTGTCTACTACACAACACCAGTCCTGGCTAACTAATCTTCGCTTCTGGCAGTCTACTACACAACACCAGTCCTGGCTAACTAATCTTCGCTTCTGGCTGTCTACTACACAACACCAGTCCTGGCTAACTAATCTTCGCTTCTGGCAGTCTACTACACAACACCAGTCCTGGCTAACTAATCTTCGCTTCTGGCAGTCTACTACACAACACCAGTCCTGGCTAACTAATCTTCGCTTCTGGCTGTCTACTACACAACACCAGTCCTGGCTAACTAATCTTCGCTTCTGGCTGTCTACTACACAACACCAGTACTGGCTAACTAATCTTCGCTTCTGGCTGTCTACTACACAACACCAGTACTGGCTAACTAATCTTCGCTTCTGGCTGTCTACTACACAACACCAGTTCTGGCTAACTAATCTTCGCTTCTGGCTGTCTACTACACAACACCAGTTCTGGCTAACTAATCTTCGCTTCTGGCTGTCTACTACACAACACCAGTCCTGACTAACTAATCTTCGCTTCTGGCTGTCTACTACACAACACCAGTCCTGACTAACTAATCTTCGCTTCTGGCTGTCTACTACACAACACCAGTCCTGGCTAACTAATCTTCGCTTCTGGCTGTCTACTACACAACACCAGTCCTGGCTAACTAATCTTCGCTTCTGGCAGTCTACTACACAACACCAGTCCTGACTAACTAATCTTCGCTTCTGGCAGTCTACCACACAACACCAGTACTGGCTAACTAATCTTCGCTTCTGGCTGTCTACTACACAACACCAGTCCTGGCTAACTAATCTTCGCTTCTGGCAGTCTACTACACAACACCAGTCCTGGCTAACTAATCTTCGCTTCTGGCTGTCTACTACACAACACCAGTCCTGGCTAACTAATCTTCGCTTCTGGCAGTCTACTACACAACACCAGTCCTGACTAACTAATCTTCGCTTCTGGCAGTCTACTACACAACACCAGTACTGGCTAACTAATCTTCGCTTCTGGCTGTCTACTACACAACACCAGTCCTGGCTAACTAATCTTCGCTTCTGGCAGTCTACTACACAACACCAGTCCTGGCTAACTAATCTTCGCTTCTGGCTGTCTACTACACAACACCAGTCCTGGCTAACTAATCTTCGCTTCTGGCTGTCTACTAAACGACACCAGTCGTGGTAACTGACACTTCCTAACTTAAGTGGACAAGTCTCTTCTTCAATTCTGCTAACTAACCTGTGCCACTACAATGAGACTCACTCACTAACCTGCATGGCTGATGCCTCACGACGTAGCCCATATGTCTTCTTACACGTTCCTACCAGTAGTCACTTCTCTCTAACATCGTTCATTTGCTTATATCTCTCAACCAACCAATCAGAATGACTTCCTTTCCTCTCGCATCCAATAGCTTTGCGCTACGTCACACACTCACTTCTGTTTACTACAGACACGAGAATATAGTCTTTTCGTCTGAGTAATTCTCCCCTGACCTTCCCGTGATTCCTCTAACTGTTCTCGTCTTGTGATTCGCCCACTCTCTTCAACCCCTGTTACATGTTTACTAGGGCGGGAAAACATGAGAAAAGAAAGTCAGACGTGCTTCGGGGGGGGGGGGGGGGGGGGTTATAAACGTCGTAAATGGAGGTCATGACTGGTGTAAACACGGGGCACGGGGTACGATCTACAAGGAGGAGAGGGATAGTAGTGTATCTGAATGAATGGGGCATGTAGGCCAAAACGTCTGTATTTGTTTTTGTTCCCTTTTTTTGTAAAGCTGTCACCAGACCTTGTCGGAGCGTATGCTACACACCACCACTGGTTCCTCACTAATTTCTTTGGCTTGTATGTTAGCAAACAAGCGTGTATAAGCATATGTATATATGGCCTTTTCGTCTTGTCAGACGGTCTAGTGGAGGCTATTGTGTATTTTTTTGAGGTCTTGTTTTTGTCGAACAGCTTCTCTCGTAGCTAATTCTACCAATGTTTGACAAACATACATGGCCACAGAATGAACAAGTCAGGCTCGCTGATCCACAGGGTTTTCCACCCTTTTTCATGAGTCTTTTCTCTTCTAAGTTTTGCCTTAGCACAGTCTCAAATGATGTTATACCATTCCTTATACATGCTCTCCATGATGTGCGATCACTTGCCAGATGTTCCTAGTCATTTTCACAGATGTAGAAGTCATTCAGAGATGATTTACATATATCTCTATATCGTAGTTTAGTTCTGCCGATTTGTCTGTTTCCGTGTATTAGTTCACCATATAGTATATGCCTAGGAATGCGTTTTTCTTCCATTCGCTGGACATGCCCCAACCATCTTAGTCTTCGACATCTGAGCATTGACATGATTGTTGGGGTCTTAGCACGTTGCAGGACAGTTAAGTTGGTTATTTTGTCCTGTCATTTGATTAGCATTATTCTGCGGAGACATCGCATGTGGAAGACATTTAGTCTTTTTTCATGGTTTGAGTATGTTGTCCAGGTTTCAGATCCATATAATAGTGTGCTAAGCACACAAGTTTGATACATTATAGTCCGTTCAGAAATTCATAACCACACTTGAATTAGCTTTACGTGATAACCGTTTGTTATTTTGCTTTCAACTTTTGCATGTAATCTTATAATATTGATGTCGTTATAGAAATATTTTTTGCTCTGAGAAATTTGATCTAGTTTAAAAGTTTTCTTCTTTAGGCTATATTAAATTCACCCTGTTCGAATTTGACACCATTTTAGGATATATACATTAATTTGGTGCGGTCGTTCACGTAAAATAGTTTGGCTATTGCAGAAACACTAAGTTCAGGAAAATCCCGTGCACAAAACTGAATTGTTATTGAACGACAAGACGCACCACGGCCTGGGCATTAATTACCGAAGTGAAGGCGTATCTTTATTAATTTTGTGAAGACTCAGTAGACAATTTGTTGACTTTAAATACCAACATTTATATCTAAATTACAATGAGTTTGAAATGCAAATTTATAACTATGCAAAAGGTTACTGTTTTACTATATCAGCACTTCCTTAGGGAATTCAAGATGGGACAAAGTGCCTACTGCATCAAATACAAAAGAGCAAATTAGGACATGGCTTGCGAATGAAAATGTCAAATTTGACGACACATATTTAAAACCCGAATTGTTACAACTTGTGAAGAATACGAATAAGAAAAAGGTGTACCATGTTGACAAAATCATTGAGAAATACGGCCACACTAATTGTAACCAATTGAATTCATGTTTGCAAATACACATAACGAACAACACCCACAATTAAGCACTATGTAGATACGCTTCTATAGTCCGTTCAGATTCGTTTGCCTAGACATTAATTTATTTTTTTCAAAAACTTATTGTTCATTTGCATTGATCTTTTGAAGTTAGGTTTAGAATACTAATGTCGCTATAAAAATATTTTTTTATCAAAGAAATGTGATCCAGTTTCAAAGATGCCTTATTTAACCTATATTAAAAAAAAGTTAATCGATATTATAAACACCGGCGGGATTATGTAGATGCTTACATCTCACAGCTGATTCTTTAACATATAGGCATGACCTTCACGGCTGAATGCGCACCGTCCTAAAATAGTTATGTTTCCACTATACATTTTTCTAAAGAAATGTTACATATGAAATTTCCCGTTTAGCACAAAATGACATTTTAGCCGAAACCGGAAATTATGTGACGTCAAAATCACGGCCGTAGACTCGAGTTCGAGTCATAATTCAGAGGCAAATCTCAATATTTACAGAAAGGAGGCGGCACTATCCATATTATCTTCTGCAAGTCTATGTGAGAATGAATATAAAGGCAAAATATTTTACTGAGCATAACATTGTTATAAAGATTTATACAAGAACATGGCCATAGATGTTTGAGACTACCTCAATATCATGCACACTTAAATCCTATAGAACTAGTTTGGGCAAAAGTTAAAGGACACGTAGCATATACAAATAAAACTTTCAAATTATGCGATGTTGAGACACTTACAAATCAGGCTCTATCAAATATAAATAAAGACTACTGGGTAAAATGTGAGGATCATGTGTTACGACAAGAAGAGGAATATTGGAAAAAGGATGGTTTGTTGTTTGTTCAGCCGAAAGCAGTAATCGACCTATTTGACTCGTCTGATTCTGAATGATCATTACTCTGATTAAGTCTACAGATAAATAGTTTGATTTGCAAAATTTCCTAGTTGATTTGTTAAACAGTTTATTGTTCAAGACCACCCAAGCAATCAAAAATATGTTATAAGCAAACCAACAACCATTACTTTGAATGGAAGCCTGCTTGAGTCAGTACAGAAGTTCAGCTGTCTTGGATCCACTATTACAGCCACACTTTCCTTAGATGAGGAACTAAATGTACGTATTTGAAAGGCAGCGACAACATTTGGGAAACTCACACCAAGAGCATGGAACTATATCAAATTGACTCTACGAACAAAAGTTCTATATATAATTTAAAATTTGTATACTTGCCTCCAAGTAAAATTTTATGGACACGCCTATGGGTCATCGTTGCACTAGATTACTGTAAAACATTTTGATTAGGGTCAAAATAATAGTTACATGGGCAAAGATCAAAGGAATTCGCCGCTTTAAGAAAACCGTTATAGCTAGACATCGAGTAACACATATGTTCTCGTGACATGGACATTTTAACACCGTATGCCAAAAATCATGTGAAATCATCAAGAACTTTTTGAATTATAAATCATAACATCTCGGCAAACGATTCTGAACGGACTATAAGAGTTTAGTCTTCAGTGTTAGTTTCGTGTTGTTCCATGCCCTTGTTGTGAGTTTGCCGAAGGTCGTAGCTGCCTTACCAATTTGACAGTTTATTTCTTCATCAAGAGAGATGGTTTGCGTAACTGTGGATCCAAGATATGTAAATTTCTGTACTGATTCTAGTGGGCAGTCTTTTAGAGTAATAGATAGAGGTTTGAAGTCACCTTGATTTAGTATTACTGTCTTCTGAACATTAATTGACAGTGAAAAAAGGTCGCATGCTTTATCCAGGTTGTTGATCAGCGACTGTAGGGTGGCTTCACTATGAGCGACTAGGGCAGCATCGTCAGCAAATAAAAATTCTTTAAGTAGGGCAACATTTGTTTTGGTTTTTGCTCTTAGTCGTGCTAAGTTGAACAGTGAGACATCTGGTCTTGTGCGAATGTAAATATCTCCTGATCTGTTTTCGACGGTGTAATTTAGGACGGCAGCAAAATATATACTAAAAAGGGTGAGGGCGAGGACACATCCCTGTTTCACTCCTTTGTTGACTTTGAAATTCTCTGCATATGTGATTGACTTCAAAAGGCAAATATTTTTTTTTTCACCCGGGACATACTATAACCAATGATGGAAAATGTAAAATCGAAATAAACAAAAGAATAGGTATGGCAAAAAGTAATTTTAAAACCATGAAAAATATTCTGATAACAAAACAAATATCAGCAGTGCTGAAAGTAAGAATGGCAAAATGTTACATCTTCTCAATATTCCTGTATAGTGCAGAAACATGGACATTAGACAAGAAAACAGAACAGAAAATTTAAGCATTTGAAATGTGGATTTATAGAAGAATAGGTAGAATTGGATGGAAAGAAAAGAAAACAAACGATGAAGTTTTAAAACAACTAAAAATGAAAAGAAAACTACTAAGTACAGTTAAGACAAGACAAATGGAATTTTTGGGACATGTTAAAAGACACAACAGCCTACTAAAATTAATATTGGAAAGGAAAATATAAGGTAAAAGAGACAGAGGTAGACCAAGACTAACATGAACGAGTAACATCAAAAGATGGACAAGTCAATCTATGACAGCCAGCACCATCAAAGCAAGAAACAGAGTAGAATGGCGATCCATGGTAGCCAACCTTCGATGTGGAGATGGCACTCGGTGATGATTGTATTGTAGCGTACCCGTTTTGCCTCTAGAGTTATTTTCTTGTTGAATAATAGTGGTATTTATTACTATTGTTATTATTAAATTATTATTGTTATGTTAACTACTGGCAAAGAGCCACTTCTCTAGCGGCTTCCAAACATCTGAAGAGCCTCACATCTTTGGTACCGGTCTTCCCAGATCCGCTGCTTATATCTTTCTTGAACGGGAACAAATATATTCTTGGGTATCTACCATCTAAAGAGTTAACTAGGTTAAATACTAACATATACATGTTCAACTCCAATGTTAAGTCGGTCCTATTATATGGCTGTGAAACATGGAGAACAACTAAATTGACAATCACGAAGATACAGGCTTTCATTAATGGATGCTTACGCAGAATAAAAGGATGGAAATGGCAGGACAAAATCATTAATATAGAATTATGGAAAAGTACCAGTCAAATACCAGTGGATAAAGAGATACAGCGAAGACGATGGTGCTGGATAGGACACACACTACGGAAACCAATTGAGAGTATTACACAACAGGCCCTTTTTTGGAATCCCCAGGGGAAAAGACAAAGAGGAAGACCAAGGGATTCTTGGAGAAGACAGATAGAAGCAGAGATGAAGATGATGGGGAAGACATAGAATGATCTTAAAAGAATGGCAAAAAACAGAACGACTTGGAAAGTGTTTGTTGAAGACCTATGCTCCACAAGGTGCTGAAAGGTAGAAGAAGAAGATTTACTAGTCTGTCTGAATGTCTGTCTTCTGAACGTCTGTGTAAATGTCTGCCTGTTTGAATGTCTGTCTGAATGTATATTTATCTGAATGTATATCTGTGTGAATGTCTGTGTGAATGTATGTCTCAATGTAAGTGTGAATGTCTGTCAGCATGTATGTATGTCTCAATGTATATATGTCTGAATGTATGTCTGTGTGAATGTATGTGTGAATATATGTCTGCCTGAATGTTAGTCTGTCTGAATGTATACCTGTATGTATGTCTGAATGTATGTCTGTCTGAATGTATATCTGTTTGTATGTCTAATGTCTTTCTGAGTGTCTATCTATCTGAATGTCTGTCTGGATGTATATCTGTCTGAATGTCTGTCTGAATGTATATCTGTCTGAATGTCTGTCTATATGAATGTTTGTCTGAATGTCTGTCTGAGTGTCTGTCTATCTGAATGTCTGTCTGAGTGTCTGTCTATCTGAATGTATGTCTGTCTGAATGTCTGTCTATCTGAATGTCTGTCGTTATGAATATTTGTTTGAATGTCTGTCTGAATGTCTGTCTGAAACGATTGCCTCAACTTTTTTTTGTTCATCATCACTCTGCTCAAATCGCTTAGCATAGAAAGATGAAATTTGGAGAGCATGTTCCTTCTGTGACAGCAATTATTATATATTTTTGTTTGTTTGAAAAACTAGTACCACTTGTCTCTTAAGTTTCTCACTTCTTATTTTCCATTCAATTGCAATAAATTTACATATAACAACAGCTTTTCCTTCGACTGGCTGTTTAGTTGGTGAGTCCATTTGATATTAATTGTGTATTTGTACTTCATTTTCACTGTTTAAACTATCACATTGGCTTCTATGCGAGAATGACAAAAATCAGTAAAATGTACACAGGAAACGACTTTACATATATAGACAATACTTCAGGCAAATGAAAGTTAGACAGACAGATAGACAGACAGACAGGTGGGTAGGTAGGTAGGTAGATAGGTAGGTAGGTAGGTAGGTAGGTAGGTAGGTAGGTAGGTAGGTAGGTAGGTAGATAGATAGATAGATAGATAGATAGATAGATAGATAGATAGATAGATAGATAGATAGATAGATAGATAGATAGATAGATAGATAGATAGATAGATAGATAGATAGATAGATAGATAGATAGATAGATAGATAGATAGATAGATAGATAGATAGACAGATAGACAGATAGACAGATAGACAGATAGACAGATAGACAGAAAGACATATAGACAGATAGACAGATAGACAGATAGATAGATAGATAGATAGATAGATAGATAGATAGATAGATAGATAGATAGATAGATAGATAGATAGATAGATAGATAGATAGATAGATAGATAGATAGATAGATAGATAGATAGATAGATAGATAGATAGATAGATGGATGGATGGATGGATGGATGGATGGATGGATGGATGGATGGATGGATGGATGGGATGGATGGATGGATGGATGGACGGACGGACGGACGGACGGATGGACGGATGGATGGATGGATGGATGGATGGATGGATGGATGGATGGATGGATGGATGGATGGATGGATGGATGGATGGATGGATGGATGGATGGATGGATGGATGGACAGATAGACTTCTATCGATATTGAAAGCTATGTTCTTGTCGTTGTCATCTAAAATGGAATATGTTCTGGGTTGATGACATGGTGAAGCTTACGACCCACTCTCAGATTTAAGTTCTCTCGTCCAAGCCTCGGACTATGCTTGTAATTTTAACCAAACACAACAGACCGGTTATTCTGAACTAAAACTGTAGAAAATATTTGACCTCTCCGGGTCAACTTTAACAACTTAACATCCACAGAAACTGGTTTTTATTTGATATTTTTTGTCAAGCGATAGTTCAGGTTATAAGTAAAATATATAAATATATCACACACTCACATAACGATTGATCTGTTGCGTTTTGAGAATTGTTCTCTCCCTTATGTATAGTAAGGTTAGTAGAATATGTAGAGATAAAAAAGGGAAAATAAATTACTAATATGATATATGTACTATATATATACAATATATAATATCATCATCATCAAGTACCATGCCTACTGGCGTAGGTGATCATGTCTCTCCACAATTTTCGATCTCGGCAGCTATTTATCATTTCTGTTGTTGACCTTCTGCCAAGCCATTCTCTTAAGCTGTCTGGTATTTTTTCTCATTGCTTCCCTCTGTCTCTTCGTTACTCAATTTTTCCAGTTGTTACAATATATTTCAGCTGTTCTCTTCTCATTACATGGCCCAAATATGATGATTGTTTCTTCCTAACATTGGAAATTATCTTTCTTTTTGCTTTGGCCTCTTTCATAATGTTTTCATTACTCTTCTTAGCTATACATGGTATTCTCAACATTCTTCTATAAAACCACATTTCTACAGACTCCAGTGGTTTTCTTGTCTGTTGTCCTATTGTCAATGATTCGCATCCATATGTTAAGACTGGCTCTATATAACATTTAAGAATATATAATTTATAGCATATAATATACATAAATATATATAACCAGCTATTATGCATAACCATGTATGTTTGTGTGCATGCGCGCGCGCACGTGCGTATGTGTGTATGCTACTTTGAAACATATTTTTCATTTTTTCAAATATAGAGCAGATGAACAAAATGTATAGGACCACTAACATATTTATGTGCTTAGATAATTTGTATGGGAAATCATACTTCATATTCCCTTCGTGTATGCCTTGATTATTTTTCTTCAAATTGCTGTACAATCACCTCCAGTAAGTATTTATGTCTTTATATTTTATTGGTTATTCCCCTATAACGATCGCTTAGTTTATTTCTCTTTAACGAATCAATTCAGAGGAAGAGGTATGTTTACAGCACTCGGAAAAAAATGACAAATAATCAACAACAGAAAAAAATATGGACCAAGGCAGGATTGAACCCGTACTCAGTGGCACAGCGCCTTGCCACGAAAGGCCAAACGTTAGGAAACACTGCCACTCAGCTAACTAAAAAATTAGCTTTGTAGGCAACGTCCTTTGTTTAACGATCACTGGATTTTTAGACAAAGGCAGCGGGAATCGGCTCCCCCCAATGAGATCAAGATGCTTGCACAGAACAAAGACAAATGACGAGATTTGATGAACTAACTTCGTAAGGTTTTAGACTGCTAGAAAGAACATTTCGAAACAGGGAAAGAGTACATGTGTCTATGTCTTTATATGGGCCGACTACGGCTCGAACAGTTGATAGATAGATTTTTTAGCGGTGATCAAAAGAAGACGCTCACAACCCACAAATGGAAGGAATCGACCTGGAGACTGTTCAGAACTACAACTACATTGGACATACTATAACCAGTGATGGAAAATGTACAACTGAAATAAACAAAAGAATAGGAATGGCAAAAAGTAATTTTAATGTCATGAAGAACATACTAACATCAAAACAAATAACACCAGGGCTAAAACTAAGAATAGCAAAATGTTACATCTTCTCAATATTCCTATATGGTGCAGAAACATGGACATTAGACAAGAAAATATAACAGAGAATTGAAGCCTTTGAAATGTGGATATATAGAAGAATAGGTAGAATTGGATGGAAGGAAAAGAAAACAAACGATGAAGTCTTAAAACAACTAAAAATGAAAAGAGAACTACTAAACACAATTCAAACAAGACAAATGCGATTTTTGGGCCATGTTAAAAGACACAACAGCCTACTAAAAGTAATCCTGGAGAGGAAAATACAAGGTAAAGAAGGCAGACCAAAACTAACATGAACGAGTAACATCAAAAGATGGACAAACCAGCCTATGACAACCTGCAACATCAAAGCAAGAAACAGAGCAAAATGGCGCTCCATGGTAGCCAACCTTCCTTACGGAGATGGCTCTCGTTGATGATGATGATGAATCAGGTTGTAATCAGAATTTTCTAAAACAAATTTTTACATGATGTCCTTTACTGAATACTTAATATACAGCTTCTTTATTTCTGTTGCATGTTCATGTATCAGCATTGACAGAAATGACAGCGTTTTGTGTTGACAATATCATACGATAAGTGCAAAAAGAAATAAGCATGCCAAATGTGCAGGAATGAGGAAAAAAACTTATCAATAAAGAAAATAGAAGCAAAAATAAATAAATCACTTACCGATTACCGCAGTCCTAAAGCTAATCCATCATGCGAATACACAACACAACATAAATTACTTTCCTCGCGTAGTAAATCCATAATAGCACATTCATATGTGAATGTCATCACTTTAACTCTTTTAGTACATACTGTTTTTATGAATTTAGCGGTAGAGATTCCAGAGACATAATCTTTCATGTTTTTAAATATTAATCTACATGTTTATATTTATCTAACAATTAACATCTAATATATGTATTTTTAGATAATTAAACAAGGAATTAGATATCACCAATACCAAGATGATACAAGACATGTAAAAAGAATATGGTTTGATGGCGGTTTACACTAATCACATTCAGAGTGACGCACTGTGCGGCTAAACGTACATGGCCGAAATTGGCATGACCTACAGGGAGTCGAAACGGACTGAAAGAGTTAATGTTTACACTGATGGGAACTTTGCTGTCTCTTCTATCATTGGTCACAAACGGAAAATGGTTTCATTACCAATCCTCTATTTGTATTGGGAGCCACGATAGCTCAGTGGTTAGTGAACTGGACTACAAAGGACAAGAGGTAGGGCTCGATCCCAACCGACGGCTTTCGGGTTCACCCAGCCTTTAATGGGTACCGGAATTTTCTGGGAAAGTAAAGCGGCACAGGTGTAATACCGATCACATTACCCCAAAAATCATGTGCCGAAGGTCTGTAAAATGTATGGTCACTAACACCATATTCCCTATACGCCACTTGGCGTGGCGGGGGCTCTTTACTTTTTAAAAAATGTGTATTATGATAATGTAGTAATACCACATACTCATGTCAAAGCATAAAAGAAGCTTGTCACCACAGAGATCTGATGTTGGAGAAATGCTCATGGAGTGACCAGAAAGGAAAGAATCAGGAATGACAATATAAGAGAAAGAGTAGACAGTGAACCAATCCTAAGCTACATACAGAAACAAAAAAAATAAACTGATTTGTCCATCTAGAAAGAATGCCGTGTGATTCCTTACCATACAAAGTATACATTAAAAGAGGAGAAGGGAGAAGAGCAAGAGGCAGACCTAGGGTATGATGGACAGGCAACATCAATGAAACGTTACAACATTAATTGTCAATGAGTGAAACCGTCCAAAGGGAGAGAACCAGAACTTGGTATCTCCCGCGACAGTCCAGCAAGTGCAAGAGGAAGGGAAGATGGGATGAGAAGAAGAAGAAAGTGATACCATTAATTAAACTTTCTTTTTGTTAGTTTTTCCCCCTATTTATATATTGAAATTGATGCTGTTTATTTTTGCACGTTATAATTTGATTATTATTTCAAAATTAGGGAGCCACGATAGCTCAGTTGTGAGTGAACTGGACTACAAAGGACATGAGGTAGGGTTCCGAAGTCGTGTCTCTAGACTACCCAGCCCCCTGCTGTGATCATGATCCTAATTTAACATAGCATTGACTGGCCTTGAAGACTTTCCTTTCTCTTTGGCGAAGCACACCCCGTTCAACCTTAAACTATGACTTCTAGGTTATATTTAACCGCAAATAGCATTTTAAAATCTTTAATGCAGAAAATTGAAACCTTTGAAATTTGGATTTATAGAAGAATAATCTCAAAGAAGAAAATAAAAGTAATATTGGGAGGGAAAATACAAGGTAAAAGAGGCAGAACATGACTAACATGGACGAGTAACATCAAAAGATGGACAAGTCAACCTATGACAATCTGCACCATCAAAGCAAGAAAGAGAGTGGAATGGCGCTCCATGGTAGCCAATCTTCGACGCGGAGACGGCACTCAATGATGATGATAGAAAAATAGGTAGGATTGGAGGGAAAGAAAAGAGAACAAATCATGAAGCTTTAAAGCAACTAAAAATGAAAGGAGAACTAATAAATACAATTAGAACAAGACAAATGCGATTTTTGGGGCATGATAAAAGACGCAACAGCCTACTAAAAGTAATATTGGAAGGGAAAATACAAGGTACAAGAGGCAGAGACAGACTAACATGGACGAGTAACATCAAAAGATGGACAAGACAGCCTATAACAACCTGCACCATCAAAGCAAGAGGCAGACCAAGACTGACATGGACGAGTAACATCAAAAGATGGACAAGACAGCCTATGACAACCTGCTCCATCAAAGCAAGAGACAGAGTGGAATGGTGCTCCAATGTAGCCAACCTTCGATGCAGAGATGACACTCAATTTTTAAAAAAATGAAATGCAAGATTTATATTTGATTTTTCAATGAAATTTTTCGTCAGTTTAATTTACGCGAAATTTCAAATATTGCATTCATTTGATTACACCAGGCGTGAAAAAAGGAGGGAATCGAGGACGAATACAAAGAGGCAATTCAAATACATGTAATTGTAAATTTAACACTAATTGTGAATATAAGTAAAAAAAAAAGTAAAGAGCCCCCGTCACGCCAAGTGGCGTATAGGGAATATGGTGTTAGTGACCATAAATTTTACAGATCTTCGGCACATGATTTTTGGGGTAATGTGGTCGGTATTACGATCGTACCGATTTACTTTCTCAGAAAAAAATCCGGTACCCATTTAAGGCTGGGTAAACTCGGGAGCCGTCGGTTGGGATCGAACCCTACCCCTTGTCCTTTGTAGTCCAGTTCACTAACCACTGAGCTATCGCGGCTCCAGTTGTGAATATAAGCACATGACGATTAATGCAACAAAATACAATAATATAACCGTTCTCTTGTCAATATTGTCTTATCAATGTCAAATATGGACATTAAGACAGAAGCCAATCACATTTTAATGTAACGTGTGGGGAATGTGTTCGTGGCCATATTCTCAGATCATTGCTATGTTTCTGGATGGTTGATTCGGTGAGCAACTGCATCAGTCTGTTCTTCTTCAATGGGAATACAGATTGAGTTTCTTTCTTAGAGCGACGAAGCTGCCAGGATGGATTGATGGAGCCAAACAGAAATAAAGATTTGGTTTCTTTCTTAGAGCGACGAAGCTGCCAGGATGGATTGATGGAGCCAAACAGAAATAAAGATTTGGTTTCTTTCTTAGAGCGACGAAGCTGCCAGGATGGATTGATGGAGCCAAACAGAAATAAAGATTTGGTTTCTTTCTTAGAGCGACGAAGCTGCCAGGATGGATTGATGGAGCCAAACAGAAATAAAGATTTGGTTTCTTTCTTAGAGCGACGAAGCTGCCAGGATGGATTGATGGAGCCAAACAGAAATAAAGATTTGGTTTGAATCTGCTCCCAAATAAAATTGGCAAGCTGATGATAACCAAAAAAAAAAAATAAATAAGAAAAAAAAAAAAAGTGAAATTGTAACAGCTTTACGTAGGTGGGATAGAAAATAAAAGTCGAACGATGTTTCGGCCAAGTAGGCCTTCAGCTGGCACAATGAACAAAACACACACACACACACACACATATATATATATATATATATATATATATATAAGTATATATATATAAATATATACAGAAACATTTAACTACATGGAGATAATATTCTAGATACTCAAGAAAAGGTGGGGGGGGGGGGGAGTCACTTCCCTGCAGTCCAGAGCTTTGTCAGTCACTGACTGAACTAAAAGTAGTAGGCGGGCTGACCACCTATTATTCTCACTGACCAGGTGTATATCCTTATATATATTTTTGTGTTGTTGTTTATTGTTCCTGCTGAAGGCCTAGTTGGTTGAAACGTCGTTCGACTTTTGTTTTGTTTCTCACCTACCGTAAATCTGTTACCATACCACTATTTTTTTTAATTGTCGTTATTATCATCAGCTTTACAAGAGCTTGGCATCTTCATGCATCTTCAAGCATCTTCATGCATCTTCATGCACCTTCAAGCATCTTCATGCACCTTCATGCATCTTCAAGCATCTTCATGCACCTTCATGCATCTTCATGCACCTTCATGCACCTTCAAGCATCTTCCAGCATCTTCATGCACCTTCAAACATCTTCAAGCATCTTCATGCACCTTCATGCACCTTCATGCATCTTCATGCACCTTCATGCACCTTCAAGCATCTTCATGCATCTTCATGCATCTTCATGCACCTTCATGCACCTTCATGCATCTTCATGCATCTTCATGCACCTTCATGCACCTTCAAGCATCTTCATGCACCTTCATGCATCTTCATGCACCTTCAAGCATCTTCATGCACCTTCATGCATCTTCATGCACCTTCATGCACCTTCAAGCATCTTCATGCACCTTCATGCATCTTCATGCACCTTCAAGCATCTTCATGCATCTTCATGCATCTTCATGCACCTTCAAGCATCTTCATGCACCTTCATGCATCTTCATGCATCTTCAAGCATCTTCATGCATCTTCATGCATCTTCATGCACCTTCAAGCATCTTCATGCACCTTCATGCATCTTCATGCACCTTCATGCATCTTCATGCACCTTCATGCACCTTCAAGCATCTTCATGCACCTTCAAACATCTTCAAGCATCTTCATGCACCTTCATGCATCTTCATGCACCTTCATGCATCTTCATGCACCTTCAAACATCTTCAAGCATCTTCATGCACCTTCAAGCATCTTCATGCATCTTCATGCATCTTCATGCACCTTCAAGCATCTTCATGCACCTTCATGCATCTTCATGCATCTTTAAGCATCTTCATGCATCTTCATGCATCTTCATGCACCTTCAAGCATCTTCATGCACCTTCATGCATCTTCAAGCATCTTCATGCATCTTCCAGCACCTTCAAGCATCTTCATGCACCTCCAAGCATCTTCATGCACCTTCAAGCATCTTCATGCACCTTCATGCATCTTCATGCATCTTCAAGCATCTTCATGCACCTTCATGCATCTTCAAGCATCTTCATGCATCTTCCAGCACCTTCAAGCATCTTCATGCACCTTCATGCATCTTCATGCACCTTCATGCATCTTCATGCATCCTCATGCACCTTCAAGCATCTTCATGCACCTTCATGCACCTTCATGCATCCGCATGCCTTTACTCTGGAAACTGTCAAGCACAATATATAGAACAACACGGTAAAGATTCGAATGTTCTTTTCCTGAAACCAATGTAAAGCTGACAGCAACCTGGCAACCAGAACAATGGCCGCAGTTTACAACACCTGCCCCACGTTCCCTTGTGTATGGCAGGGAATCATGCATCTTATGCAAAGCAGGAGAAAAGATTAAGTGCATTCCATATACGATATGCCAGAGCAGTATTCTTGGTGTCGCGTGCAAAGACACAGTGACGAACGCGGAAGTCATCACTTGCGCAGGCCTCCCGAACATCTACACGCTGCTCAAACAACGTAGGATACGCTGACATGGCCACGTACACCGTATGCAAGATGGCTGCATACCAAAAGATATACATTATGGATCTGTAATACGACACCAAAGAAGTGCATGGGCATTTACAGCACGCTCAGCAGGTAGAATAGTCAAAGAAGACAGTGGTGCATACGCCATGACCACGAGTAGCATGACGATGGAGGTGATGGCAGTGACCAAGGCATTCAAATGGTTAGAGTCACAAGACTACACCCACACATGTATACTGAGTGATTCGATGAGCATGATAAAAAAAGTGGAGGCGGGCTCTGTACGCATGCAATGGGTAGAGTCGTTGAGGAAATCCAAAATACGTAAGGTCACCTTTGTCTATGTCCCTGGACATGCGGGAGTACGGGGAAATGAGACAGCGGACAGGTTGGCTAGCTGCGCTGCCGTTGAGGACGGGCAACCAATGGATCGGGCGGACATCATCAATGCCCTTCGAGATGTTGGAAGAGCACAGGACTTCGACAAACACAGATCCACGTCACTTCTTCGGATGATGGAAATGGGAGTTAAGATGGGCACAGCCAGAAATGAGAAACTTAGTGGCCGTGTAAGAAGACTTATCAACCAACATAGAACTGGAGTCGTCAGTCGCTGGACACTGAGGGAATTGCTGAGGAGGGGATCTGAGCACCTATGGACATGCTCGGAGTGCAATGATGATGACCCGCAAATAACTCAATACATTATGGACAACTAGCAGATGGTAAAAGAACTAGGATGAGCCAAAAACTACAATTTATGGAAGTATATATACGTAACATGAAGACTCTGAACACAAACCCTGCAGCCTGGGAAGACATAGCTGCAGACCGCAATCTTTGGAAACACACTCTAAAGCTGCAACTCAAACAAAAAGCAGACATATTCATAGAAATAAAGAGAATACACGGCGAAAGAAAAGAATAAATAGCATTTGATAGGGGAGCTGCAAAATCCATAGTCAAATATGACTGACGCCGGCTACATCTACAACCAATGTTAACAATTATTTTATGGAGCTAAACGGGATTAAAAATATATTTTTCCTTTTTTTTAAATATACACAATGAACAGACCAGTGGTTTGGTGATGTGATGAAACAGAAATATCAAAGCACAACGCAAGGAGCCATCAAAAAACGTTGCGAGAACACCAGATGCAAGGGCCGGCGACGGGAAAGATGGAGTGATGGAATATTAGAAACACTAGGAAACATAACAGCTGGAGAAGTCAACAGAAGAGCAAAAGATGGATTGATGGAATATTAGAAACACTAGGAAACATAACAGCAGGAGAGGTCAACAGAAGAGCAAAAGATGGATTGATGGAATATTAGAAACACTAGGAAACATAATAGCAGGAGAAGTCAACAGAAGAGAAAATGACCGCAAATAATATTACCCCTCAGCGCTGAAAGGCAAATGAGGAAGGAAAGAAGGAGTAGTATGAAAAAATTAGGATAGGTTTATAGAAAGAAAAGGAATCAAAGGTTGGCTTTATAAATGAGTGGAACGGTTTTGATGAGTTTATGGATTTATAGTGGATAATGATGATGATTTTGTTGAACTTAATGACAGTATGGATGATTCTATGGGAACAAAAGGTTGATGTTGACAATTTTATTGGATAATGGGCGGTATGGATGATTCTATGGGAACAAAAGGTTGATGTTGATAATTTTATTGGATAATGGACGGTATGGATGATTCTATGGGAACAAAAGGATGATGTTGACAATTTTATTGGACAATAGACGGTATGGATGATTCTATGGGACAAAAGGATGATGTTAACAATTTTATTGGACAATAGACGGTATGGATGATTCTATGTGACAAAAGGATGATGTTAACAATTTTATTGGACAATAGACGGTATGGATGATTCTATAGGACAAAAGGATGATGTTGATAATTTTATTGGACAATGGGCGGTATGGATGATTCTATAGGACAAAAGGATGATGTTGATAATTTTATTGGATAATGGACGGTATGGATGATTCTATGGAACAAAAGGTTGATATTAACAATTTTATTGGATAATGGACGGTATGGATGATTCTATAGGACAAAAGGATGATGTTGATAATTTTATTGGATAATGAACGGTATGGATGATTCTATGGAACAAAAGGTTGATATTAACAATTTTATTGGATAATGGACGGTATGGATGATTCTATAGGACAAAAGGATGATGTTGATAATTTTATTGGATAATGGACGGTATGGATGATTCTATAGGACAAAAGGATGATGTTGATAATTTTATTGGATAATGGACGGTATGGATGATTCTATGGAACAAAAGGATGATATTAACAATTTTATTGGATAATGGACGGTATGGATGATTCTATGGGACAAAAGGATGATGTTGACAATTTTATTGGATAATGGACGGTATGGATAATTCTAGGGACTATGATAATGCTGAGGAGTACTTCACGCAACTATAAAGTACCACTGAATATTTTCTGTGAAACAACTGATCTATAAGGTGGTTACATGCAACAATGCTGCGATAGCTAGTAAGATAGTGCAGCTAGCGTGACCGAAGCAGACCAACCAATCAGCTAAAAGTGCAAGGCACGACCCGGTCATCAAGCATGCATGAGTAATCGAGACCAACCAATGAAAGCAGAGCTTTACATGCGGGACTCCAGATGTGTGCTAGATACTTTGTAATGATTGGACGAGTTCCCGACGGGCACACCTTCTTCGGGGATTTCCCAGTTCTCTGAGTCGTCAAAGAGATGCTCATCCTCTGGAACATTCCATATTGGCAGCTTAAGGATAAAACCTGGGAAGTAACGATAATAACATGTAATTAGGTCATCTAGAACATTCTATGTTGACAGTTTGAGGATAATACCGGGGAAATAACAATCATCATCAACTACCAAGCCTGCTGGCGTAGGTGATCATGTCTCTCCACAACTTTCGATCACGACAGTTATTTATCATTTCTGTTGTTGGAAATAACAATACAAACGTAATTAGATGATTTTGAACATTCTGTATTGGCAGTTTGAGGATAAAACCTGGGGATTAACGATAAAGAAACGTCATTAGGTTGTCTAGATCATTTCATATCGACAGTTTGAGAATTGAACTAGAATTTGGATAAGTTTAGTTTAGTTTAGTTTAGTTTAGTTTAGTTTAGTTTAGTTTAGTTTAGTTTAGTTTAGTTTAGTTCAGATCAGATCAGATCAGTTGAGTTGAGTTGAGTTGAGTTGAGTTTAGTTTAGTTTAGTTTAGTTTAGTTCAGATCAGATCAGTTTAGTTTAGTTTAGTTTAGTTCAGTTCAGATCAGATCAGATCAGGTTAATTTAGTTTAGTTTAGTTTAGTTTAGTTTAGTTTAGTTTAGTTTAGTTTAGTTTAGTTTAGTTTAGTTTAGTTTAGTTTAGTTTAGTTTAGTCGACGGATCATCAGACATATCCATAACTGCTCAGATCCCCTCCACAATATGTCCCTCAGTGTGCGGAGACACGGCTCCAATATGTCCCTCAGTGTACGGAGACACGGCTCCAATATGTCCCTCAGTGTACGGAGACACGGCTCCAATATGTCCCTCAGTGTGCGGAGACACGGCTCCAATATGTCCCTCAGTGTACGGAGACACGGCTCCAATATGTCCCTCAGTGTGCGGAGACACGGCTCCAATATGCCCCTTGGTGTGCGGAGACACGACTCCAATATGTCCCTCAGTGTGCGGAGACATGGCTCCAATATGTCCCTCAGTGTGCGGAGACACGGCTCCAGTATGTCCCTCAGTGTGCGGAGACACGGCTCCAATATGTCCCTCAGTGTGCGGAGACAGGGCTCCAGTATGTCCCTCAATGTGCGGAGACACGACTCCAATATGTCCCTCAGTGTGCGGAGACACGGCTCCAATATGTCCCTCAGTGTGCGGAGACGCGGCTCCAGTATGTCCCTCAGTGTGCGGAGACACGGCTCCAGTATGTCCCTCAGTGTGCGGAGACACGGCTCCAATATGTCCCTCAGTGTGCGGAGACAGGGCTCCAGTATGTCCCTCAATGTGCGGAGACACGACTCCAATATGTCCCTCAGTGTGCGGAGACACGGCTCCAGTATGTCCCTCAGTGTGCGGAGACACGGCTCCAATATGTCTCTCTCAGTGTGCGGAGACACGGCTCCAGTATGTCCCTCAGTGTGCGGAGACACGGCTCCAGTATGTCCCTCAGTGTGCGGAGACACGGCTCCAGTATGTCCCTCAATGTGCGGAGACACGGCTCCAATATGTCTCTCTCAGTGTGCGGAGACACGGCTCCAGTATGTCCCTCAATGTGCGGAGACACGGCTCCAATATGTCTCTCTCAGTGTGCGGAGACACGGCTCCAGTATGTCCCTCAGTGTGCGGAGACACGGCTCCAGTATGTCCCTCAGTGTGCGGAGACACGGCTCCAGTATGTCCCTCAATGTGCGGAGACACGGCTCCAGTATGTCTCTCAGTGTGCGGAGACACGTGTCCAGTTCATATTTGTTATTCTTCTGTCTCCCCGCTTACAGGTCTGGCGTCTCCAGTCTTGACCTGATGTTCCTGTGAGTAAAAGTAAAGAGCCCCCGTCACGCCAAATGGCGTATAGGGAATATGGTGTTGGTGACCATAATTCTCTCTTCCTCACTCTCTCTTCACAACCTCCTATACCACCTTCGGGTGTCCAGGGGGATACTAAGCTCTAGCTCTCGCCCTCCTGACAGCTTCAACCATTGTCAATTAATGTTGTTGTAGCATCACTCGGATGCTGTCAGTCCATCTTACTCTAGGTCTACCACAGAAACTTCTACCATCCCCACTTTTAATATATGTCTTGTCTGCTATAGAATCTCTTGACATTCCCCTCAGATGTTGTCAGTCCATCTTACTCTAGGTCTACCACGGACACTTCTACCATCCCCACTTTTAATATATGTCTTGTCTGCTATAGAATCTCTTGACATTCCCACCAGATGATCACACCATTTGTTGTCTCTGTGTGTAGTTTAGAACTGATTCAATGCTCAATCTTTCTTTTACATCATCAGTTCTAATTCTGTCTCTTACATCATCCTCTCTAATTCTGTCTCTTACATCATCCTCTCTAATTCTGCCTCTTACATCATCATCTCTAATTCTGTTTCTTACATCTTCCTCTCTAATTCTGCCTCTTACATCATCCTCTCTAATTCTGTCTCTTATATCATCCTCTCTAATTCTGCCTCTTACATCATCCTCTCTAATTCTGCCTCTTACATCATCATCTCTAATTCTGTTTCTTACATCTTCCTCTCTAATTCTGTCTCTTACATCATCATCTCTAATTCTGTCTCTTACATCATCATCTCTAATTCTGTCTCTTACATCATCCTCTCTAATTCTGTCTCTTACATCATCCTCTCTAATTCTGTCTCTTACATCATCATCTCTAATTCTGTCTCTTACATCATCCTCTCTAATTCTGGCTCTTACATCATCCTCTCTAATTCTGCCTCTTACATCATCCTCTCTAATTCTGTCTCTTATATCATCCTCTCTAATTCTGCCTCTTACATCATCCTCTCTAATTCTGCCTCTTACATCATCATCTCTAATTCTGTTTCTTACATCTTCCTCTCTAATTCTGTCTCTTACATCATCATCTCTAATTCTGTCTCTTACATCATCATCTCTAATTCTGTCTCTTACATCATCCTCTCTAATTCTGCCTTTTACATCATCCTCTCTAATTCTGTCTCTTATATCATCCTCTCTAATTCTGCCTCTTACATCATCCTCTCTAATTCTGCCTCTTACATCATCATCTCTAATTCTGTTTCTTACATCTTCCTCTCTAATTCTGTCTCTTACATCATCATCTCTAATTCTGTCTCTTACATCATCATCTCTAATTCTGTCTCTTACATCATCCTCTCTAATTCTGTCTCTTACATCATCCTCTCTAATTCTGTCTCTTACATCATCATCTCTAATTCTGTCTCTTACATCATCCTCTCTAATTCTGTCTCTTACATCATCCTCTCTAATTCTGCCTCTTACATCATCCTCTCTAATTCTGCCTCTTACACCGCAATCTCTAATTCTGCCTCTTTCATCATCATCTCTAATTCTGTCTCTTACATCATCCTCTCTAATTCTGCCTCTTACACCGCAACCTCTAATTCTGCCTCTTTCATCATCATCTCTAATTCTGCCTCTTACACCGCAATCTCTATTCTGCCTCTTTCATCATCATCTCTAATTCTGCTTCTTACACCGCAATCTCTATTCTGCCTCTTTCATCATCATCTCTAATTCTGCCTCTTACACCGCAATCTCTAATTCTGCCTCTTTCATCATCATCTCTAATTCTGTCTCTTACAGCAAGAACAACCTGGGAACAATAACAACTTTCCCCTCTTCTTCCTTTCTCATTTGTCTTTCAGCTTTGAGGAGGGATATAATGTGTGATCGTTTGCTCTTCTGTTGGCCTCTGCTGCTGTTCCTAGTGCTTCTAATATTCCGTCAATCCATCTTTTGCTCTTCTGTTGGCCTCTGCTGCTGTTCCTAGTGCTTCTAATATTCCATCAATTCATTTTTTCGTGGTCGTCCGCGAAATTTTATTTTTCTTATTGTTCTTGCATCTATTGTCCAGGATTGGCATTGGTAGCACAACGTTGGGATGAAGATTGTATTGTAGGGTGCCCGTTTTGCCTCCAGAGTTATTTCCTTGTTGGACAATAGTGGCGATAGCTGTCCAATGATTGGACAATAGTGGCGATAGATGTCCGATGTTTGGACATTAGTGGTGATAGCTGTCCAATGATTGGACAATAGTGGCGATAGCTGTCCAATGATTGGACAATAGTGGTGATAGCTGTCCAATGATTGGACAATAGTGGTGATAGCTGTCCAATGATTGGACAATAGTGGCGATAGATGTCCGATGATTGGACATTAGTGGTGATAGCTGTCCAATGATTGGACAATAGTAGTGATAGCTCTCCAATGATTGGACAATAGTGGTGATAGCTGTCCAATGATTTGACAATAGTGGTGATAGCTGTCCAATGATTTGACAATAGTGGCGATAGCTGTCCAATGATTGGACAATAGTAGTGATAGCTGTCCAATGATTGGACAATAGTGGGGAAAGATGTCCAATGATTTGACAATAGTGGTGATAGCTGTCCAATGATTTGATAATAGTGGTGATAGCTGTACGATGATTTGACAATAGTGGTGATAGCTGGCCAATGATTTGACAATAGTGGTGATAGCTGTCCAATGATTTGACAATAGTGGTGATAGCTGTCCAATGATTGGACAATAGTGGTGATAGCTGTCCAATGATTGTAGAATAGTGGTGATAGCTGTCCAATGATTGGACAATAGTGATAATAGCTAGCCAATGATTGGACAATAGTGGTGATAGCTAGCCAATGATTGGACAATAGTGATGATAGCTAGCCAATGATTGTACAATAATGATGATAGCTAGCCAATGATTGGACAATATTGATGATAGCTAGCCAATGATTGTACAATTGTGGTGATAGTTAGCCAATGATTGTAAAATAGTGGTGATAGCTAGCCAATGATTGGACAATAGTGGTGATAGCTAGCCAATGATTGGACAATAGTGGTGATAGCTAGCCAATGATTGTACAATAGTAGTGATAGCTAGCCAATGATTGTACAATAGTGGTGATAGCTAGCCAATGATTGGACAATAGTGGTGATAGCTAGCCAATGATTAGAGAATAGTGGTGATAGCTAGCCAATGATTGTAAAATAGTGGTGATATCTAGCCAATGATTGGACAATAGTGGTGATAGCTAGCCAATGATTGTACATTAGTGTTGATAGCTAGCCAATGATTGTACAATAGTGGTGATAGCTAGCCAATGATTGGACAATAGTGGTGATAGCTAGCCAATGATTGGACAATAGTGGTGATAGCTAGCCAATGATTGGACAAGTGTTGATGCATCTTGAGTCTGTAACGGTACACAATAATAACAACCTGGGGACTACCTGATAGTCCACGAATAAGGAAATGTCGAGAACCTCTGAAATAAATGCTACCAACCAGTGAAGAGACCACCTCCAATAGCTATACCAAGGGTTATCGTGGCTGCGAGGAACTGGTACCCTCCCTGCTGGCCAGGAGAACGACCTGTGGTTTCCATCTCAGGAAAGATCTTCGAACGACTGGAAATAATGACATAAAATACGTATCAAAGGAAGCATAGTATGTACAATTACTTAAATTAGCATGCAAGTTACCGAGTTATTGAGTTATTAGCGGGTCATCATCATTGCACTCCGAATATGTCCAGCGGTGCTCAGATCCCCTCCTCAGCAAGTTCCGTAGTGTCCAGCGACTGACGACTCCAGTTCTGTGCTCTCTCCCTCTCTCTTTCCCTTTCCATCTCCCTCTCTCTCCCTCCCTCCCACTCTCTCCCTCCCTCCCTCTCTCTCTCCCTACCTCCCTCCCTCCCTCCCTCTCTCTCTCCTTCCATCCCTATCTCTCCCTCCCCCTCTCTCTTTCCACCCTCTCTCTCTCCCTCTCTCTCTCTTCCTCTCTCTCTTCCTCTCTCTCTCCCTCCCTCTCTCTCCCCTCCCTCCAATAAGTCTTCTTACACGGCCACTAAGTTTCTCGTTTCTGGCTGTGTCCATCTTAACTCCCATCTCTTTCATCCGAAGAAGTGACGTGGACTCATGGTTGCCGAAGTTCTGTGTCATACCACCACTTTTACCTTGTCTAGTTTTCCTCCTTCGTTGTTGCCTTATTGGGCATCATCTGAATACTTACTGTCGCCATGATTGATATGGTCGCTGAACGTCGATGCTGTGGATGGTCTAGACTCACGTGCACTCACTCGGTCGCACGGTCCAGAACCCGTTTCCACGTTATACCCTGGCCAACCTCAGTCAGCTCTACGGTACGTGGAGGCACCTTCGGCGATTGATTTCCGTCGTTAAGAAGCTCACAGAAATAAAACTACGTTTCGTTGACAACTGTCTCGTGAAAATACACCGCCATCTTGGACGCACCAAAAAATGCGCACCTCGCATGCAAGTATAATCATATATGGCCTTTGACGTCTTGATAAACGGTTGGTAGCAAGCAATCATGAGTCAGTAGTTTGGTAAAATATGTGTGTCTTTCTTGTTGTGCTGTTTTACTGAACAGCTTCTCTCCTGGTTGAATCTGCCAATATTTTGGATAAACAGATCCGACCTCAGAATAAACAATATGTATTTCCTTAACTTTCTCATGTAGCATTTGTGTTCTGATTTTGACATAAGCTCTTCATCGAGTGTTGTGCTGTACAGTATTACATTTGTTTTATGTTTGTTCTTCGTGTTCTACGTCCAGAGCTACAACTACATTGGGCATACTATAACCAGTGATGGAAAATGTACAACTGAAATAAACAAAAGAGTAGGAATGGCAAAAAGTAATTTTAATGTCATGAAAAAAATATCATCATCATCATCATCAAGTACCGGGCCTGCTGACATAGGTGATCATGTCTCGTCACAACTTTCGATCTCGACAGTTATTTATCATTTCTGTTGTTGACCTTCTGCCAAGCCATTCTCTTAAGCTGTCTGGTATCTTTTCTCTTTGCTTCCCTCTATCTCTTCGTCCCTCAACTTTCCCAGTTGTTACAATATATTCCAGCTGTTCCCTTCTCATTACATGGCCAAAAAATGATGATTGTTTCTTCCTAATATTGGAAATTAGTACATGAAAATAAAAAGTGATGACATGTTGCAGCTAATGGATACAAGAAGAAGAATTAAACAAAATAAAGATGCGTATAAGAGATTAAAATAAAAAATATACTAACATCAAAACAAATAACGCCAGGCTAAAACTAAGAATAGCAAAATATTACTTCTTCTCAACATTCCTGTATGGTGCAGAAACATGGACATTAGATAAGAAAACAGAGCAGAAAATTGAAGACTTTCAAATGTAGATATATGGAAGAATAGAAATAATTGGATGGGAAGAAAATAAAATAAATGATGAAGTCTTAAAACAACTAAAAATGAAAAAGAGAACTACTCAATACACTCAAACAAGACATCAGATTTTTGAGACATGTTAAGAAACACAAGAGCCTACTAAAAGTAATCTTGGAAGGGAAAACACAAATTAAAAGAGGCCAACCAAGACTAACGTGGACATATAAAACCAAAACATGGACAAATCAACCTACGACAACCTACACCATCAAAGCAAGAGACAGATCGGAATGGCGCCCCATAGTAGCCAACCTTCGATCCGGAGACGGCACTTAATGATGATGTTGTAGGACCTGATGTTATATTTTCCCAGTTTCTTTCACTGGTAGAGAATTCCCTCAAGAAAGTCCTGCATACATCCTTATATCTCAGCACTGGTCTGTCCTTTGGTCTCTTTCCGTCCCAAAGTTCGCCATACAACACTCTTTTGGGAACACCACTAGTGTCAATTTTTCTCACGTGACCCAGTAATTTTAGTCTCTGACTCTTCAGTTTGGGAACACCATTGTTGTCAATTTTTCTCACGTGACCCAGTAATTTTATTCTCTGACTCTTCAGTTTGGGAGCCACGATAGCTCAGTGGTTAGTGAACTGGACTACAGAGGACAAGAGGTAGGGTTCGATCCCAAACCGACGGCTCCGGTTCACCCAGCCTTTAATGGGTACGGGATTTTTTTTATGGTAAAGTAAAGCGGCACGGCCTAATACCGACAACATTACCCCAAAAAATAATGTGCTGAAGGTCTGTAAAATGTATGGTCACTAACACCATATACCCTATATGCCACTTGGCGTGACGGGGATACTTTACTTTTTTTGTTTAGTCTTCAGTTTTGCCGTAATGTATAAAAATCTGGCTCGTTGCAACACATTTGAGTTGGTTACTTTATCCTGCGCCATACATACATCAAAACAAGTAACACCAGGGCTAAAACTAAGAATAGCCAAATGTTATACCTTCTCAACATTCCTGTATGGTGGAGAAACATAGACATTAGACAAGAAAACAGATAAGAGAAAGGACTTCCAGTTAACATGGTGGATAGACGACAGGAACCATTGAGTCTCTGTCTGAAAAGTGTTCCTTGTTTCAGTTTCCTCATATTCCAAGTCCGGCTTGCTATCGGAGCTACTGAGTTTATTGATCTGTGCACACCGTGAGCTGTGTTTTTGATCCGAATCATTTTTCCATATTCCGATTTCTTACGATGAATTATTAAATCGTATGACGAAGGACAGTTCAGTTGCGTTCACTTTCGGTGCCGCTTCGCTTTATGTCTTTTGGCATATGCTGTAGCGGCTATGATGGGGGCTGCAGCTGGATTTCTTTGTTTCGATCCTTCAATGAGATGAGTTTTAATTCGGATGATTCCACTGGCACGGACGTTTGAGCAATTATGGATTTTAATTCGTTTCCAGTGATACCGGGGCCTTCTACTAACCATTACCATAACCATAACCATAACCATAACCATAACCATAACCATAACCATAACCATAACCATAACCATAACCATAACCATAACCATAACCATATGGCGGAAGTTCTTCCTGGCGCAGAGACTAGATCATCATCATCATCATCATCATCATCATCATCATCATCATCATCATCATCAGATACCGTGACTGCTGGTGTAGGTGATTATGTCTCTCCACAACTTTCAACCTTGACAGTTATTTGTCGTTTCTGTTGTTGACCTTCTGCCAAAGCCATTCTCTTAAGCTGTCTTGTATTTTTTCTCTTTGCTTGCCTCTATCTCTTTGTCTCTCGATTTTTTTGCCAGTTATCACAATATATTTTAGCTTTCCCCTTCCCATTGCATGACTGAAAAATGTTCATTGTTTCTTTCTAATATTGGAAATTAGCTCTCTTTTTGTTGTGACCTTTTTCATAACTTTTAGAGACCAGATACGAACAAATACAAAATAGTCAACATACATTTAGTACAAATAAATACATACTCAGATTGGCTCCAGCTATCACACATGGATGCCAAGATGGCGGAACCAATGGCCGCTAGAACTCCCGGCATGCCATGCAGGTTGTGGACACCACACGTATCGTGAATCTTCATATGTTTGACCATTAAAGGCTGTGAAATAATTCCCAGAAATATGCAAATTGTACATCTCGTTGAATTTGTATGTGGAATGATTTATTAAAGGAATTATTCGTAGCATTAAATAAAATCTTCTTCTGTGTACACTTCAAGACGTTAATATTAGTGTGTTGGAAGATCGCGTTGGTCAGCTCAAGACTTGTGACATCTCCATTCAGCTTGTCGTCGAATGGTACCAGTGATGGTCACACCTCCAGACATCAATATTAACTCTTTCTGTACGGTTCGCCGCTTTATGTGCTGCGCCAATTTCGGTAGCATACGTTGAGCCGCAAGTTCTTGTTCCTCTTTTCTCTTTCTCACTGATACCTAAAAGGTGTCGTGGTTTATATCATTTGTCGTTCTTGAGCTGCTCGAACTGTCTGAATTAGTGATTTTCCTTTGTTGTTACATGTCTCTGTCACTGCATCTATCCATCTTCTTCTTTTCTCTTTCTCACTGATACCTGAAAGGTGTCGTGGTTTATATCATTTGTCGTTCTTGAGCTGCTCGAACTGTCTGAATTAGTGATTTTCCTTTGTTGTTACATGCCTCTGTCACTGCATCTATCCATCTTCTTCTTTTCTCTTTCTCACTGATACCTAAAAGGTGTCGTGGTTTATATCATTTGTCGTTCTTGAGCTGCTTGAACTGTCTGAATTAGTGATTTTCCTTTGTTGTTACATGTCTCTGTCACTGCATCTATCCATCTTCTTCTTTTCTCTTTCTCACTGATACCTAAAAGGTGTCGTGGTTTATATCATTTGTTGTTCTTGAGCTGCTCGAACTGTCTGAATTAGTGATTTTCCTTTGTTGTTACATGTCTCTGTCACTGCATCTATCCATCTTCTTCTTTTCTCTTTCTCACTGATACCTAAAAGGTGTCGTGGTTTATATCATTTGTCGTTCTTGAGCTGCTTGAACTGTCTGAATTAGTGATTTTCCTTTGTTGTTACATGTCTCTGTCACTGCATCTATCCATCTTCTTCTTTTCTCTTTCTCACTGATACCTAAAAGGTGTCGTGGTTATATCATTTGTCGTTCTTGAGCTGCTCGAAAAATGTTGATTGCTTCTTTCTTATGTTTTTTAGGAGTTCCCTTTTTGTGTTGACCTCTTTGAGAACTTCCTCATTGGACTTTTTAGCTGTCCAGGGAACTTTCAACATTCTTCTGAGAAATCCCATCTCTGTGGCCTCTAATCGTCTTTTCATTTATATAATAGCAAATAATAAAAGTAACATTAGTAGGAATATTGCGGTAATTAATATAATGAGATGAAAACTTAACAGTGAGAAAATGTCTGAACTTTAAACTGAAGTTAGAGCATCGACTTAACGTTCGAGTTTTTGTTGAGATAAATAGAGACGGTGAAGTAAGATTAGAACTACAACCACCTTGGACATACTATAACCAGTGATGGAAAATGTTCAACTGAAATAAATAAAAGAATAGGTATAGCAAAAAGTAATTTTAATGTCATTAAAAACATCATTATCATCAAGTACCCGGCATGCTGGCGTAGGTGATCATGTCTCTCCACAATTTTCGATCTCGGCAGTTATTTATCATTTCTGATGTTGACCTTCTGCCAAGCCATTCTCTTAAGCTGTCTGTTATTTTTTTCTCTTTGCTTCCCTCTATCTCTTCGTCCCTAAATGTTTCCAGTTGTTACAATATATTCCAGCGGTTCTCTTCTCATTACATGGCCAAAAAATGATAATTGTTTCTTCCTAATATTGGAAATTAGCTCTCTTTTTGCTTTGATCTCTCTCAGAACATCTTCATTGCTCTTCTTAGCTGTCCATGGTACTCTCAACATTCTTCTGTAAAACCACATTTCTACAGACTCCAGTGATTTTCTTGTCTGTTGTCCTATTGTCCATGATTCGCATCCATATGTTAAGACTGGCTCTACATAACATTTAAGAACTCTTTTTCTTGTTTCTATTGTCAAAAATGTATTGCATAGTATCTTCCTCATATTAAAAATATACTAATATCAAAACAAATAACAAGAGAGCTAAAACTAAGAATAGCAAAATGTTACATCTTCTCAACATTCCTCTATGGTGCAGAAACATGGACATTAGACAACAAAACAGAACAAAAAATTGAAGCCTTTGAATCTGGATATATAGAAAATTAGGAAGAATTTGATGGAAAGAAAAGAAAACAAACGATAAGATCTTCAAACAACTAAAAATGAAGAGAGAACTACTAAACACAATTCAAAGAAGACAAATGCGATTTTTGGGCCATGTTAAAAGACACACCAGCCTACTAAAAGTAATCTTGGAGGGGAAATACACATTAAAAGAGGCAAACCAAGACTAACGTGGACGTGTAACACCAAAACATGTACATTTCAGCCTATGACAACCTGCACCATCAAAGCAAGAGACAGAGCAAATTGGCGCTCCATGGTAGCCAACCTTCGTTGCAGAGACGGCACTCAATGATAATAATGAAACTCTGCATACCCTCTGAGCCTAAAAGGGTGCTGGATTTTGTTCTGGGAAAGTAAAGCAGCACGGGCGTAATACCGACCACATTACCCCAAAAATCATGTGCTGAAGGTCTGTAAAATTTATGGTCACTAACACCATATTTCCCTATACGCCACTTGGAGTGACGAGGGTACTTTACATTTTTTACTTTTGTATACCCTCTGGCACGAGTGAAACCTGCAGACATTTCCCTGAAACTCACCGATAGGAACTTGTATCCCAGAACACTTATTGTGCCGGCCGCAGCTCCGAATATCATGGCACCAAACGGCTGCATTGGCATGTTTGCTGTGGCACCAACTACCACACCGCCAGCTAGTGTCGAGTTTTGAACATGGACCTGGAGAAAGATCAAGAATATGTTCTAGCATTATGTTGGCACACGTTTCTTCTACTTCTTCATCTTTTTATCATCATCATCATTACCTTTCCTTTATCGTTCACCTCCTCCTCTTTCTTCTTTCTGTTTTTTTTTCTTCATTTTCTTTCTCTTCTATTCTTCGACTGCTTCTTGATCTTCCACTACCTCTTGCTGGTCTTTTTTCTCACTACCACCACTACTACTATTACTTCTACAATTACTACTATTAATACTGCAATTACTACTATTAATTCTACAATTACCATTACTTCTACAATTACTACTATTATTACTGCAATTACTACTTCTACTATCACCACAACTACTATAACTACTGCAATTACTACTACTACCACCACTACTAATATTACTACTACTACTACTACCACTGCTACTATCACTACCACCACTACAACTACTACTACTACTACTACTACTACTACAATTGCAACAACTACTACTACTACAACAACTACAACTACTACTACTACTACTACTGTTATTACTACTGCCATTACTACTACCACCACCACTACTACTATTACTACTACCACTACAATAACTACTATTACCACTACTACCACCACTACTACAATTACTACTTCCACTACAATTACTACTACTACTACCACCACTACAATTACTACTACTACTACCACCACTACTACTATTACTACTGCAATTACTACTACTACCACCACTACTACTATTACTACTGCCACTACAATTACTACTATTACTACTACTACCACCACTACTAGTATTACTACTGCCACTACAATTACTACTATTACTACTACTACCACCACTACTACTATTACTACTGCAATTACTACTACTACTACTACCACCACTACTACTATTACTACTGCCACTACAATATCTACTACTACCACCACTACTACTACTACTACTTATACAACTGTTTATATTACTATTGCAATTACTACTACTACTTCAATTACTACTACTTCCACCACTACTACTATTATTACCACCACCAGTAACTACTACAATCACTACTACTACCATTACTACTACTACTACTACTACTACTTCTTCCTACCACTACTAATAATTCATCTTATTGTTTCCGCTATAACAACTACTGCTACTACTTTCTCTTTCTCTTGTCACTCCATTACTTCATCTTTAATATTATCATCGTCATCTCCCTCATTAATCATCGCTAAACCCATCATACAATTTCATTAATTATCACTCAACCCACCATACAATTTCATTAATTCTCATTCAACCCACCATACAATTTCATTATTTCTCAATCAACCCATCAAACAATTTCAACGGATCTCTCTTTCTTGATCATGAAAAATGAATGAATCAACAAACCATATTGAACCGTCCATCTCGATCAACAATAGCCGAGACTGCGAACGTCATGGCCGTGCAAGCACACAAGGACAGGAATGTGTTCAGGTAGGCTCTGTCCCTCTGTTGCTGGTCCTCAGCGAAGCCTCCGTTAAAGGACGGCCAGAAGATCCAGAGGAATATGGTACCTGGGGCAGGAGAGATATGGGTTGATAGCTTGAGAAGGTGGGGAGATATGGGTTGATAGCTTGAGAAGGTGGGGAGATATGGGTTGATAGCTTGAGGAGGTGGAAAAATATGGGTTGATAGCTTGAGAAGGTGGAGAAATATGGGTTGATAGCTTGAGAAGGTGGAGAAATATGGGTTGATAGCTTGAGAAGGTGGAGAAATATGGGTTGATAGCTTGAAAAGGTGGAGAAATATGGGTTGATAGCTTGAGATGGTGGGGAGATATGGGTTGATAGCTTGAGAAGGTGGAGATATGGGTTGATAGCTTGAGATGGTGGGGAGATATGGGTTGATAGCTTGAGAAGGTGGGGAGATATGGGTTGATAGCTTGAGAAGGTGGAGATATATGGGTTGATAAGTTGACTGGGGAGAATGAATGAGAGATGATAATTGTAGAAGGTGAATAAATATGGGTTGATAAATGATGGGAAGAAAAAATGTGAAATGATAACTTGAGAATTATGAGAATTAAAGGAAGATAACTTGAAAGGAAGGAGAATTATTAGATAACTTTAGAGGGAGGAGATTTATTAGATAACTTGAGACGGAACAGAATTATATTCTGAGGGAACAGAATTATTACATAACTTCTGAGGGAACAGATTTATTACATAACTTCAGAGGGAACATAATTATTACATAACTTCTGAGGGAACAGAATTATTACATAACTTCTGAGGGAACAGAATTATTACATAACTTCTGAGGGAACAGAATTATTAGATAACTTCTGAGGGAACAGAATTATTAGATAACTTGAGAGGGAGGAGATCTATTAAATAACTTGAGAAGGGGAGATTTATTAGATAACTTGAGAGTGAGGAGGGATGTGATAGATAACTTGGGGGGGGGGGAGATTTATTAGATAACTTGAGGAGGAGCAGATTTATTAGATAACTTGAGAGGAAGGAGATTTATTAGATAACTTGAGAGGAAGGAGATTTATTAGATAACTTGAGAGGAAGGAGATTTATTACATAACTTGAGAGGAAGGAGATTTATTAGATAACTTGAGAGGAAGGAGATTTATTAGATAACTTGAGAGGAAGGAGATTTATTAGATAACTTGAGAGGAAGGAGATTTATTAGATAACTTGAGAGGAAGGAGATTTATTAGATAACTTGAGAGGAAGGAGATTTATTAGATAACTTGAGAGGAAGGAGATTTATTAGATAACTTGAGAGGAAGGAGATTTATTAGATAACTTGAGAGTGAGGAGATTTATTAGATAACTTGAGAGGAACGAGATTTATTAGATAACTTGAGAGGAAGGAGATTTATTAGATAACTTGAGAGGAAGGAGATTTATTAGATAACTTGAGAGGAAGGAGATTTATTAGATAACTTGAGAGGAAGGAGATTTATTAGATAACTTGAGTGTGAGGAGATTTATTAGATAACTTGAGATTAAGGAGATTTATTAGATAACTTGAGAGGAAGGAGATTTATTAGATAACTTGAGAGGAAGGAGATTTATTAGATAACTTGAGAGTGAGGAGATTTATTAGATAACTTGAGAGTGAGGAGATTTATTAGATAACTTGAGAGGAAGGAGATTTATTAGATAACTTGAGAGGAAGGAGATTTATTAGATAACTTGAGAGGAAGGAGATTTATTAGATAACTTGAGAGTGAGGAGATTTATTAGATAACTTGAGAGGAAGGAGATTTATTAGATAACTTGAGAGGAAGGAGATTTACTAAATAACTTGAGAGGAAGGAGATTTATTAGATAACTTGAGAGTGAGGAGGGATGTATAACTTAAGGAGGAGAATATGGGATCATAAATTAATGGGGATATGGGATAAATAACTTGAGGATGGGGGAGAATTATGGGATGATAACTTGAGGAGGGGGGAGAATTATGGGATGAATAACTTGAGGAGGGGGAGAATTATGGGATGATAACTTGAGGATGGGGGAGAACTATGGGATGATAACTTGAGGATGGGGGAGAACTATGGGATGATAACTTGAGGATGGGGGAGAACTATGGGATAAATAACTTGAGGAGGGGGGAGAATTATGGGATGATAACTTGAGGATGGGGGAGAACTATGGGATAAATAACTTGAGGAGGGGGGAGAATTATGGGATGATAACTTGAGAAAATATGAGGAGGAATGGAGGTTGACGGAGGTGTGAATGTGTAAAGCTGCTGTAAAGTTGTTAAACGAGGATATGAGGGGAAAAGACATTTAGAAAACACATGAATGCTGTAGAGCTGTGATAAAAGAAACGTTCTGACGTTTCGGACTAAAGATGTGCCTTCTGCAGTGATCATAGTCTACTTTAGATAGGCCAGAGTGTAGAAAGGGAAACCTCTGAAAATATCCAATAGAGTGACGTTTTCAGCTTTGCGAGCAGGGGTGGTTGTGGCAAAATGACGTCACTAGTTTTACTACTTTTCAGCTCCCTGTGGAACATAGGTCTTCAACAAACACTTTCAGCTCTCTGTGGAGCATAGGTCTTCAACAAACACTTTCAGCTCTCTGTGGAGCATAGGTCTTCAACAAACACTTTCAGCTCCCTGTGGAGCATAGGTCTTCAACAAACACTTTCAGCTCTCTGTGGAGCATAGGTCTTCAACAAACACTTTCAGCTCTCTGTGGAGCATAGGTCTTCAACAAACACTTTCAGCTCCCTGTGGAGCATAGGTCATCAACAAACACTTTCAGCTCACTGTGGGGCATAGGTCTTCAACAAACACTTTCAGCTCCCTGTGGAGCATAGGTCTTCAACAAACACTTTCAGTTCCCTATGGAGCATAGGTCTTCAACAAACACTTTCAGCTCCCTGTGGAGCATAGGTCTTCAACAAACACTTTCAGTTCCCTATGGAGCATAGGTCTTCAACAAACACTTTCAGTTCCCTATGGAGCATAGGTCTTCAACAAACACTTTCAGCTCCCTGTGGAGCATAGGTTTTCAACAAACACTTTCAGTTCCCTATGGAGCATAGGTCTTCAACAAACACTTTCAGCTCTCTGTGGAGCATAGGTCTTCAATAAACACTTTCAGCTCCCTGTGGAGCATAGGTCTTCAACAAACACTTTCAGCTCCCTGTGGAGCATAGGTCTTCAACAAACACTTTCAGTTCCCTATGGAGCATAGGTCTTCAACAAACACTTTCAGCTCCCTGTGGAGCATAGGTCTTCAACAAACACTTTCAGTTCCCTATGGAGCATAGGTCTTCAACAAACACTTTCAGCTCCCTGTGGAGCATAGGTCTTCAACAAACACTTTCAGCTCCCTGTGGAGCATAGGTCTTCAACAAACACTTTCAGCTCCCTGTGGAGCATAGGTCTTCAACAAACACTTCCATCTCTGCTCCAAGAATATTTCAAGCTTCCTCTTTTGTCTCTTCCCTTGCGGATTCCAAAAAAATGGCCTGTTGTGTAATACTCTCAGTTGGCTTCCGCAGTGTGTGTCCTATCCAGCTCCATCGTCTTCGCTGTGTCTCTTTATCCACTGGTATTTGACTGGTACTTTCCCAATAATTCAAAGTTAATGATTTTGTTCTGTTATTTCCATCCTTTTATTCTACGCAAGTCTCCATTATTGATGATCAGTCTATATTGCAGCCCAGATATATAAACCGGAAATAGTTGGCCAAATATGGCTGCCCCGGGTAAAATTGATTGGATAAATCAACCCAAAAATGTTAAAATTCTTGAAGATAAAAGATTATAATAAATCTGAAAGCGAAGAATATCTGCATGAATGATGAGGGACACCTGAATACACGACTGCCGGCTTGAAAAACATGGAAAAAGTAGTATTCGGGCAGAATTTAGTTCCTCGGATTTAGCTAGAAATATGAAGGTGGTAAAAGTAAACAGAACCAGTAATGAAAGGAAGAAAGGTCATAATTACAAATAGAACAGACACGATTATAGACAAAAAGACAGACAACATTAAAATAGAGCACATGCGATTATAGAAGTGAAGACAGGCCAAAATTAAAATAGAGGACACGCGATTATAGAAATGAAGACAGACCAAAATTAAAATAGAGGACACGCGATTATAGAAGTGAAGACAGGCCAAAATTAAAATAGAGGACACGCGATTATAGAAGTGAAGACAGGCCAAAATTAAAATAGAGGACACGCGATTATAGAAAAAAAGACACACACAATTAAAATAGAGGACACGCGATTATAGAACTGAGGACAGACCAAAATTAAAATAGAGGACACGCGATTATAGAAATGAGGACACACTAAAATTAAAATAGAGGACACGCGATTATAGAAATGAGGACAGACTAAAATTAAAATAGAGGACACGCGATTATAGAACTGAGGACAGACCAAAATTGAAATAGAGGACACGCGATTATAGAAATGAGGACAGAACAAAATTAAAATAGAGGACACGCGATTATAGAAATGAGGACAGAACAAAATTAAAATAGAGGACACGCGATTATAGAAATGAGGACAGAACAAAATTAAAATAGAGGACACGCGATTATAGAAATGAGGACAGACTAAAATTGAAATAGAGGACACGCGATTATAGAAATGAGGACAGAACAAAATTAAAATAGAGGACACGCGATTATAGAAATGAGGACAGACTAAAATTAAAATAGAGGACACGCGGTTATAGAAATGAGGACAGACTAAAATTGAAATAGAGGACACGCGATTATAGAAATGAGGACAGACTAAAATTAAAATAGAGGACACGCGATTATAGAAATGAGGACAGAACAAAATTGAAATAGAGGACACGCGATTATAGAAATGAGGACAGACTAAAATTAAAATAGAGGACACGCGATTATATAAATGAGGACAGAACAAAATTAAAATAGAGGACACGCGATTATATAAATGAGGACAGAACAAAATTAAAATAGAGGACACGCGATTATATAAATGAAGATAGACAAAATTTAAAATAGATCACACGCGATTATAGAAAAGAAGACAGACAAATCTCATTATATACACGACGGTTGAAGATCGTCAAATACATACCAATAATTGATTGTAATATAATATAGCATCATCATCATCATCGAGTGCCGTCTCCGCAACGAAGGTTGACTACCATGGAGCGCCATTCTGCTCTGTCTCTTGCTTTGATGGTGCAGGTTGTCATAGGCTTATTTGTCCATCTTTTGATGTTACTCGTCTGCCTCTGCCTCTTTTACCTTGTATTTTCTCCTCCAGGATTACTTTTAGTAGGCTGTTGTGTCTTTTAACATGGCCCAAAAATAGCACTTGTCTTGTTTGAATTGTGTTTAGTAGTTCTCTTTTCATTTTTAGTTGTTTTAAGACTTCATAGTTTGTTTTCTTTCCTTTCTATCCAATTCTACATATTCTTCTATATATCCACATTTCAAAGGCTTCAATTCTCTGTTCTGTTTTCTTGTCCAATGTCCATGTTTCTGCACCATATAGGAATATTGAGAAGATGTAACATTTTGCTATTCTTAGTTTTAGCCCTGGTGTTATTTGTTTTGATGTTAGTATGTTCTTCATGACATTAAAATTACTTTTTGCCATTCCTATTCTTTTGTTTATTTCATTTGTACATTTTCCATCACTGGTTATAGTATGTCCAAGGTAGTTGTAGTTCTGAACTGTCTCCAAGTCTATTCCTTCAACTTTGATATCCACTTGTGGGTTTTGAGTATTTTATGATGTTTATAGTTTAGCAACTGCAAGTATCTTCCGTGTTGATGTCAACAAATCTGTTACAATTCGGTATAATTAGGCGATTAATGACTCGAGAAAATGCCTCGAATATAAAATCGATACAATCGAAAACTGTCAACTGAAGAAATGTTTATTTATAAAGAAATATATCTGACAACGGACTGACAAGGGATTAGACGTCATGGGAAATAACAAATCGTGCAATGATTATTTGTTTCGTGTCGTTGAGGAGTTCCTTGAAGAATTCAAGTTGTTGTTTTCACTTTATTCTCTTTTATTTTTAATGTAAGGTCAGTTTGTGACGTTTTGGAAAATACCGTCGCTATTTATAGACGTTTTTGAATTTAAATATATGTGAATAATGTTAACCTCAGATGGTAGATGTACAACGGAGGTGAGATGGTAGATGTACAACAGAGGTCAGATGGTAGATGTACAACAGAGGTGAGATGGTAAATGTACAACAGAGGTGAGATGATAAATGTACAACAGAGGTAAGATGGTAGATATACAACAGAGGTGAGATGGTAGATGTACAACAAAGGTGAGATGGTAGATGTACAACAGAGGTGAGATGGTAGATGTACAACAAAGGTGAGATGGTAGATGTACAACAAAGGTGAGATGGTAGATGTATAACAAAGGTGAGATGGTAGATGTACAACAAAGGTGAGATGGTAGATGTACAACAAAGGTGAGATGGTAGATGTACAACAAAGGTGAGATGGTAGATGTACAACAAAGGTGAGATGGTAGATGTACAACAGAGGTGAGATGGTAGATGTACAACAAAGGTGAGATGGTAGATGTACAACAAAGGTGAGATGGTAGATGTACAACAAAGGTGAGATGGTAGATGTACAACAAAGGTGAGATGGTAGATGTACAACAAAGGTGAGATGGTAGATGTACAACAGAGGTGAGATGGTAGATGTACAACAAAGGTGAGATGGTAGATGTACAACAGAGGTCAGATGGTAGATGTACAACAGAGGTGAGATGGTAAATGTACAACAGAGGTGAGATGGTAGATGTACAACAAAGGTGAGATGGTAGATGTACAACAGAGGTGAGATGGTAGATGTACAACAGAGGTGAGATGGTAGATGTACAACAGAGGTGAGATGGTAGATGTACAACAGAGGTGAGATGTAGAATGGCTCAGGCTAAAGCAGCTTTCCAAAAAAATGAGGAAGATACTGTTCAATCCATTTTTAACAATAGAGACAAGAAAAAGAGTTCTTAAATGTTATGTAGAGGCAGTCTTAACATATGGATGTGAATTATGAACAACAGGATAACAGACAAAAAATCACTTGAGGCTGTAGAAATGTGATCTTACAGAAGAATGTTGAGAATACCATGAACCGCTAAGAAGTGTAATGAAAATGTTATGAAAATGTTATGAAAGAGGCCAAAGCAAAGAGTGAGCTAATTTCCAATATTCTTCCTCTTCTAGCTTTTTAGCTCCCAGTGGAGCATAGGTCTTCAACAAACACTTTCCAAGTCGTTCTGTTTTTTGCCATTCTTTTAAGATCATTCCATGTCTTCCCCATCATCTTCATCTCTGCTTCTATCTGTCTTCTCCAAGAATTCCGTTGTCTTCCTCTTTGTCTTTTCCCCTGAGGATTCCAAAAAAGGGCATGTAGTGTAATACTCTCAGTTGACTTACGCAGTGTGTGTCCTATCCAGCGCCATCGTCTTCGCTGTATCTCTTTATCCACTGGTGTTTGACTGGTACATTTCCATAATTCTATGTCAGCGATTTTGTCCTGCCATTTCGATCCTTTTATTCTGCGTAAGCATCCATTAATGAATGTCTGTATCTTCGTGATTGTCAATTTTGTTGTTCTCCATGTTTCACGGCCATATAATAGGACCGACTTAACATTTGAGTTGAAAATTTTTATTTTTGTATTTAACCTAATTTCTTTGGATTTCCATATGTTTCCCAGTGCAGCGAAAGCTCTTCTTGCTTTTGATATCCTTATTTTGGTATCATTTTCTGTTCCTCCCTCTTTATCTATATTCATCATCATCATCGTGTGCCCTCTCCGCAACGAAGGTTGGCTACCATGGATCGCCATTCTACTCTGTTTCTTGCTTTGATGGTGCAGGCTGACATAGATTGACTTGTCCATCTTTTGATGTTACTCGTCCATGTTAGTCTTGGTCTGCCTCTGCCTCTTTAGCCTTTAATATTTATAGAATATCTATATTACTGCCCAGATATATGTAAGAATGTACGTCTAGAAGAGGTATTTCTCCTAGTTTTATTTGGTTATTGCTAACTGTATTAATTCTCATAATGTTGGTCTTATCTCTATTAATCTTCAGTCCTAGCTGGTGTGATCTCTCATCAAGCATGCTCATTTTATCCTGCATCTATTGATGGCAAAAATCTTCAAGGGAACAGCTGGAATATATTGCAACAACTGGGAAAATTGAGGGTCGAAGAGATAGAGGAAAGCAAAGAGAAAAGATACCAGACAGTTTAACTCAGGAGGGAATGGCTTGGCAGAAGGTCAACAACAGAAATGATAAATAACTGTCTAGATCGAAAGTTGTGGAGAGACATGATCACTTACGTCAGTAGGCACGGCACTTGATGATGATGATGAATGTGGAAAATGCTGTTACAAGTGGTGGAGCGGGTATGTGGAATTCGTGACTGCAATGAAACTGGTTCCATAGACAGAATAGAATAGCTCAATAGGAAACCCCCAAAGCACCCCAAATAACTTGAAGTTTTCAGCTAAAGGAGCTATAGACGGGTAAAGTCATTCTATCCACAAACGGCCCTGCTCGCAAAGCTGAAAACGTCTTGCTTGATGTAGATTTTTCCGGGTTTTCCCTTTCAGTCGTCATACCTTTACCACCTATATCGCTCTAGCCGGGTTTTCCCGAAAACACCCCAATGCTTATGACGTCTTGAGTTTACGCAAACAATAGACGACAGACGGGAGCCGCGATAGCTCAGTGGTTAGTGAACTGGACTACAAAGGACATGGGGTAGGGTTCGATCCCAACCGACGGTTTTCGGGTTCACCTAGCCTTAAATGGGTACCGGATTTTTTTAGGGGAAAGTAAAGCAGCACGGGCGTAATACCGACCACATTACCCCAAAAATCATGTGCTGAAGGTCTGTAAAATATAGGGTCACTAACACCATATTTCCCTATACGCCACTTGGCGTGACGGGGGTACTTGACTTACTTTTTATAGACGACAGACGTCATTTTACCCACAACCGTCCCTTCTCGTAATGCTGAATACGTCACATGGTTTGGGTGATTCCCCCCTCAGCGGGCAGGCTTCATATATAAAGGTGGCTTTGCTTGGGATTTTTTCTACAGATGGCGATGGAAAAATCATCATCATCAAGTGCCATTCCTGCTGGCGTAGGTGATCATGTCTCTCCACAACTTTCGATCTCGACAGTTATTTATCATTTCTGTTGTTGACCTTCTGCCAAGCTATTCTCCTAAGTTGTTTGGTATCTTTTCTCTTCGCTTCCCTCTATCTCTTCGTCCCTCAATTTTCTCAGTTGTTACAATATATTCCAGGTGTTCTCTTCTCATTACATGGCCAAAATATGATGATTGTTTCTTCCTAATATTGGAAATTAGCTCTCTTTTTGCTTTGACCTTTTTCAGAACGTTTTCTTAACCGTCCGTGGTATTCTCAACATTCTTTTGACTGTCTCATTCATACAATGGAGCGCCATTCCACACTTCCTCTTGCTTTGATGGTGCAGATTGTCATAGGCTGACTTGCCCATCTTTTGATATTACTCTTCCATGTTAGTCTTGGTCTGCCTCTGCTTCTTTTGCCTTGTATTTTCTCTTCCAATATTACTTTTATTAGGTTGTTGTATTCTCAAACAGCAGAGATAGAATCAAGATGCAACAAAGCTTGTCAAATCATTGAACATTTATCACCACTATTGTCCAACAAGGAAATAACTCTGGAGGCAAAACGGGCACTATACAACACAATCTTCATCCTAACGTTGTGCTACCAATGCCAGACCTGGACCCTAGATGCAAGAACAATAAGGAAAATAACCTCCACTCAGATTAAATGTGTCGGTCGAATGACAGGAAACAGTCTGAGAGATAAGATCAGGAATGAAGAACTGAGAAAAAAGCTAGGAATAGCCCCCGCCATAGAATATATAAGGAAACAACAGATACAATTGTTTGGTCACGTGACAAGGCAGAAAGAACAAAACACAACACAACGAGCCTTCAACAAACGTTGTGAGAACACCAGACCCAAGGGTCGACCACGAAAAATATGTGTCAATGGAATATTAGAAGCACTAGGAAACATAACAGCAGCAGAGGCGAACAGAAGAGCAAAAGACCAGAAATTATATCTCCCCTCGACGCTGAAAGGCAGATGAGGAGGGAAAGAAGAAGAAGAAAGAAGAAGGCTGTTGTGTCTTTTAACATGCCCCAAAAATTTAATTTGTCTTGCTCTAATTGTGTTTAGTAGTTCTCTTTTCATTTTTAGTTGTTTTAAAACTTCATCGTTTGTTTTCTTTTCTTTCTACATTTCATGGCTTCAATTTTGTGTTCTGGTTTCTGGTCTAATGTCCATGTTTCTGCATCATACAGGAATATTAATATGGGTGTAAACTCGCGTGCTGAGACGCCGGTTCAAGTCTCGTACTTTACCTTACCTTTACAGGAATGTTGGGAAGATATAATATTTTGCTATTCTTAGTTTCAGCCCTGTTGTTATTTGCTTTGATGTTAGTATATTTTTCATGACATTAAAATTACTTTTTGCCATACCTATTCTTTTGTTTATATATCTTATAATATTAAATATCTTATGCAACAAATCTATGTCAATAAAAATGAGAAAGAGAGTTCATCGGTGCTATATAGAACCAATTCTGACCTACGGAAGCGAATCATGGACAGTGGACAAACAAATGAAAAGACGATTGGAGGCCACAGAGATGGGATTTCTCAGAAGAATGTTGAAAGTTCCCTGGACAGCTAAAAAGACCAATGAGGAAGTTCTCAAAGTGGCCAACACAAAAAAGGAGCTCTTAAAAAAACATCAGAAAGAAACAATCAACATTTTTCGGGCACATCATGAGAAGAGGAAAGTTGGAATACTTGATTACAACTGGCAAAATAAAAGGAAAGAGAGATCGCGGGCGACAAAGAGAGAAAATACTGGATAGCTTGGTGTCATGGCATGGAAAACAGTCAACAACAGAACTGATACGATGCACTGTAGATAGAAGATTGTGGAGGGACATGATCACCTACGCCAACCGGTATGGCACATGATGAAGATGATTCTTTTGTTTATTTCAGTTGTACATTTTCCATCACTGGTTATAGTATGTCCCAGTTAGTTGTAGTTCTGAACTTTCTCCAGATGTATTCCTTCAACTGTGATATTTAATTGTAGTTCTTGAGAATTTTCTTTGTTTATGATCATAGTTTTAGTCTTTTTGATATTCATCTCACTACATCTACAATGGAAAAATACCGATGACTAAAAATACCCACCAATCATTGCGAAGAGATCTGAATGATAAACACTTCCTTCTTTGCTGGAAGTCTCTATATCTTTGCTGAAGAGAACTCTGGCTACAGCTAATCCGAAATATGCACCAAACATGTGGATAAACATGGATTCTCCTATATCCTTGGCCTGTGAGAAACGACAATTCAAGAACAAAATATGATTAGATATAGAGAATCAAGAAAACTACGTCCATTCATCATCATCAAGTACCAGGCCTGCTGGCGTAGGTGATCATGTCTCTGCACATAATTCGATCTGGACAGTTATTTATCATTTCTGTTGTTGACCTTCTGCCAAGCCATTCTCTTAAGCTGTCTGTTATTATTTTCTCTTTGCTTCCCTGTATCTCTTCCCCCCTCAATTTTCCCAGTTGTTACAATATATTCCAGCTGTTCTCTTCTCATTACATGGCAAAAAAAAATTATGAAAGTTTCTTCCTAATATTGGAAATTAGCTCTCTTTTTGCTTTGACCTCTTTCAGAATGTTTTCATTACTCTTCTTAGCTGTCCATGGTATTCTTAACATTCTTCTGTAAAACCACGTTTTTACAGACTCAAGTGATTTTCTTGTTTGTTGTTCTATTGTCCATGATTCACATCCATATGTTAAGACTGGCTCTATATAACATAAACATTTTTTTTTCTTGTTTCTTTTGTCAAAAATGGATTGCATAGTATCTTCCTCATTTTTTTGGAAAGCTGCTTTTGCCTGAGCCATCCTATTAAGTATATAGTATTATTAGTAAAGTAAATAATTAAAGAATAACGGAAATTCCCATACTTGTTTACATCGCACATCGAGTTGTTAACTTATCAATCGTTTATAGATTTCCAAATCTATAGATCATCATCATCAAGTGCCATACCGTTTGGCATAGGTGATCATGTCCTTCCACAATCTTCTATCTACAGTGCATCGTATCAGTTCCGTTGTTGACTGTTTTCCATGCCATGACACCGAGCTATCCAGTATTTTCTCTATTTGTTGTCCGCAACATCACTTTCCCTGTATTTTGCCAGTTGTAACTAAGTATTCCAACTTTCCTCTTCTCATGATGTGACCGAAAAATCTCCATTGTTTCTTTCCGATGTTTTTTTAGGAGCTCCCTTTTTGTGTTGGACTTTTTGATAATTTCCTCGTTGGTCTTTTTAGCTGTCCGGGGAACTCTCAAATTTTTTTCTGAGAAATTCCATCTCTGTGTCCCTTATTGGTTTTTTCATTTGTTTGCCTACTGTCCATGATTCGCTTCCAATCTATAGATAGCTATGTTCTTTCTTGAAAGGCGTTACATTGGCGTGATAAAAGAGCGTTGTGATTTGCAACAAGTAGTGATGTAAGCATGCGTTAACACATCCGACATCAGCAGGGAGTTATGCTCGTGTGTCGGGTTTGCCATCCCTCTTCGATTTCCATTGGCTTAATCTGGCCTCATTTGGTCACTGCTCTGAACCAGTTTTCCATATTCGCTATGGATTTCTTTCTTTATTCTTTCATTTCTTTTCTCCTTTTGTATATCTTTTTTCTTTCTTTCTCTCTTTCTTTCTTTCTTACTTTCTTTCTTTTTCTCATTTCTATCCTCCTTTCAAATATCGTCTTTCTTTCTTTCTTCTTTCATAATTATTCTCCTTTTGTATATCTTCTTTCTTTCTTTCTTTCTTTCTCTCTTTCCTTCTTTCTTACTTTTTTTCTCATTTCTATCCTCCTTTCTTATATCGTCTTTCTTTCTTTCTTTTTTCTTTCTTTCTTTTACTTTCTTCTTCTAAGACCAATGTTCCCTATTCGCTATGGGTTTCTTTCTTTCTTGCCCTTCCTCATTATTTTTTTCTCTTTCCTTCTTTCTTTTTCCCTTCTTCATTAATTTATCTCCTCCACTCTTATTTCTTTTTCCTGTCTTTTTCTTTTATCTTTCTTTATTTCCTTCATTCTTTCTTTCTTTCCTTATTTCTTTCTTTCCTTATTTCTTTCTTTCTTTCTCCCTTTCTTTCTTTTTTTCTTTCTGTATTTTTGATTTATTCGTTACTTTCCCTCGTTATTTATTTCTTTCCCCCCCCCCCCCCCCGCTCCTATATCTATCTTCCTCTCTTAATTACATCACTCCTGGTCGGTCTTCATTGTGAAGATCTGACCCGGATAGTTTTTATGAATCGCTTTCAGCTCATTCGCTGCTTTTCGGTTAATTATTTATTAATTTAATTTGTTCTCAACAGTAAAGTCAGCAAGTAATATAAACAATCAGCATCTAAAATTTATGGTAAATATGATAATGTAATATGGAAGTCCAAAACAATAGATTAAATACTCAAATAAACATTTTCAACTCTAATGTGAAGTCAGTATATGGCTGTTAAACATGGAGAACAACAAAAATGACAATCATGAAAATACAGACTTTCATTAATGAATGCTTACGCAGAATAAAAGGATGGAAATGGCAGGACAAAATCACTAACAGAATTATGGAAATGTACCAGTCAAATACCAGTGGATAAAGAGATACAGTGAAGACGATGGCGATGGATAGGACACACACTGCGGAAGCCAAATGAAAGTAGAACACAACAGGCCCTTATCTGGAATCCCCAAAGAACAAAACAAAGTGAAAGAAAACATATTCTTAGAGAAGACTGATGGAAGCAGAGATGAAGATGATGGGGAAGTCATGGAATGTATTTAAAAGAATGGCAAGAGACAGAACGACTTGGAAAGTGTTTGTTGAAGACATATGCTCCACAGGGAGCTGAAAGTGTTTGTTGAAGACCTATTGATGGTAGAATTGGATGGAAGAAAAGAAAACAAACGATGAAGTTTTAAAACAACTAAAAATGAAGAAAGAACTGCTAAACACAATTAGAGCAAGACAAATGACATTTTTGGGTCATGTTAAAAGACACAACAGTCTAATAAAAGTAATATTAGAAGGGAAAATACAAGGTAAAAGAGGCAGAGGCAGACCAAGACTAACATGGACGAGTAACATCAAAAGATGGACAAGTCAGCCTATGGCAATCTGCACCATCAAAGCAAGAGACAGAGTGGAATGGCGCTCTATGGTAGCCAACCTTCGATGCGGAGACGGCACTCAATGATGATGATGATGAAGAACTATGCTACACAGTGAGTTGAAAAGTGTTTATTGAAGACCTATGCTACACAGAGAGTTGAAAGTGTTTATTGAAGACCTATGCCACACAGTGAGTTGAAAAGTGTTTATTGAAGACCTGTGCTACACAGAGAGTTGAAAGTGTTTATTGAAGACCTATGCAACACAGTGAGTTGAAAAGTGTTTATTGAAGACCTGTGCTACACAGAGAGTTGAAAGTATTTATTGAAGACCTATGCAACACAGTGAGTTGAAAGTGTTTATTGAAGACCTGTGCTACACAGAGAGTTGAAAGTGTTTATTGAAGACCTATGCAGCACAGTGAGTTGAAAAGTAGAAGAAAAAGACAAACTAAGACGTTTCGACCAAAACCTTCATCAGGACCCAAAACAACACGACACTAATCTGAAGCGATAAGCACAAACACAAATGTTAAACGCAGATATCAAAATTAAAATGACGGAGCAGGAACAGCGGCCAGGATTAACATCAACAACATCATTAGCAACAAAACTGAACATCACCAACTTTACTAGGACCAACACATTAACATAACATTCAACAATGATGGTTCTGAACTGACATATAATAGTTTAATCCCGATGTACTCATTCAGCTGTGCCAGTACAATCTCTATGATGCCCATGATAACCAACTGGACAGGACTAGTCTTGCCCAAAACCGCTCCGAAGGATATCAACGTCGTGGCTGTGGCAAAATCGTAGGTCACCATGCTGTAACGAACAGAGCAAGACTAAAGAAAGAAAGAATGTAACATTAAGGAAGAAAAAATACAATTAAAACATATAAACATGTTTGAAAAAGAACAAAATGCATATCATGATTATGTAGAGGTTCATTATCGTTGATCCGCATCGAAGGTTGGCTACCATGGAGCGCCACTCCGCTCTGTCTCTTGCTTTGATGGTGCAGATTGTCATAGGTTGACTTGTCCATCTTTTGATGTTACTCATCCATGTTAGTCTTGGTCAGGCTATGTCACTTTTACCTTGTATTTTCCCTTCCAATATTACTTTTAGTAGGCTGTTGTGTCTTTTAACATGCCCCCGAAATTTCATTTATCTTGTTCTAATTGTGTTTAGTAGTTCTCTTTTCATTTTTAGTTGTTTCAAAATTTCATCGTTTGTTTTCTTTTCTTTCCATCCAATTCTACCTATTCTTCTATATATCCACATTTCAAAGGCTTCAATTTTCTGTTCTGTTTTTTGTCCAATGTCCATGTTTCTGCACCATACATGTATATTGAGAAGATATAACATTTTGCTGTTCTCATCATCATCCATTGCCTTCTCTGCAAGGAAGGTTGGCTACCATGGAGCGCCACTCCGCTCTGTCTCTTGCTTTGATAGTGCAGGTTGTCATAGGCTGATTTGTCCATCTTTTGATGTTACTCGTCCATGTTAGTCTTGGTCTGCCTCTCCCTCTTTTACTTTGTATTTTCCCCTCCAGGATTACTTTTAGTATGCTGTTGTGTCTTTTAACATGGCCCAAAAATCTCATTTGTCTTGTTTGAATTGTGCTTAGTAGTTCTCTTTTCATTTTTAGTTGTTTTAAGACTTCATCGTTTGTTTTCTTTTCCTTCCATCCAATTCTACCTATTCTTCTATATATCCACATTTCAAAGTTTTCAGTTCTATGTTCTGTTTTCTTGTCTAATGTCCATGTTTCTACACCATATAGGAATATTGAGAAGATGTAACATTTTACTATTCTTAGTTTTAGCCCTGGTGTTATTTGTTTTGATGTTAGTATGTTCTTCCTGACATTAAAGTTACGTTTTGTCATTCCTATTCTTTTGTTTATTTCAGTTGTACATTTTCCATCACTGGTTATAGTATGTCCAAGGTAGTTGTAGTTCTGAACAGTCTCCAGGTCGATTCCTTCAACTTTGATATCCACTTGTAGGTTTTGAAGATCAAGGTTAAGGCCGTATAAACTATGTCTCGTTTGTGTAGAAGGACATTTGGGTGTAAGAGGAAATGGCAAACTTGCTGCAATAGCTGCCGGCTAGAATGGACGAATAATGGACGGGTATGACATGCTGAAGAAAATGGAAAAACGAGCTTGGATCTCAGACACCACATGGAAATACATCAAAGAAAGAAGAGAAGCAAAGAGAGCCATGACTAATGTAAAGACAGATCTTGGAAAGGTTCTGGCAAAAGCAACATACAAAGAATTAGACAACAAAGTGAAAAGTTCGGCAAGAAGAGATACAAGAGCTTATATAGACAACTTGGCAGAGAAAGCAGAGACAGCTGCAATTACAGGAGACAGCAGAACTCTTTATACTGTACAAAAGATGCTGACAAACACCTATACATCCAGTGGAACACCAATTCTAGACAAATCTGGATTAATGCTAACAACAAGCGCAGACATAAAAGCCCGTTGGGCGGAACACTTCAAAGAAATTCTTAACCGTCCACTACCTCACAGTTTAATAGATTTTGAAGCTGAAACACCAGCAGCAGAATTAGATGTAAATTTAGATGACTTCACCTTGAGTGAAATAGAAACCACCTTAAAGCTAATGACCAATAACAAGGCTGCTGGAGAGGATAAGTTAACAGCTGAGATCCTCAAGGCAATTGATAGCCATAATTTAATACATCTCCAAAAAATGTTCAACATCATTTGGAAAACAGAGAAGACGCCTCATAAATGGAAAAAAGGAATCATTGTTAAGATCCCAAAAAATGGCAATCTTAGAGATTGTAACAACTGGAGAGGCGTGACACTTTTGTCAGTTGCCTCAAAGTTATTCTGTAAAATCATCCTAAATAGAATAAAGGATTCAATAGATACAGTAATGCGTGAAGAACAGGCTGGGTTTAGAAAAGGGAGAAGCTGTCTTGACCACATTTTCACTCTACGACTTATATTGGAGGAACACATTGAAAAGCAAAAACCTTTTGTACTTAACTTCATCGACTTCAAAAAAGCATTTGATAGTATTCATAGAGATTCTTTGTGGAAAATTCTGAAGCAATATGGCTTACCATCAAAAATCATAAATATTATCAAAGACATGTATGATGGTTACACATGTGCAGTTCGAACAGAGGAAGGACTGAGCGAATGTTTCCCAATAGAAACTGGGGTTAAACAAGGATGTATTTTATCGCCCTTGTTATTTGGAATTGTTATGGACTTCATAATGAAGAAATGCTGCACTGGTAATAAAGGCATCGAATGGATACAAGGAGACCATTTGGAGGACCTCGACTTTGCTGATGACATAGTTCTCATCAGCAGTCAGATAAAAACGATGCAGGAAAACACAAATGAACTATCATCAATAGCCAGCAAAATTGGGCTTGAGGTCAATCATGAAAAGACTAAAGTCATGAAAAGTTTAATTCCAACAAGTGACAAAATATACATGGAAAACAAACCAGTAGAAGAGATCGATCACTTTATCTATCTTGGAAGTCACATTGATCGAGAAGGGGATACGAGCAAAGAAATTAGAATCAGACTGGCTAAAGCAGCAATGTCTTTCAGAAGCCTTGAAAAGTTGTGGAAATCAAAACTCATTAGCACAAACACAAAACTTAGGCTATTCAAATCAAATGTACTATCAACCCTTACGTATGCGTGTGAAAGCTGGAAAACAACAAGAGATATAGAAACAAAGTTGAACGCATTCGAAAATAAATGTCTAAGGAAAATACTTGGTATAGAATGGAACGAATTCAAAACAAACGAGGAAATTAGAGAAATCGCCAATCAACCACTAATATCTTCAGTAATAAAGAAAAGACGATGGTCATACGTTGGACATGTGATGAGAAGAGATAATAATCGAATAGCAAAGCAAGCCCTCATATGGGAAACAACAGGTAAAAGAAAAAGAGGAAGACCCAGGGAGACACTGAGAAGAACATTGATGAGAGAGGCAAGAGCAGCAGGAATCGGCTCCCTCAATGAGATAGAACTGCTTGCACAGAACAGAGACAGATGGCGAGATTTGATAAAATATCTTTAAAAGAAAACTGCTAGAACAAAAATTCATATAGGAGAAGGTGTATCTTGGTCTACGCCCTATGGGCCGGTTACGGCTCGAAAGGTCAATAGATAGATGACATGCTAAATGCCTCAGTGAGGCAGGACAAGAAAATTATTCGGGTAATAAATGCGAATCTACTACTATTGTTGTTGTTGTTATTGTTGTTATTGTTATGAATCCATTGACGACCTTCGGCCCAATGCCATAAAATTATGTCGTGTCATTTTTTCCGAGTGCTGTAAACATACCTCATCCTCTGAATTGATTCGCTCATTATCGCCTCGGAAATTTCCCTGTATAATAATATTCATTTATTATTATTTGTCTCCTGTCATAAAATGATAATCTGCAGGTATTTTTCTGAGTTTCCTCCCTTGTAGTTCCTTACAAGGTGTTCCATTTATCAGGTCTTTGAGGAAGTAGAGTTGTTATGATGTCAGTGAGCTTTGGACAGTCAAATTGTTGATGTTCTACTGTTTCATGTGGGTGTTCACAGAGTGGACATGCTGGAGTTTGGTTTCGTTGTATTCTATTGATGTGGTTGTTAAGGGGTCAATGACCGTCGTTGTATTCTATTGATGTGGTTGTTCAGTGGTACATGACTGTTGTTGTATTCTATTGATGTGGTTGTTCAGTGGTACATGACCGTCGTTGTATTCTATTGATGTGGTTGTTAAGGGGTCAATGACCGTCGTTGTATTCTATTGATGTGGTAGTTCAGTGGTACATGACTGTTGTTGTATTCTATTGATGTGGTTGTTCAGTGGTACATGACTGTTGTTGTATTCTATTGATGTTGTTGTTCAGTGGTACATGACCGTCGTTGTATTCTATTGATGTGGTTGTTCAGTGGTACATGACCGTCATTGTATTCTATTGATGTGGTTGTTAAGGGGTCAATGACCGTCGTTGTATTCTATTGATGTGGTTGTTCAGTGGTACATGACCATCGTTGTATTCTATTGATGTGGTTGTTCAGTGGTACATGACCATCGTTGTATTCTATTGATGTTGTTGTTCAGTGGTACATGACCGTCATTGTATTCTATTGATGTGGTTGTTAAGGGGTCAATGACCGTCGTTGTATTCTATTGATGTGGTTGTTAAGGGGTCAATGACCGTCGTTGTATTCTATTGATGTGGTTGTTCAGTGGTACATGACCATCGTTGTATTCTATTGATGTGGTTGTTCAGTGGTACATGACCATCGTTGTATTCTATTGATGTGGTTGTTCAGTGGTACATGACCATCGTTGTATTCTATTGATGTGTTTGTTCAGTGGTACATGACCATCGTTGTATTTTATTGATGTGGTTGTTCAGGGCTACATGACCATCGTTGTATTCTATTGATGTGGTTGTTCAGTGGTACATGACCATCGTTGTATTCTATTGATGTGGTTGTTCAGTGGTACATGACCATCGTTGTATTCTATTGATGTGTTTGTTCAGTGGTACATGACCATCGTTGTATTTTATTGATGTGGTTGTTCAGGGCTACATGACCATCGTTGTATTTTATTGATGTGGTTGTTCAGGGCTACATGACCATCGTTGTATTTTATTGATGTGGTTGTTCAGGGCTACATGACCATCGTTGTATTTTATTGATGTGGTTGTTCAGTGGTACATACCATCATTGTATTCTATTGATGTGGTTGTTCAGTGGTACATGACTGTTGTTGTATTCTATTGATGTGGTTGTTCAGTGGTACATGACTGTTGTTGTATTCTATTGATGTTGTTGTTCAGTGGTACATGACCGTCGTTGTATTCTATTGATGTGGTTGTTAAGGGGTCAATGACCGTCGTTGTATTCTATTGATGTGGTTGTTAAGGAGTCAATGACCGTCGTTGTATTCTATTGATGTGGTTGTTCAGTGGTACATGACTGTTGTTGTATTCTATTGATGTGGTTGTTCAGTGGTACATGACTGTTGTTGTATTCTATTGATGTTGTTGTTCAGTGGTACATGACCGTCGTTGTATTCTATTGATGTGGTTGTTAAGGGGTCAATGACCGTCGTTGTATTCTATTGATGTGGTTGTTCAGTGGTACATGACCATCGTTGTATTCTATTGATGTGGTTGTTCAGTGGTACATGACCATCGTTGTATTCTATTGATGTGGTTGTTAAGGGGTCAATGACCGTCGTTGTATTCTATTGATGTGGTTGTTCAGTGGTACATGACCATCGTTGTATTCTATTGATGTGGTTGTTCAGTGGTACATGACCATCGTTGTATTCTATTGATGTGGTTGTTCAGTGGTACATGACCATCGTTGTATTCTATTGATGTGTTTGTTCAGTGGTACATGACCATCGTTGTATTTTATTGATGTGGTTGTTCAGGGCTACATGACCATCGTTGTATTCTATTGATGTGGTTGTTCAGTGGTACATGACCATCGTTGTATTCTATTGATGTGGTTGTTCAGTGGTACATGACCATCGTTGTATTCTATTGATGTGTTTGTTCAGTGGTACATGACCATCGTTGTATTTTATTGATGTGGTTGTTCAGGGCTACATGACCATCGTTGTATTTTATTGATGTGGTTGTTCAGGGCTACATGACCATCGTTGTATTTTATTGATGTGGTTGTTCAGGGCTACATGACCATCGTTGTATTTTATTGATGTGGTTGTTCAGTGGTACATACCGTCGTTGTATTCTATTGATGTGGTTGTTCAGTGGTACATGGCCGTCGTTGTATTCTATTGATGTGGTTGTTCAGGGGTACATGACTGTTGTTGTATTCTATTGATGTGGTTGTTCAGTGGTACATGACTGTTGTTGTATTCTATTGATGTGGTTGTTCAGTGGTACATGACCGTCGTTGTATTCTATTGATGTGGTAGTTCAGTGGTATATGACTGTCGTTGTATTCTATTGATGTGGTTGTTCAGTGGTACATGACCGTCGTTGTATTCTATTGATGTGGTTGTTAAGGGGTCAATGACCGTCGTTGTATTCTATTGATGTGGTTGTTCAGGGCTACATGACCATCGTTGTATTCTATTGATGTGGTTGTTCAGTGGTACATGACCATCGTTGTATTCTATTGATGTGATTGTTCATCGGTACATGACCATCGTTGTATTCTATTGATGTGGTTGTTCATCGGTACATGACCATCGTTGTATTCTATTGATGTGGTTGTTCAGTGGTACATGACCATCGTTGTATTCTATTGATGTGGTTGTTCAGTGGTACATGACCATCGTTGTATTCTATTGATGTGATTGTTCATCAGTACATGACCATCGTTGTATTCTATTGATGTGATTGTTCATCGGTACATGACCATCGTTGTATTCTATTGATGTGGTAGTTCAGTGGTACATGACCATCGTTGTATTCTATTGATGTGGTTGTTCAGTGTTACATGTTCATCGTTGTATTCTATTGATGTGGTAAATCTGTGGTACATGACCATCATTGTATTCTATTGATGTGGTTGTTCAGTGGTACATGACCATCGTTGTATTCTATTGCTGTGGTTGTTCAGTGGTACATGACTGTTGTTGTATTCTATTGATGTGGTTGTTCAGTGGTACATGACCTTCGTTGTATTCTATTGATGTGGTTGTTCAGTGGTACATGGCCGTCGTTGTATTCTATTGATGTGGTAGTTCAGTGGTACATGACCATCGTTGTATTATATTGATGTGGTTGTTCAGTGGTACATGACCGTTGTTGTATTCTATTGATGTGGTTGTTCAGTGGTACATGACCATCGTTGTATTCTATTGATGTGGTTGTTCAGTGGTACATGATCATCGTTGTATTCTATTGATGTGATTGTTCAGTGGTACATGACCATCGTTGTATTCTATTGATGTGGTTGTTCAGGGCTACATGACCATCGTTGTATTCTATTGATGTGGTTATTCAGGGCTACATGACCATCGTTGTATTCTATTGATGTGGTTGTTCAGGGCTACATGACCATCGTTGTATTCTATTGATGTGGTTGTTCAGTGGTACATGACTGTTGTTGTATTCTATTGATGTGGTTGTTCAGTGGTACATGACCGTCGTTGTATTCTATTGATGTGGTTGTTCAGGGCTACATGACCATCGTTGTATTCTATTGATGTGGTTGTTCAGTGGTACATGACCATCGTTGTATTCTATCGATGTGATTGTTCATCGGTACATGACCATCGTTGTATTCTATTGATGTGGTTGTTCAGTGGTACATGACCATCGTTGTATTCTATTGATGTGGTAGTTCAGTGGTACATGACCATCGTTGTATTCTTTTGATGTGGTAGTTCAGTGGTACATGACCATCGTTGTATTCTATTGATGTGGTTGTTCAGTGGTACATGACCATCGTTGTATTCTATTGATGTGATTGTACAGTGGTACATGACCGTCATTGTATTCTATTGATGTGGTAGTTCAGTGGTACATGTTCATCGTTGTATTCTATTGATGTGGTAATTCTGTGGTACATGACCATCATTGTATTCTATTGATGTGGTTGTTCAGTGGTACATGACCATCGTTGTATTCTATTGATGTGGTTGTTCAGTGGTACATGACCGTCGTTGTATTCTATTGATGTGATTGTTGCGTGGTACATGACCATCGTTGTATTCTATTGATGTGATTGTTCAGTGGTACATGACCATCGTTGTATTCTATTGATGTGGTTGTTCAGTGGTACATGACCATCGTTGTATTCTATTGATGTGGTTGTTCAGTGGTACATGACTGTTGTTGTATTCAATTGATGTGGTTGTTCAGTGGTACATGACCTTCGTTGTATACTATTGATGTGGTAGTTCAGTGGTACATGACCATCGTTGTATTCTATTGATGAGGTTGTTCAGTGGTACATGACCGTCATTGTATTCTATTGATGTGGTAGTTCAGTGGTACATGACCATCGTTGTATTCTATTGATGTGGTAGTTCAGTGGTACATGACCATCGTTGTATTCTATTGATGTGGTAGTTCAGTGGTACATGACCATCGTTGTATTCTATTGATGTGGTTGTTCAGTGGTATATGACCATCGTTGTATTCTATTGATGTGGTTGTTCAGTGGTACATGACCATCGTTGTATTCTTTTGATGTGGTAGTTCAGTGGTACATGACCATCGTTGTATTCTATTGATGTGGTTGTTCAGTGGTACATGACCATCGTTGTATTCTATTGATGTGGTTGTTCAGTGGTATATGACCATCGTTGTATTCTATTGATGTGGTTGTTCAGTGGTACATGACCATCGTTGTATTCTTTTGATGTGGTAGTTCAGTGGTACATGACCATCGTTGTATTCTATTGATGTGGTTGTTCAGTGGTACATGACCGTCGTTGTATTCTATTGATGTGGTTGTTCAGGGCTACATGACCATCGTTGTATTCTATTGATGTGGTTGTTCAGTGGTACATGACCATCGTTGTATTCTATCGATGTGATTGTTCATCGGTACATGACCATCGTTGTATTCTATTGATGTGGTTGTTCAGTGGTACATGACCATCGTTGTATTCTATTGATGTGGTAGTTCAGTGGTACATGACCATCGTTGTATTCTTTTGATGTGGTAGTTCAGTGGTACATGACCATCGTTGTATTCTATTGATGTGGTTGTTCAGTGGTACATGACCATCGTTGTATTCTATTGATGTGATTGTACAGTGGTACATGACCGTCATTGTATTCTATTGATGTGGTAGTTCAGTGGTACATGTTCATCGTTGTATTCTATTGATGTGGTAATTCTGTGGTACATGACCATCATTGTATTCTATTGATGTGGTTGTTCAGTGGTACATGACCATCGTTGTATTCTATTGATGTGGTTGTTCAGTGGTACATGACCGTCGTTGTATTCTATTGATTTGATTGTTGCGTGGTACATGACCATCGTTGTATTCTATTGATGTGATTGTTCAGTGGTACATGACCATCGTTGTATTCTATTGATGTGGTTGTTCAGTGGTACATGACCATCGTTGTATTCTATTGATGTGGTTGTTCAGTGGTACATGACTGTTGTTGTATTCTATTGATGTGGTTGTTCAGTGGTACATGACCTTCGTTGTATACTATTGATGTGGTAGTTCAGTGGTACATGACCATCGTTGTAATCTATTGATGTGGTTGTTCAGTGGTACATGACCGTCATTGTATTCTATTGATGTGGTAGTTCAGTGGTACCTGACCATCGTTGTATTCTATTGATGTGGTAGTTCAGTGGTACATGACCATTGTTGTATTCTATTGATGTGGTAGTTCAGTGGTACATGACCATCGTTGTATTCTATTGATGTGGTTGTTCAGTGGTATATGACCATCGTTGTATTCTATTGATGTGGTTGTTCAGTGGTACATGACCATCGTTGTATTCTTTTGATGTGGTAGTTCAGTGGTACATGACCATCGTTGTATTCTATTGATGTGGTTGTTCAGTGGTACATGACCATCGTTGTATTCTATTGATGTGATTGTTCAGTGGTACATGACCGTCATTGTATTCTATTGATGTGGTAGTTCAGTGGTACATGACCATCGTTGTATTCTATTGATGTGATTGTTCAGTGGTACATGACCGTCATTGTATTCTATTGATGTGGTAGTTCAGTGGTACATGACCATCGTTGTATTCTATTGATGTGGTTGTTCAGTGGTACATGTTCATCGTTGTATTCTATTGATGTAGTAATTCTGTGGTACATGACCATCATTGTATTCTATTGATGTGATTGTTCAGTGGTACATGACCATCGTTGTATTCTATTGATGTGATTGTTCAGTGGTACATGACCATCGTTGTATTCTATTGATGTGGTTGTTCAGTGGTACATGACCATCGTTGTATTCTATTGATGTGATTGTTCAGTGGTACATGACTGTCGTTGTATTCTGTTGATGTGGTTGTTCAGTGGTACATGACCATCGTTGTATTCTATTGATGTGATTGGTCAGTGGTACATGACCATCGTTGTATTCTATTGATGTGGTTGTTAAGTGGTACATGACCATCGTTGTATTCTATTGATGTGGTTGTTCAGTGGTACATGACCATCGTTGTATTCTATTGATGTGGTTGTTCAGTGGTACATGACCATCGTTGTATTCTATTGATGTGGTTGTTCAGTGGTACATGACCATCGTTGTATTCTATTGATGTGGTTGTTCAGTGGTACATGACCATCGTTGTATTCTATTGATGTGGTTGTTCAGTGGTACATGACCATCGTTGTATTCTATTGATGTGATTGTTCAGTGGTACATGACCATCGTTGTATTCTATTGATGTGATTGTTCAGTGGTACATGACCATCGTTGTATTCTATTGATGTGGTTGTTCAGTGGTACATGACCATCGTTATATTCTATTGATGTGGTTGTTCAGTGATACATGACCATCGTTGTATTCTATTGATGTAGTAATTCTGTGGTACATGACCATCATTGTATTCTATTGATGTAGTTGTTCAGTGGTACATGACCATCGTTGTATTCTATTGATGTGGTTGTTCAGTGGTACATGACCATCGTTGTATTCTATTGATGTGGTTGTTCAAGGGTACATTGCCGGTTCTCAGTCTAAATATCGTGGTTTGGTCTCTTCTGTTTAGGTTGTTGATGTTGTCATGGTGTTTTGGTCTCTTCTGTTTAGGTGTTGATGTTGTCATGGTGTTTTGGTCTCTTCTGTTTAGGTTGTTGATGTTGTCATGGTGTTTTGGTCTCTTCTGTTTAGGTTGTTGATGTTGTCATGGTGTTTTGGTCTCTTCTGTTTAGGTTGTTGATGTTGTCATGGGGGTTTAACTTTGACAAATATTTTAAGAAGTATCTCTCTCTGGCTGTGTTTGATGAGATGTCGGTGTTAAATTGTGTCTGTCTGGGTCCTCTCTTAACTATTGTGTCTGTCTGGGTCCTCTCTTAACTATTGTGTCTGTCTGGGTCCTCTCTTAACTATTGTGTCTGTCTCTGTCATGTCTTAACTATTGTGTCTGTCTGGAACCTCTCTTAACTATTGTGTCTGTCTGGGTCCTCTCTTAACTATTGTGTCTGTCTGGAACCTCTCTTAACTATTGTGTCTGTCTCTGTCATCTCTTAACTATTGTGTCTGTCTGGAACCTCTCTTAACTATTGTGTCAGTCTGGGTCCTCTCTTAACTATTGTGTCTGTCTGGAACCTCTCTTAACTATTGTGTCTGTCTCTGTCATCTCTTAACTATTGTGTCTGTCTGGAACCTCTCTTAACTATTGTGTCTGTCTCTGTCATCTCTTAACTATTGTGTCTGTCTGGAACCTCTCTTAACTATTGTGTCTGTCTGGGTCCTCTCTTAACTATTGTGTCTGTCTGGGTCCTCTCTTAACTATTGTGTCTGTCTGGGTCCTCTCTTAACTATTGTGTCTGTCTGGGTCCTCTCTTAACTATTGTGTCTGTCTCTGTCATGTCTTAACTATTGTGTCTGTCTGGAACCTCTCTTAACTATTGTGTCTGTCTGGATCCTCTCTTAACTATTGTGTCTGTCTGGGTCCTCTCTTAACTATTGTGTCTGTCTGGGTCCTCTCTTAACTATTGTGTCTGTCTGGGTCCTCTCTCTGAACTATTGTGTCTGTCTGGGTCCTCTCTTAACTATTGTGTCTGTCTGGGTCATCTCTTAACTATTGTGTCTGTCTGGAACCTCTCTTAACTATTGTGTCTGTCTGGAACCTCTCTTAACTATTGTGTCTGTCTGGAACCTCTCTTAGCTATTGTGTCTGTCTTAAACCTCTCTTAAATATTGTGTCTGTCTGGAACCTCTCTTTAACTATTGTGTCTGTCTGGAATCTCTCTTAACTATTGTGTCTGTCTGGAACCTCTCTTAACTATTGAGTCTGTTTGGAACCTCTCTTAGCTATTGTGTCTGTCTGGAACCTCTCTTAACTATTGTGTCTGTCTGGAACCTCTCTTAACTATTGTGTCTGTTTGGAACCTCTCTTAGCTATTGTGTCTGTCTGGAACCTCTCTTAGCTATTGTGTCTGTCTGGAACCTCTCTTAGCTATTGTGTCTGTCTGGAACCTCTCTTAGCTATTGTGTCTGTCTGGAACCTCTCTTAGCTATTGTGTCTGTCTGGAACCTCTCTTAACTATTGTGTCTGTCTGGTTCCTCTCTTAACTATTGTGTCTGTCTGGGTCCTCTCTTAACTATTGTGTCTGTCTGGGTCCTCTCTTAACTATAATCTAGAACTCAAGAGGCATGACCCTCCCGTCGTTAACACATACAGAAGGGGTTAAACTGCGAGCTCTCACTGACCCAACTTTTTAACCCACATTTTTACATTTATTTATACATGTTATTTTATTATAACAGATATAAATAAAAAAAATATATAAATAAATATAACAAAGAAAAAGACATCACCTCAGTGCAAAATAAAGACAAGTGGAACAATATTAAAACAGGTAAATGAATTTAAATATTTGGGAACTTTGTTAACCTCAGACGGAAGATGTACAACAGAGGTGAGATGCAGAATGGCTCAGGCAAAAGCAGCTTTCCAAAAAATGAGGAAGATACTATGCAATCAATTTTTGACAATAGAAACAAGAAAAAGAGTTCTTAAATGTTATGTAGAGCCAGTCTTAACATATGGATGCGAATCATGGACAATAGGACAACAGACAAGAAAATCACTTGAGTCTCTAGAAATGTGGTTTTACAGAAGAATGTTGAGAATACCACGGACAGCTAAGAAGAGTAATGAAAATGTTCTGAGAGAGGTCAAAGCAAAACGAGAGCTAATTTCCAATATTAGGAAGAAACAATCATCATATTTTGGCCATGTAATGAGAAGAGAACAACTGGAATATATTGTAACAACTGGGAAAATTGAGGGGCGAAGAGATAGAGAAAAGCAAAGAGAAAAAAATAACAGACAGCTTAAGAGAATGGCTTGGCAGAAGGTCAACAACAGAAATGATTAAATACCTGTCGAGATCGAAAATTGTGGAGAGACATGATCACCTACGCCAGCAGACCCGGTACTTGATGATGATGATGATGATGTGTGTGTTGTAAGTTTGTTACTGCTGAAGGCCTATTGGGCCGAAACGTTGTTCTAATTTATGTTTAGAAAATTGTTTCCAATTGTCAGGGAAAACTTTAACCATACCGGTTTTTTTTTCTATAAATTTTTTTCTATAAATTTTGTTTCTATAATTTTTTTAATATTATAATTTCCTATATAAATTTTTTTTTCTATAAATTTTTTTCTATATACATTTTTTTCTATAAATTTTGTTTCTATAATTTTTTAATACAATTTTTTCCTATATAAATTTTTTTTTCTATAATTTTTTTTCTATATAAATTTTTTTCTATAAATTTTGTTTCTATAATTTTTTTTCTATAATTTTTTCCTATATAAATTTTTTTCTATATAATTTTTTTTTATATATTAATTTTTTTCTATATAATTTTTTTTCCTATAATTTTTTTTTCTGTACAAGTTTTTCTTCTAAAAATGTTTTTCATCTCACCATTTTTCATTCTAAACCCCACACAATACTCCCACACAATACCCCACACAACACCCCACACAAAAACAAACCCACACTTACTCATCCACACCCATGTGGAACTTCTCCCCGCCAAGGATGTCGACGTAGATGAAACCTCTCACGATGGCAGCCCACTGTATAAAGACGGCGCTGATGAGGAGATTCAAACCGACCGAGCTGTAGCCGTAGGTCTTGAGGAAAGTCATCAGGAAGCCAAATCCCACGAAGACCATTCCGTTAACATCCATAAAATCTTGGAATAGAAAGAGGTTTGTTCAGATTAGTTTAATTTAGTTTAGTTTAGTTTAGTTTTAGTTTTAGTTTAGTTTAGTTTAGTTTAGTTTAGTTTAGTTTAGTTTAGTTTAGTTTAGTTTTAATTTAGTTTAGTTTAGTATAGTTTTAATTTAGTTTAGTTTAGTTTAGCTTAGCTTATTTTAGTTGAGTTTAGCTTAGTTTAATTTAGGATAGTTTAGTTTAGTTTAATTTAGTTTAGTTTAGTTTAGTTTAGTTTTAATTTAGTTTAGTTTAGTTTAGCTTAGTTTAGTTTTAGTTTAGTTTAGTTTAGTTTAATTTAGTTTAGTTTAGTTTAGTTTAGTTTAGCTTAGTTTAGTTTAGTTTAGTTTAGTTTAGTTTAGCTTAGCTTAGCTTAGTTTAGTTTAGTTTAGCTTAGCTTAGCATAGCTTAGCTTAGCTTAGTTTAGTTTAGTTTAGTTTAGATTAGTTACATTAGCTTATTTTATCTTAGTTTAGCTTAGTTTAGCTTAGTTTAGTTTAGTTTTGTTTAGCTTAGATTATTTTAGTTTGGCTTAGTTTACTTTAGCTTAGCTTAGCTTAGATTAGCTTAGCTTAGTTTAGGTTTTCTTAGTTTAGCTTAGCTTAGCTTAGTTTAGTTTAGCTTAGTTTAGTTTAGTTTGGCTTAGTTTACTTTAGTTTAGTTTAGCTTAGCTTAGCTTAGATTAGCTTAGTTTAGTTTAGTTTAGTTTAGTTTAGCTTAGTTTAGTTCAGTTTAGTTTAGTTTAATTTATTTTTATTTGGTTTAGTTTAGTTCAGTTTAGTTTAGTTTAGTTTAGTTTAGTTTAGTTTAGCTTAGCTTAGCTTAGCTTAGCTTAGCTTAGTTTAGTTTAGTTTAGTTTAGTTTAGTTCAGTTTAGCTTAGCTTAGTTTAGTTTAGTTTAGTTTAGTTAGCTTAGCTTAGTTTATCTTAGTTTAGCTTAGCTTAGCTTTGTTTAGTTTAGTTTAGTTTAGCTTAGTTTAGTTTAGTTTGGCTTAGTTTACTTTGGTTTAGTTTAGCTTAGCTTAGCTTAGCTTAGCTTAGATTAGCTTAGCTTAGTTTAGTTTAGTTTAGTTTAGTTTAGTTTAGCTTAGCTTAGTTTAGTTCAGTTAGTTTAGTTTAATTTAGTTTAGTTTAGTTTAGTTCAGTTCAGTTCAGTTTAGTTTAGTTTAGTTTAGTTTAGTTTAGTTTAGTTTAGTTTAATCAACAGATCATTTTCATTGCACAATGGGCAACTCCAGAGTGCTCATATCTCCTCCTCAGCACTTTCCCCTGTAGTTGAAGCAAGCACACCACTCACTCGTGAAAACAATGAACTCCGCGGAACAGGCAAAGACTCCCAAAGACCCTGACCCCAAACTCCTTACTCATCTTCTACAACACCCGTCACTGGTGACAGGTGAATGTGGCTCTATTATTTCCTCCCATAATTTGGCATGACGGGGGCTCTCTACTTTTTACTTACTTATGATGAAGGACAGTTCAGCTGTCTTCACTTTCAGTGTCGCTTGACCTTATGTCTTTTGGCGTGTGCTGTAACAGCTATGATAGGGACTGCAGTTGCCTTTCATTGTTTGGATCCTTCAGTGAGATAAGATGCTTATTCGAATGATTCCACTGGCACGGGCGGTTGAGCAATTATGGATTTTAATTCTTTTGCAGTGCTACCGGGGCCTCCGACTAACAATAACCCTAACATTATAAAATGGTGTTTATTTTTGTCCCAATTATTCTCTTAATAGTACATTACTAACACATGGAAATATAGAAGACCTGTGCAGAAACATGGACATTAGACAAGAAAACAGAACAAAAAATTGAAGCCTTTGAAATGTGGATTTATAGAAGAATAGGTAGAATTGGATGGAAACAAAAGATAACAAACGATGAAGTTTTAGAACAGCTGAAAATAAAAAGAGAACTACTAAATACAATCAAGACAAGACAAAATAATTTTTTGGGGCATGTTAAAAGACACAACAAGCTACTAAAAGTAATATTGGAAGGAAAAATACAACGTAAAAGAGGCAGAAGCAGACCAAGACTAACATGGACGAGTAACATCAAAAGATGGACAAGTCAATCTATGACAGCCTGCACCATCAAAGCAAGAAACAGAGTAGAATGGCGATCCATGATAGCCAACCTTCGTTGCGGAGAAGGCACACGATGATGATGATGACAAGAACACTCTACAATTCTAGAGACAAAACGGGCACTCTACAATACAATCTTCATCCCAACGTTGTGCTACCAATGTCAGACCTGGACCCTAGATGCAATAACAATAAGAAAAATAACCTCTACTGAGATTAAATGTGTTAGACGAATGACAGGAAACAGTCTGAGAGATAAGATCAGAAATGAAGAACTGAGAAAAAAGCTAGGAATAGCCCCCGCCATAGAATATATAAAGAAAACAACAGATAAAATAGTTTGGTCGCGTGACAGGGCAGAAAGATCAAAACACAACACAACGAGCCTTCAATAAACGTTGCGAAATAACCAGACCCAAGGACTGACCACGAAAAAGATGGATTGACGGAATATTAGAAACACTAGGTAACATAACAGCAGGAGAAGCGAACAGAAGATACAAGACGGTAAATACATGATGGTGAAATCAATAATAAAGATAAAATTAAAAAAAAAACAATAAAGAAAAATAAACTTCATATTTCACCGATCATGTTTGTATTTCCGTGTTGAAGAAATAGCGTTAGGTAGATGTGTGATTGATCTCCTAATTAGTGCTCAACGTGATGTATATGAAACGTCATCGATCCAAAGCGAATACACTAAGCACCTAATTATTGCGTTTGTAGACCAATGAGAACGCGTTTGACAGAGAGGACACACGTTTTGTGTGGGAAGTAATGTCTCGGTACATAGTAAACGAACTCCTAATTGGATTATGAGGAAGCTCATACATGCAGTGATTACAGAAGTGTGCTTTGTGTAGATAAACAAATATCTAGCCCGTTCTTAGAAATATCTTAATTATCTCTGAAAATATTTGTTTAATTTCTGGATAATATATAATGATATCTGTATAATATATAATGATATCTGGATAATCTATAATGATATCTGGATAATCTATAATGATATCTGAATAATATATAATAATATCTGGATAATATATAATGATATCTAGATAATATATAATGATATCTAGATAATATATAATGATATCTGGATAATAAATAATTATATCTGGATAATCTATAATGATATCTGGATAATATATAATGATATCTGGATAATAATAAACGTTCTGAAAGAGGTCAAAGCAAAAAGAGAGCTAATTTCCAATATTAGGAAGAAACAATCATAATTTTTTTGGCCATGTAATGAGAAGAGAACAACTGGAATATATTGTAACAACTGGGAAAATTGAGGGACGAAGAGATAGAGGGAAGCAAAGAGAAAAGATGTCAGACAGCTTAAGAGAATGGCTTGGCAGAAGGTCAACAACAGAAATGATAAATAGCTGCCGAGATCAAAAGTCAATAACAGTAGAAGTCAAGATAGAATAAATAGTGGAGATGACAACATCGGAGAGAGGACAGTCACAATCAACAAATTTTAGATTCACTAAGTTTGTCACAGGACTTTTGTGGAAATAAACACAGCACTGGGGTAGTGCTGACCACGTCATTAAAAAAATGTTCCGACATCTAAAACGATGAACGCTAACATATTGTTTACTTATACGCTTTAGGTAACTTTCTTTCTTTCTTTCTTTCTTTCTTTCTTTCTTTCTTTCTTTCTTTCTTTTTTAAATTTGTTTCTTCCGTTGTTTCACTTGTATTTTTTTTCTTTTCCATCTTGCTTTCTGTTTTCCTTCTTTCTTATAATTTTTTCTTTCATTGTTTGTCTCATGTTTGTTTTGTCTTTTCTTTCTCCGTTTATTCTCTTGTTCTATGAATCTGTCTACGTCGTGACCGAGTTGGAGCTTTAGAGTGTGTTTCCAAAGATTGCGATGTACAACTATCTCTTCAAATATCAATCAAATATCATTGCTGTACCAATATGAGATAATAGTCAAGCTGTTATGATAACAAAGAATCATCATCATCATCAAGTGCCATACCGGTTGGCGTAGGCGATCATGTCCTTCCACAATCTTCTATCTACAGTGCATCGTATCAGTTCTGTTGTTGACTGTTTTCCATGCCATGAAACCAAGCTATCCAGTATTTTCTCTCTCTCTTCTTTCTTCTTTCTTTTCTCTTTCTCACTAATACCGAAAAGGTATCGTGGTTTATATCATTTGTCGTTCTTGAGCTGCTCGAACTATCTGAATTAGTGATTTTCCTTTGTTGTTACATGTCTCTGTCACTGCATCTATCCATCTTCTTCTTTTCTCTTTCTCACTGATACCTAAAAGGTGTCGTGGTTTATATCATTTGTCTTTCTTGAGCTGCTCGAACTGTCTGAATTAGTGATTTTCCTTTGTTGTTACATGTCTCTGTCACTGCATCTATCCATCTTCTTCTTTTCTCTTTCTCACTGATACCTAAAAGGTGTCGTGGTTTATATCATTTGTCGTTCTTGAGCTGCTCGAACTATCTGAATTAGTGATTTTCCTTTGTTGTTACATGTCTCTGTCACTGCATCTATCCATCTTCTTCTTTTCTCTTTCTCACTGATACCTAAAAGGTGTCGTGGTTTATATCATTTGTCTTTCTTGAGCTGCTCGAACTGTCTGAATTAGTGATTTTCCTTTGTTGTTACATGTCTCTGTCACTGCATCTATCCATCTTCTTCTTTTCTCTTTCTCACTGATATCTAAAAGGTGTCGTGGTTTATATCATTTGTCGTTCTTGAGCTGCTCGAACTGTCTGAATTAGTGATTTTCCTTTGTTGTTACATGTCTCTGTCACTGCATCTATCCATCTTCTTCTTTTCTCTTTCTCACTGATATCTAAAAGGTGTCGTGGTTTATATCATTTGTCGTTCTTGAGCTGCTCGAACTGTCTGAATTAGTGATTTTCCTTTGTTGTTACATGTCTCTGTCACTGCATCTATCCATCTTCTTCTTTTCTCTTTCTCACTGATACCCAAAAGGTGTCGTGGTTTATATCATTTGTCGTTCTTGAGCTGCTCGAACTGTCTGAATTAGTGATTTTCCTTTGTTGTTACATGTCTATGTCACTGCATCTATCCATCTTCTTCTGTGTCTTCCTCTTGGTCTTTTTCCATGCATTCTCGAAAAGAACGCCCTTGATGGTGATTGGTGAGGATTCATTCTGACCAGGTGACCCAACCATTTAAGTTGTTGTTGTTGTTCTATATATTCTTGGCAGGCCCGCTAATCCTAATATTTTTAAATTCCTTTAAAAAATGGAAATATATTTCTGTGCTTGTATCACATAGACCGCAGATGTTCCAAGTAGCTATTAAACGTTCGTATTGTTTTCTCTCTGTCGTCCGCGATCTCTATTTTTCTTGTATTTTGCCAGTTGTAACCAAGTATTCCAGCTTCCCTCTTCTCATTATGTGCCCGAAAAATGTTGATTGTTTCTTTGTGATGTTTTTTTAGGAGTTTCCTTTTTTGTGTTGGCCTCTTTGAGAATTTCCTCGTTCGTCTTTTTAGCAGTCCAGGGAACTTTCAACGTTCTTCATTAGCAAAGAATATCTATGTTATTATTGGTATTTCTGTTATAACTATGAATATCATCATCATCATCATTGAATGCCGTCTCCGCATGGAAGGTTGGCTACCATGGAGCGCCATTCTACTCTGTCTCTTGCTTTGATGGTGCAGGCTGTCATAGGCTGATTTGTCCATCTTTTGATGTTACTCGTCCATGTTAGTCTTGGTCTGCCTCTGCCTCTTTTACCTTGTATTTTCCATTACAATATTATTTTTATTCGGCTGTTGTGACTTTTAACATGCCCCAAAAATTTCATTTGTCTTGTTCTAATTGTGTTTAATAGTTCTCTTTTCATTTTTAGTTGTTTTTAAACTTCATCGTTTGTTTTCTTTTCCTTCCATCCAATTCTATCTATTCTTCTATAAATCCACATTTCAAAGGCCTGAATTTTCTGTTCTGTTTTCTTGTCTAATGTCCATGTTTCTGCACCATACAGGAATATTGAGAAGATGTAACATTTTGCTATTCTTAGCATTCTCTGGAGAGAAAGAATATATATGTTATTATTATTATTATTATTATTATCATTCCTGTTATGAGAAAAACATAACTTACTTGGATACTTTGCGTAATTCGGAACAGCACTCGAAGCATCTGTTTTATTCGGATGATATATCTCCGGATAATTCTCGTTGTCCGGATAGCGTCCAAAGAATGCAATCACCACAATGAAGACAATTTGAAGCAATAGAATCAGGGTTGCGAACTTAATTCCTCTAGCGGATACCGGCATTTTCATCTCAGCTTCTGTCCTTTGATTGGCTGTAGATTCAGTTAGTTTGTTTCATAAAAAGAGAGTTCTTATTTTGTTGGTATTCGACCCAGTTTTTTATTCCAAATTTTCAAAGAAAAAAGTAAAATTTATTTATCAGTTAAAATTCAGTCTTCTGTTAACTATTTTTTTTATTCGATAATCTCCTCGAAATGTTAACACGATGATCTGTTAACAATAGTTCTGAAAGAAAAAAAATTCTTAAATGTTATGTAGAGCCAGTCTTAACATATGGGTGTGAATTATGGAATATGTAGAAATGTGGTTTTACAGAAGACTGTTCAGAATACCATGGACAGCTAAGAAGATTAATGAAAACGTTCTGAAAGAGGCCATAGCAAAAAGAGAGCTAATTTCCAATATTAGGAAGAAACAATCATCATTTTTGGGCATGTAATGAGAAGAGAGAACAGCTGGAATATTTTGTGACAACTGGGAAAATTGAGGGACGAAGAGATAGAGGAAAGCAAAGAGAAAAGATACCAGACAGCTTAAGATAAGGTTTGGCATAAGGTCAACAACAGAAATGATAAATAACTGTCGAGATCGAAAGTTGTGGAGAGACATGATCACCTACGCCAGCAGGTCCGATACTTGATAATGATAATGACAGATTAAAACAGAGAGTTTGGCACAATACATCAAGTGTAATAAAGACAGAGAAAATCTATTTTTGCAAGCGAAGTCGATGGGTTGTGAAAGGAAGGCAGGTCAAAATAAAATAAGAAATCGGATAGCAGAAGAGAAGATTAGACAAATAATCTGAAAATGCCAATGAAATCTGAAAGTATCAAGTGAAATCTTAAAGTACCAAGTGAAATTTAAAAGTGTCAAGTGACATTTGAAAGTATCAAATGAAGTCGGAAAGTGTCAAGTGAAATCGGAAAGTACCAAGTGAAATCCTAAAGTGTCAAACGAAATTTGAAAGTACCAAGTGAAATCTGAAGTACCATGTAAAATTTGAAAATGCAAAATTCCCTAAAAATTAGTACCTCTGAAGTCGGAGTAAATCTGCCTGCATGGCGAGGGGCATCCTGTAATGGGATAAACAGACTTTACACGCAAAATTCTATCTATTGACCTTTCGAGCCGTAACCGGCCCATAGGGCGTAGACCAAGATACACCTTCTCCTATATGAATTTTTGTTCTAGCAGTTTTCTTTTAAAGATATTTTATCAAATCTCGCCATCTGTCTCTGTTCTGTGCAAGCAGTTCTATCTCATTGAGGGAGCCGATTCCTGCTGCTCTTGCCTCTCTCATCAATGTTCTTCTCAGTGTCTCCCTGGGTCTTCCTCTTTTTCTTTTACCTGTTGTTTCCCATATGAGGGCTTGCTTTGCTATTCGATTATTATCTCTTCTCATCACATGTCCAACGTATGACCATCGTCTTTTCTTTATTACTGAAGATATTAGTGGTTGATTGGCGATTTCTCTAATTTCCTCGTTTGTTTTGAATTCGTTCCATTCTATACCAAGTATTTTCCTTAGACATTTATTTTCGAATGCGTTCAACTTTGTTTCTATATCTCTTGTTGTTTTCCAGCTTTCACACGCATACGTAAGGGTTGATAGTACATTTGATTTGAATAGCCTAAGTTTCAGGTCTACGTTTCATTAACAACATCGTTTTTACGATAGCGGCTTGTTAAACCTCTGATCAACGGTTCTATACCAAGCCGGAGAAAAATAATTCCTCCATTTTGGAAACAACCGGAAACAAAAAAAAAAAACGAAAAAACCGGAAGCAAAATTCAGTCCCACAAAAATTGAGTGGGTGGGACTTCGTCAGAGGTCAAAGCTGACGAAAGCGAACGAACGAACGAAAATGCAAAGTGAAATCCGAAAGTACCAAGTGAAATCTGAAAGTACAAAGTGAAACATTTAGGAACGAAGAGAAATCTAAATATAAAGTGTCAAATAAAATATAAAGTGTCAAATAAAATATAAAGTACCTACATAAATATAAATGATGAATAGAACTCTGACAGTACCCAGTGAAATACAGAATAAGAGTTGAAATAAGAAATTACTGACTGGAATCTTAAAGTACTAATAGAAGTCTGAAAATACAAAATAAAATCTGAAAGGGGAGATCTGGCTAGAGGCAGAGGTTCTTTCAGATGGGATGTGGTGAATGTAACGTTCTGTGGGAGATATGACTAGAGACAGAGATTCTTTCAGATGGGATGTGATGAATGCAACGTTCTGTGGGAGATCTGACTAGAGACAGAGATTCTTTCAGCCGGTCTGTGTCGGATGTAACGTTCTGTGGGAGATCTGACTAGAGACAGAGATTCTTTCAGCCGGTCTGTGTCGGATGTAACGTTCTGTGGGAGATCTGACTAGAGACAGAGATTCTTTCAGCCGGTCTGTGTCGGATGTAACGTTCTGTGGGAGATCTGACTAGAGAC